>JAWPHD010002157.1:127500-272484 GCA_037043455.1 Cyrtodaria siliqua
AGTTTGAATTTACAACAATGTATTTAACAGTCCCTAGTTTGAAGTGACAGCAGTGGACTTAACACCACCAAGTTTGAAGTAGCAAAACACCTAGCTTGAAGTGACAGCAGTGGACTTAACACCACCAAGTTTGAAGTAGCAACAATGGATTTAACAACACCTAGCTTGAAGTAACATTAGTGGACTTCACACCACCAATTTTGAAGTAGCAACAACATATTTAACAGCCCCTAGTTTGAAGTGACAGCAGTGGACTTAACACCACCAAGTTTGAAGTAGCAACAATGGATTTAACAACACCTAGCTTGAAGTGACAGCAGTGGACTTAACACCACCAAGTTTGAAGTAGCAACAATGGATTTAACAACACCTAGCTTGAAGTGACAGCAGTGGACTTAACACCACCAAGTTTGAAGTAGCAACAATGGATTTAACAACACCTAGCTTGAAGTGACAGCAGTGGACTTAACACCACCAAGTTTGAAGTAGCAACAATGGATTTAACAACACCTAGCTTGAGGTGACAGTAGTGGACTTAACACCACCAAGTTTGAATAGCAACAACATATTTAACAGCACCTAGTTTGAAGTGACAGCAGTGGACTTAACACCACCAAGTTTGAAGTAGCAACAATGGATTTAACAACACCTAGCTTGAAGTGACAGCAGTGGACTTAACACCACCAAGTTTGAATTTACAACAATGTATTTTATAACAGCCCCTAGTTTGAAGTGACAGCAGTGGACTTAACACCACCAAGTTTGAAGTAGCAACAATGGATTTAACAACACCTAGCTTGAAGTGACAGTAGTGGACTTAACACCACCAAGTTTGAAGTAGCAAAAATGGATTTAACAACACCTATCTTGAAGTGACAGCAATGGAGTTAACACCACCAAGTTTGAATTAGCAAAAATGGATTTAGCAGCACCAATATTGAAGTGACAGCATTGGATTTAACAGCATCAAGCTTGAAATAGAAGCACATTTGAAGTGACATCAATGGATTTAACAAGCTTGAAGTGACAGCCATGGATAGCTTGAAGTGACAGTAAGCTTAAAAAAGTCACCTTTAAAAGGTAAATTGACAGTAATGGAATTAACAACACGAAGCTAGAAGTAACAGAAATGTATTCAAAAGCACCAAGCTTGAAGTGGTAGCAATGAATTTTAACAGCACCACACTTGAAGCTTAACAGCACCAAGCTTGAATTAAAAGATATGGATTTAATAGCACCAGCCTTGAAGTGACAGCATTGGATTAAACATCTCTTAACTTGAAATAGCAGTACATTTGAAGTGACATCAATGGATTTAACAAGCTTGAAGTGACAGCCATGGATAGCTTGAAGTGACAGTAATGGATTTAACATCACTTTTAAAAGGTAAATTAACAGTAATGGAATGAACAACACGAAGCTAGAAGTAACAGAAATTTATTTAAAAGCACCAAGCTTGAAGTGGTATCAATGAATTTTAACAGCACCACACTTGAAGTTTAGCAGCAGCAAGCTTGAAATGAAGCAATGGATTTAACATCACTATAAAGCTTGACATGACAGTAATGGATTTAAAAGCATCAAGCTTGAAGTGACAGTAATGGATTGAATAGAACCAATCTTGAAGTGACAGTAGTGGACTTAATAGAACGAGCTTGATGTGCCACTTTTAAATTAAACATCGCAAGCTTGAAGTGACAGTAATGGATTTAACAGCACCAAGCTTGAAGTGACAGTAATGGATTTAACAACACCAATCTTGAAGTGACAGTAATGCATTTAACAACACCAAGCTTGAAGTGACAGTAATGGATTGAATAGAACCAAGCTTGAAGTTACAGTTATGGATTTAACAGCATCAAGCTTGAAGTGACAGTTATGGATTTAACAGCACCATGCTTGAAGTGACAGTAATGGATTTAACAGCACCAAGCTTGAAGTGAAAAAAAATCGATTTAACAGCATTAGGCTTGAAGTGATAGAAATGGATTTAACAGCGCCACGCTTGAAGTGACAGTTATGGATTTAACAGTTCCACGCTTGAAGTGACAGAAATGGATTTAACAGCACCAAGCTTGAAGTGATAGAAATGGATTTAACAGCATTAGGCTTGAAGTGATAGAAATGGATTTAACAGCACCAAGCTTGAAGTGACAGTAATGGATTTAACAGCACCAAGCTTGAAGTGATAGAAATAGATTTAACAGCACCAAGCTTGAAGTGATAGAAATGGAGTTAACAGCACCAAGCTTGAAGTGACAGAAATGGATTTAACAGCACCAAGCTTGAAGTGACAGAAATGGATTTAACAGCACCAAGCTTGAAGTGACAGAAATGGATTTAACAGCACCAAGCTTGAAGTGATAGAAATGGATTTAACAGCACCAATCTTGAAGTGATAGAAATGAACTTAATAGAACCAAGCTTGAATTGACAGTAATGGATTTAACAGCACCAAGCTTGAATTGACAGTAATGGATTTAACAGCACCAGGCTTGAATTGACAGTAATGGATTTAACAGCATCAAGCTTGAATTGATAGTAATGGATTTAACAACACCAAGCTTGAAGTGATAGTTATGGATTTAACAGCACCAAGCTTGAAGTGATAGAAATGGATTTAACAGCACCAGGCTTGAATTGACAGTAATGGATTTAACAGCATCAAGCTTGAATTGACAGTAATGGATTTAACAACACCAAGCTTGAAGTGATAGAAATGGATTTAACAACACCACGCTTGAAGTGACAGTAATGGATTTAACAGCACCAAGCTTGAAGTGATAGAAATGGATTTTACAGCACCAAGCTTGAAGTGATAGAAATGGATTTAACAGCACCAAGTTTGAAGTGATAGAAATGGATTTAACAGCACCAAGCTTTGAGTGATAGTTATGGATTTAACAGCACCAATATTGAAGTGACAGAAACAACTTAACAGCACCAAGCTTGAAGTGATGGAAATGAATTTAACAGCACCAATATTGAAGTGACAGAAACAAATTAACAGCAGCAATCTTGAAGTGACAGTAATGGATTTAACTGTTCCATATTTAAAGTTCAGTAATGTATATAAAAACAGCAAGCTTGGAGTGACAGTTATGGATTTAACAGCACAAAGCTTGAAGTGACAGAAACAAATTAACAGCAGCAAAGCTTGAAGTGACAGTAATGGATTTAACTGTTCCAAACTTACAGTTCAGTAATATATATAAAAACAGCAAGCTTGGAGTGACAGTTGTGGATTGAACAGCACCAAGCTTGAAGTGACAGAAATGGATTTAACAGCACCAAGCTTGAAGTGATAGAAATGAATTTAACAGCACTAAACTTGAAGTGACAGAAATGGATTTAACAGCACCAAGATTGAATCGACAGTAATGGATTTAACAGCATCAAGCTTAAAGTGACAGTAATGGATTCAATGCAGCAATATTGAAGTGACAGAAACAATTTAACAGCAGCAAGCTTGAAGTGACAATAATGGATTTAACAGTTCCAAACTTGAAGTGACAGAAATAGATTTAACAGTACCAAGCTTGAAGTGATAGAAATGGATTTAACAGCACCAAGCTTGAAGGGACAGAAATGGATTTAACAGCACCAAGCTTGAAGCGACAGAAATGGATTTAACAGTTCCAAACTTGAAGTTCAGTATTGTATATAAAAAACAGCAAGCATGAAATGTACAAAAATGGATTTAACAGCACCACGCGTGAAGTGACAGAAATAGATTTAACAGCACCAAGCTTGGAGTGACAGTTATGGGTTTAACAGCATCAAGCTTGAATCGACAGAAATAGATTTAACAGCACCAAGCTTGAAATGCCAGAAATGGATTGAACAGCAGCAAGCATGAAGTGACAGAATTGGATTTAAGAGTTCCAAACTTGAAGTTCAGTAATGTATATAAAAACAGCAAGGTTGGAGTGATAGTCATAGATTTAAAAGCAGCAAGCGTGAAGTGACAGAAATGGATTTAACAGCACCACGCGTGAAGTGACAGAAATGGATTTACCAGCACCACGCTTTAAGTGACAGAAATGGATTTAGCAGCATCAAGCTTGAAGCGACAGAAATGTGAATTGACTGCAATGTATTTTATAGCACCAAGCTTGAAGTGAAAGTTACGGATTTAACAGCACCAAGCTTGAAGTGAAAGTTACGGATTTAATAGCACCAAGCATGAAGTGAAAGTTACGGATTTAACAGCACCAAGCTTGAAGTGAAAGTTACGGATTTAACAGCACCAAGCTTGAAGTGAAAGTTAGGATTTAATAGCACCAAACTTGAAGTGAAAGTTACGGATTTAACAGCACCAAGCTTGAAGTGAAAGTTACGGATTTAACAGCACCAACCTTGAAGTGAACGTTACGGATTTAATAGCACCAAGCTTGAAGTGAAAGTTACAGATTTAACAGCACCAAGCTTGAAGTGACAGCATTGAATAAAACAGCACCAATCTTGAACAGATTGCAATGTTTAAACTACACAAAAGACGATTTGACATAAATGAGTTTAAAGTGATATCAGTGAATCTAAATGAAACAGCTAGTGTATATAACAACATCAAACTTAAACAAACTGCTAGTGTATATAACAGCATCAAACTTAAACAAACTGCTAGTGTATATAAAAGCATCAAACTTAAACAAACTGCTAAACTGCACTAAACTCGAAGTAAAATATTACCAAACTTGAATAAAATAGACAGCAATAGAACTACACATTTTCTCAAGTCAGAACTTAAGGCCAAAAAAAAAAAATAGGTGTGTTTCCTATTGCATGCTCTGAAAAAATAGGGTAGGTAGGTAGGATTTTTTTTTTTCTTTTTCTTTTTTGGAGCAAGATATTGTGAGATTCTACATGTATTTATCTCATAAACCCCATACAAGTTGATGATACAACTGAAAGTTTCTCTGTGATGTCAGTATTGTGATAAATCATTGTTCAGAACAAATTTATTTATTTATTTATTTTATTTTTTTCATAAAAAGTTTTAGGGTCGGCCCTTTGAAAATAGGGTCGGTCGGGCCACCGGAAACACAGGTATTATTTTTTTTGCCTAAACTGATTTTATAGATTTATAAAAAATAGATGCAGTATTACATTTTTTTTCAAGACTCCCGAAATTGATAATTGATCTGAATGGTTGACATGCTAATGATGTCATACGTATTTTAATCAACATAACCAACACAATATTGAATTAGTCCATACAAATGGCATGGAGAGCATGTGATTGTTTTCCCAACCAGCGTGTACGGTGTGTACATTGGGGCTTAATTACATTGACATTGTCTCAACTTTCAGTCTTAAGTCAATTTGCAGTAGACTGAGTAGACTGGCTGTCAGTTTGTGGAAAAATATAGAGCATTATAGTTGAGTTTATAGAACAAGATCTATAATGAAGTATCTTTGTGTAGAGTTTCTCTCAACTTCACTAAGACTACACAGCAGTAGCTTCGTTTTAAAACTATAGATTCTTTGAAGATGTTTATTTTGACTGAAATTCTTAACAAGTCTGATTTACCCACGTTTATCTTTGGTCGTTGGTCGTCTGTTCTGTTGAATGTTTAATGTTAAAGGCTCATCTACACAGTAAAGGTTATTTAGAGCCGGGGGCTGGATACATAGGAATCCGGGAACCGTGCCCTACTCTTATTATCGAATAGATTCCTATGGTGCTTTAACGCACGTGGAGGATAGACCAATACACGGGGGACCGCCCGGTTTACGTCCCCATCTGACAGACAGGGCTAAGGGAAAGTGTCTTGCCCAAGAACACACCGATGAAACTCAGTGGCACCACGGGAGGATTGAACCTGGGGCCTCCGTTTACAAATCCGCCATGCTACTGACTGCGCCACGCCAGCCCTGGTCATCTGTTCTACTTATTACTCTGATTTTGTATAAAACGATGGATCATAATTATCAAAAAAGGTTTGAACATCCCTGACAGGAAAAGGGTCATACTCCATACAGTGTGTGTGTTACTGTGAATTATAGTACCGCATCCTGTTATGACACACTAAAGTTTGGGCTATCACTCCATACTTAAATATTTACATTCATTTAATAGATGCTTTCTGTTGAAAAAGAAAAAAGCATCTAATTTTGAATAAACAGTTTTCCGTAGTCAGAGCTTACTTTGCATGACTCAGTTATATTTCATTGAAAGTGGTAGAATTTTAGGCGGACTGAAAATACACTGATGATTTTTGTCTTTCTTGCACTTATTTAACATTACCAACCTCCCAAGGCACGTTATTGTTGGTACTATGATAACGAATTGAATAATGAATTGAAGTGAAATGGGGTTTTACGGCGCACCAACACAAGAAAGGTTATATGATGCCAAAAAGGGATGAACATGCCAGGCTCATCCTCCATTTACATCTAGATAAAATATTGAGAATAGGCTTAGAACCTTCTAACCTGCAGAACTGCAGAGTTGCTGCAAATTCTATTGTAGACACTCCATTTATGATGGAGCCACGTTTCCACATTTGCATACGTGATGTCATGAAGAAGACCTTAAATGAGCATGATAAAAAAAAGACAAAATGAACATGAAGGTGGGGGTCCTACCCGACCCTCTGCCTCTAGTGGGATTTGAAGTGGTTGTATTCTACCCCAGCAACCACACGGGGATATGACAACAAACAAGATAGTGTAAATATAAGAATTGATTGTTAAATTGTTTGTGTTTATATAGTTTTGAATGCAGGTAGTTAATTGCAGTTTACCATAAAGAGCATTCATTACTCGGTGTTAAAATCTAAATTTCAATTTGTTTTATTTACAAAAGATCGAGATTTTGCTTTAAAAACAACAGCAAAAAAAAAGAGATTTTTTTTTGATTTTCTATGAAGCTTTCTAAAGAAAGATGAGGGTGTAGTGGGGGCATTTCTGTCATGGGAGTCGTTACCATTAGGAGAAATACGATATGATAAACCAAAGCATATGGCTTGTCCCACAGCAATCCTCTGAAATTAACCCTTAATCCGCTACATATACATAATGGACTGTAATTTCTTTGAATTAAGAGCATTCCATTTACGTGACAAAGGGCAGTTTTGGCGAAAACGATTGATCAGCAGATGGACATTGTAAACCCTGACCAGTCTGCGAGTTACTCGCGGGCTGATCTGGGTTTACAATGGCTGCAGAGGCCATTATAGTCGTGCTTAGCGGGTTAAGGGTTAATATATATTTTTTCAAAAGAACGAAAATACAGAAAAATGACAAATTTACCCAGATCGTTTGTGTCTGTTTCAGATCACGATTTAGGAATTGACAATGATTCTTCGCTGACCACAATAGAGAACTTTGATTTGGAGAAATTCATCAACGATGATATGTAAGTTTTTGTTTATATGTGTCGTCTGCTATGGCTGCCACACACGTCACGATAACACCATCCGTACATATATATTGTCCTAATATATTCACATTAGTATTAAATTGACACATTTTTTTTTATTTATTGTATATGAGTCATGACCCATTTATAGCAGTTCAGGATTGTTAGAAGAATAGGTTTGTCGTTTTTTACTTGGAAATTGTAAGAAACACAAATCCCTGACCCTAGAGTTTAACTGGGTCGTACCCGAGCATTAGCTTGGCTACGCTGTATGTGAAGGCCTCGGTCAATAAATCGAGCATCGAAGGTGCAAGTTATATATATATACGAGTTCATAAAGCATAAAATTGTTTCTAATGAAATTGTAATGAATTATTTACTGCTTGTAATAAAAACTTATGGTACATGTATGTATATTTCTGCGTCATAACTCCTATTTCTATTTTATTTGAACTGTGAGGTATTTTACACCTTGCCAAAAATTAATTGCAGTGTATTACATATCCTTAACTTAAAGGGACACTGTCAGATATTGAGCATAACCAAATAACTGTCTGACTTTTATTTAGTGAAATGTATACATGAAAACTTGAGTATTATAAGACCCAAAGAAGTCTGTAGAAATATATTCGTGAATTTGAATTTCTTTTTTAAATTTTATTTATAAATAATGTGGGACCCATATTATTTACCTTTTCTGCTTATCACGTGACTTCCATTAGCGCATTGTTGTTTGGGGCGCTTGTTTCAGCCAAAGTTTTTTTGGTATTTTCAGACAAAATACATCTCGTACCTAAATAAGTTGTATATCAGTGAAACAGACATTTTCAGTCGTAAATAAAAATACCTTACTTTTCAAAATCGGTTGATTACAAATTTTCAAAAGCTGTTTTTGATGGGTCATTTTCAATGCAAAGTTCTGCTGCATGAAAAATTTGCTGCATGAAAAATATTTTCTTTTAGAATTTTTATCCAAAAATGGTTTTAAATTGTTGGATATTACTAAATTAAGACACCCTGAATGTTTTATAGCAAAATATGAAGGCTAACTGAACTGATTTGAATTTTCTTAATTTTCTACTATCCCCGGTGACCAACAAGGAATTCACATACATGTAGGAAAAGCCCCATCAAAAAATCATTTTGGCTGTAAAATATTTATTTCTCAACCGATTTTCGAAAGTAAAGTAGTTTTATTTACCACTAAAAATGCCAGTTCTAATTATATATAACTGATGTACGTATTGTTTAAATTGCTCAAGTTACTGCAGAAAAACATTTGGCTGAAAGAAGCGCCCCAAACAATAGGTTTTGTACATAGTATGTATTGCGTAATATGTATAGCCCGCTTAGCTCAGTCGGGAACGACGTCCAATTTCGCACGCTCACTATTACTACCCGAGAGTGTGAAAGTAATTAGTGTGTGTTTTATAAGCTAAAAGTTATGGACATTGTCCCTTTAATTATTAATGTTCATTGTCGTACTTTTTATATTAATGAAAGTACATTATATAAAATGAAATGAAATTCGGTGAAAGTAATTAGTGTGTGCTTTATAAGCTAAAAGTTATGGACATTGTCCCTTTAATTATTAATGTTCATTGTCGTACTTTTTATATTAATGAAAGTACATTATATAAAATGAAATGAAATTTGGTTAAAAGTCCCATTAACACATCATATTAGGTTATATTGGGACAGTAGTCTCATATGTCTTACTTGCAGATATCGGTCGGGGCAGATTAGGTCAATTAAAGCGCCCACTAGCAATTAGCACAATTTATTCGCACTTTTTCTCATGCGCATAATCTCACGCGCATAACGTCAACGTTTGCGTGACGTCATGTTGTAAATAAACGTACCACGTCAATTGTTGATGCATAAGTTAAACCTTTTAACGTCTCTTGCTGCTTCTCATCAGTTAAAAATAAGAAATTATTATTAAATTACTTAAAAACATATTTTTTTGAAAGTCTCGTTGAATCTCTGAAAATCTCGCCAAAATCGCCCAAAACGTTAGGGCGATTTCAAACATCCTATTTTCCCCAGGCCCTAGTTCTGGATCCGTGTAGCATAGCGTAACGAAGAAATCAGAAGCGGGCCAGGTGACCGAGGCTAATTGGGACAGCAGACTTAGAGGAAATGAGATGAAGGATGAGCTTCCCATCAGACATGTCTCGACCAGGGCGCGAACCCATACAGGGCAGAAGTTTGTAGCTCCAAAGGGCAAGGGCTACCATAGCCGTTATAATATGTAAAGGGAATAGCAATATAAACATGAGTTATATATAAGTAAAACATATTTTAATAATTTGACACAGTTTTTGTGGGAATAATTGTTGCTGAGATTTTAAGTTTTCTGTACATTTATCTATTTTTTTTGTAAATAAATCAGCCATATTGATTTTATTAAAAAGTTTAAATGATAATAATAATTATTTTGTTGCGTTTTACTTTCAAACATAATTTGCCATTTTTATACTGAAATGGCTGCTGTAAATGGTGAATTTTCAATGCTGATTTAATATGCTGAAATGCTCCTGAACATGGGTGGTTCCTGGGCAAGAATACCATAAGGCTACTGCTTATCCAGGAGAGGGGTAAAATATGAAAAATTTTGTTAATTTTAATATTTGTCTATTATACTTACGACAACATTACAATTGCAAGATACTCAACTTGCCTTAATCCACGAACGGAAAAACTTCCCCAAATACCCTTCCCGGGACTCCCGGCACCAAGGGCGCCGCCAAATACACCCGTACAAGCAAGAGTCACACAGAGTTACTTCCTCTTTCCGCAAATAAGTCCTAAATTAAGGAGGGGTGGGTAGTTAATGTTGTCGTAAGTATAATAGACAAATATTAAAATTAACAAAATTTTTCATATTGGTCTATAGATAGCTTACGACAACATTACAATTGCGACTTTAACACAATGAGCTGGGGTGGTACAATGTAACCTGTTATGAGTGCCCGAATATATAAAGGGGATTTGAACAACTCTGAACAACAAGTAACAAAGCACGCTCAAACCTGCTCTAATTACAAGAAGTTAAAGCAGACGAGAGCATGAACCCAAGCAACTTACACTCACCATAGCGTAATCTGGGATCCTGACTGGCGATACAGCCAGTAGGAGGAGCCTCTAAAACTTCTTAGATGGGCAGATGAACGTTACAAGGTGAATATGGCAACCTCATAAGTCCTTCAATTCGTTCAAGGACAATAAGTCCACCACCATCTAAAATTATAATCGGCAATTTCAAGCTAATCCATGGAACAGAAATTTTTTTTTTGTATTACATAGATCATTTAAATAAGTATTGACCCCCTGATTCAATACTTAAAATAACAGCTTCATAACTGAGCTGTAAATGTAACTATGAACACCAGATAACTGTGTGAAGCATAGAATACTATGAACAATACAATATGTATAAACCAAACACCTTTGGAACATAGTGGTATGAAGTGCTTACAAACCAAGATAAGCAAAATAATAAATAAAACTGCAACCGATTTGTATGCCCAAAGTTACAGACTTGGGCAAGGCCAAGTCAGCTAACTGGCAGAGCAGCACAACCCCATGACTGACTGGGTAGTAAGAACTGGACCCAGTGAAAAATTATTTAAGATAGAATCTAACAAATAATTTGTGAATTTTAAGAATATAAAGGCTCTGACTTTAGTAGCCTTATTGGAGTTGCATTAGGTATACACCCAGACAAAACCAAACAGATTGTTACTGGAATATCCCCAGAAGGGGTTAAACGAGATCCCTTTAGTAGCATGAGCCTGATGACACTTCAGTTCCTAGAATGGGCTCACTAAATCTGAGCCACAAGGCTAAAAGAAGATAGTCTAAAGGGTAGTCTATCTAAGATTAACCGAAAAGTTCAAAGGAGGGCCGGAGAACAGAAGTCAAACAGGCCAAAAAGAGCCACTTTAACTTCTAAGTATTCTAAACTAAGAAGGGGAGTGATATAAGCTCAAAGTGGGAAACAAGAAAAAACCCAACTCCGACTGCGGTGGGAGTGTAAACAAACAATGCGTTACACTTATTCTAACCAGCTAAACCTCTGTGACCTCAGAGTAGCCCAGTGAAGGACCTCCTAGAGGTACAATTGTGTGAGCAACTATTACAGAAACTGAAGTCTGAAGATGTAGTTTGAATCGACAAACGTGAGGTTGCATACTGATTCCGAATGAATCAGTGGCAGAGGTAGACTGTAAAACCTGATATAAACCCCGCTTAGGGAAGAAATCAAGATGGACAGAAGTGCTGCCCGTACGAACTGCGACGCCCGTAAAGCAGGCGTAATATTGATAACTAAACCAGGCGTAATTTTGATGGTGACCAGGCGTACAGGTGGTTTTGATAAGAATGTAGAAACCAGGCGTAAAATGAGGCGTAATATGTAATTGAGTCCGTCTGGCCAAAAACCAGGCATAAATAAAACCAGGCGTAAATAGAGCCAGGCGTAAATAAACCAGGCGTAAATAATAAAAGAATTTATTTATTCAGGGCAACACACCTAGTTAGTGAACAAACCTACCATGTGGCCCTCTAAGCCAAACTGAGAGATCCTTAGACATGCATTTAGGGCAGCTCTACGAAACCCCTAGACCACGGCAGAATGTCCCCTTGAATGTGGCTGTGTATGGGCACGCACCCCCCCCCTTGTTCTGACCAAGGCAGAATGTCACCTTGAATGTGGTTGTGCACACGCATTCACCCGCAAATCTGTGTTCTAGTAAAAGATCTAGCCGAAAAGAAACTGTGTTTCCATACGAATGTGGCATATAGAACCAATAAATAAATAGATGCCAGATGTATCTCAAACTGCCTGAAGGAAAGACTTCAAAAAGAGAAGTCCGGCTCTTATGGCATAATTAATGTACGGATTAGAAGCCGGGTCTAACAATAGTATAGCCTACCATAATGTTAGGAACTTACTCATACTGATAGACCTACTCTCTAAACTGATAGAAAACAAGGAGAATGTATCCTGGTTCTAGCAATATTAAACAGGAGGGGGTATGAAAAACAAATACGCCAACTATCATCAGTACCCCTAGGGCTAATGGAGAACGAACCCTGGCACTACAGCCCATTAACTGTATGACTGTATGGAGAAGTGGGAGGGGTAAGGAATCTAGAAACTGGACAATGATCTTAGCTGCAAGAAAGGAGTGTTATGTCCTGCAACCGCATCTAATAAGCTACACAAGGAACGCAACCCCAGAGGTAAGAGATGAATGACGAAGAACTCCATCAGACAAGGCTTAGTCAGAGGAACCGCGAACAAACCCACTTAGGGTTGAGGATAGCGGCTTTGAAGCCGATTACTCCGAACTTACTGAAACTGCCTAACAGGTGTAAACCGGGGGCGGAGAGCAGCCCGTGCTTGGCTGCCCGCTCATTAGTACCGTCGCCTTCGCTTTGCAGCTCCGGCTCTGGAGGTACCCCGTGGAGATTTAAGCGGTACAGAAGGAGACCTTAATCAACCCTAGGGTAATCCCAAAACCCCACAGGTGTATCAGTGAGAAAACACGCATAATACACTCGTGCTAAGGCTCTGGTGAAAATAAGTTTTTCTAATAAGAAAATCCTTATATTCACGACAAACCAAAAATGATTCTATTAATAACTTATTATGTACTCTAACCTTGATACTTAAGCAGCAAAACATAATGCGCTAAAACAGAGACGACAAAAGGTCAACAGCGGCATTATGTCTGTCGATATTTCACAAGTGAAACACAAACAATGAAATATAAGGTATATCATAATATCCACAAAAAAACAACAAAAAAAAACAACAAGATGCCAGTTGTCTTTGTGGCTGGTATGGGACACGTAAAACCGGACTCCTCCCTTACAGGGCGAAAGCTCTATCAACTGAGCTAACCGGGACACCATCATAAAACAGAGGTGAGTGGCAGTGATATCAAGTAAGAGACTAACCACTCAGCCACGGAAGTCCCCCATATCAACTTACCAGCAAAAGGAAGACTCAGCCAGCAACTGCATGTGCAAATGAATAAAACAGCATCTGCCACTGTAATTAATTTATATAACTTACCTCAAAAAAGGTGGTGATATACATGTACATAGATATCATTAACTTTTCAAATTAGAGGCACACAGAGCAAAGTAGCCGGGTATTAGATAGATACTAGTATACAATATTAGTAAAAGTATTCATATTAGCCTGGTAGAAAGGTTTAAGTAGCAGGGCGAATTAACCGCCTACCTCTTAATGACACCCCTTGATATAAATACTACCGGCGCTAAATAAAATAAATGCTCATATACCTGCAAGTCTGATGAGCATAATCCATAGACTGGCAATAATCATCTTAGTCCTGCCACAAATAGTACTCAACAAGGCGATAGGACAAGTTGAATTAGGTGTCCTGATAAGGAAAACCATATACAGAAAGAAATAAACTGATTTACTTCTTAAGACTGTGGCTACAATTAACGCTGAAACCTATGCACGTTATGGCGAAGGCCATGAATTCTTACCCTAATCATTAGAGTATGACGGAGAAGCCGTAGTCACTTACATCATCCTTGATATTCTTGTGACGGAACTCGACAGCAGGTATCGACTTCTATCGAGGTTACCTGCAAAACAAGTTCTGTAGTTAAGTCCGTAAGGACAGAAAAGAACAAAGTAATTCACTAAGAATCTTTAGTTTAAGACAAGTATCAGATTCCTGTAGTGGTTATAAAGCAAACCATGAGAGGAAATACTTTAAATTGAATACTCTTAACGCTTTTTGTAAACGTCGAGATATTCAAAGATATAAAAGCATTAAATAAGTTTCTAAAATCGAGAACATAGGTAGACAATGCTTAAGAAGTGTTTACAAATGTTGCAACAACTTGGAAAAAAGGGTAATTCTGTTCGACAAAAGAATGAATTCTATTTGAGAATAGAATACCACCAGGCCTGCTATTAATCAGAATCAGAGATAAGACTTCGATAATTTACCTTCTCTGATGTAGATGGCCTGTATAGAGCGCCCTGTCAGTAGGAAGATATGACTTCCCTATGAATTAAAAAGGCCTTCCCAGTAGGGAGCACCGTCTAGGAAAGTATGATTTCCTAAAGAGGTCTCAGTCCTATTGATGGTAAGTGTTTCTGACACCACACTGAAAAGGAAGAACAAGGAAAGTGTCTCTGACACATTTTACTAGTATGTTAAAAGTATGTGTCAGAAGTGGGATCTGAAACCACGTGTAAGGTCGTGGACCAGAACACTCGTTTATGAAGGTATAACCTTGAGTCTGGCGCATTAGACCATTCGGACCTCCTGACAGGTAATCCATATGTTTATCTTTATTTCTTAATTGCTATCATATGATTTGATTACCTGTTAGTTCAATGTCATGTTCACATTGTTATGAATATTACAATAAAATATTCTATTCTATTCTATTTAATCTGTGATTATACAACACGTAAGAAATTATAATAACAGATAATTGTGACCCATGACAGAAACTTCCCTTACATGTGAGTACCAACACATAAACCTAAGTCCTCTTCCCATACCATAGAAAGAAGTCTTATTTAGCTTCCCTCCAGACAACTAGTCTGGATTTTATACTAGCAGAGACCTTCAGAAGAGACTATATCCTTCGTTAGGTGGCCCTAACCATAACAACAGTATTGAATACAGTAAGAATACCGTAAGAATACCCTTTCGGCCCTAGGCCGTGCTTAAAAGCATAAATTTCAGCTGAGGAAGTATTACCTGAGCTGTCTCTAGACAGGTGACGGTTGCTCCTAGACCGCCCTCTGTGTGTTGACTCTCTGAAAGGTGACCTGGAGGAGTGAATGGAATCTGTTCTGAGGACCTTCAGATTACCCATGAGGCAGAGAGTTTGTAGTCGGCGTGACCCCCGCACTACCTGGTAGCTTGAGCCGGAGTGGGTGGGGTACGGGACTTTCTTTAGTGAGCGCAAGATAGTCGACGTCGTTCATTGACTGAGCTAAGCGGGCTATTTGGTTGTCTCCAAGCGAATGCGACCACTCCAACAGTGTACCCACGAGGTAGAGAGTTATCTGAGTCACCATGGTCCCCCGGACAGGAGTGGGTGGGGTATGGGACTGCATATGGCTGGGTTGGGGGACATCACCGATAGAAGGTCAGGACTTCGTACGGGTGATGTTTCCAATCCCTGGGAGTCCGGACGGGCCGTAGTGGGCTAGGGCCCGACTCCCCATTGATGTTTCCTTCACAGGAGTGGGTGGGGAATGGGACTGCATATGGCTGGGTTGGGGGACATCACCGATAGAAGGTCAGGACTTCGTACGGGTGATGTTTCCAATCCCTGGGAGTCCGGACGGGCCGTAGTGGGCTAGGGCCCGACTCCCAATTAGACTAAGGTCCCACTCCCCATTGCTGTTACTGAAATATAGAAAATAACAGCAGAAGGTGTTCTAAAAGCACCAACTGTGATTATATAACAAACAACACGAACCCAATAATATAAGAAAACTATTTACTGGAGTGTTGACACGAGTAGGAGGGGTGTCTACGTTCCGGTGTCAAATTCAAAACTTCTAATAGAAGTTAAAAGCTATTTTTCGACAGAATTTACAAATGTTGGTAAACCGGAAGTAGACAGAATATGGTTGTTTACGAATTGCGGTCTGAATTAACTGCGTAAAGAACAAAAGCCGGTGTAAAAAACACCAATTACGATCATAAACTCGTAAGAAAATAACATATGGGAAGTAAAATTAAAGTAATAAAACAATTAAAACCATTTGTTACGTGGAAAAAGACAAATATTTTGAGACCGTCGATTTATCGCGTTCTTTACCGATGACGCCACGACGGAAAGAGGAAGTAACTCTGTGTGACTCTTGCTTGTACGGGTGTATTTGGCGGCGCCCTTGGTGCCGGGAGTCCCGGGAAGGGTATTTGGGGAAGTTTTTCCGTTCGTGGATTAAGGCAAGTTGAGTATCTTGCAATTGTAATGTTGTCGTAAGCTATCTATAGACCAATCCACACACTCCCCACTCCACCCGTCCCCCTCCCCAAATTTTTGTCATTGCTTATCTTGAGCACTGTTAAAAAAGTAAGGCACAGACTGACCTTCATTTACACATGAAGTAAACACCATATTGATGGATAATTAGGTGCTGTACAAATTATTAAAGTACCATTATTATTATTTTTCTATGTTGCATTTAGAATTACATAGGATGACACCATACATTATATGTAGATGTTTTTGTTGTACATTCGTTTCATCATCAAGGTAAAGTTCCCGGACATAACTGCGGATGTCAACAACAATGATAAATTGCGCTTGTTGGTAATTAGCTAGGTCTTCCTTAATTGTCACATATGTATAATTAATAATGTACAGGTATATAATGTACAGGGCTTCCCATTTGTTAGTGAGTTAAAGGGAAAGTTTCAAAAGTATACAAGTGATTTGTAGTTCTTCCTTTTGATGCTGTATTGGGAACTGCTATAAGTCACCAGTCAGCCAACCAGAGTAAATCAACCGCCTACAGGCTATTAAGGAATGTCCTTTAAATATATGTATAAACAACACTGACATAAAAATCATGTTTGTTTGTATGGTGTTTTACGTCATTTTCAAAACATGTAAGGTTATATAATGACGGTCACTTTTTTTGTGGTGGAGGCAGTCCACCCGCTTTTCCTGGGTAGAACAAGTACTTTATATCTCCTGTCATCCGTAAGAAGTGACACTTCTTCACTTACAAGTTGAGCTCGACATAAATATAAATATATGTATAAACAACACTGACATAAACGTCTCCTTTATGGATGTGTCATCACCAATTTGATATAAAGGAGTGTCATCGGGACAGGTACAAAAAAACAACACAATATCAGAGGAGATACTTAATTTCCAAATTTTCGAATCTAAAGTCAATCTTTGTTTATAATAACAACAAAATATATTAAATGAAAAGATTGAGAGATTTTGGTTTACAAAGTTAACCCTTAACTCGCTAAGCATGACTATAATATCCTTTGCGTCCACTGTAGACCCAGATCAGCTGCGAGTTACACAGATCAGCCTGCAAGTACAATGTCTGCTGATCAGTCATTTCCCTCAAAACACCCCTTTGTCACATAAATGGCATTCTTAATTCAAAGAAAGAACTCCATTATATATATGTATGGGTTAAGGGTTAAGTTATTGGTGTTCCTCATTTTGGGAGTCATGTAGGCAAAGATAGCAATTTACTATAATCTTTTGTAATATTTTTTGACAGAAGATCCTTTTGCATATCAGTTAAACAAAATAGAACAAGGTCACCCTGCCGCAGACATTTATAACCAAAAATAGCCAAAATTATGACTTTCTTTTATATGTTATTCTGTGACCATTTAAAACAGTCTATTAAATCATCTTAGAATTTATTTATTTTAGAATTTACCATATCAAAAAGTCAAGAAACTCATTACTCAGTGAGTCATGAAAACAAAAAACCTATTTTTATGCATAACATAGAACTCACTGTGTTCTGAGAACACACTGAATGTGTTCTGAGAACACACTGAATGTGTTCTGAGAACACACTGAGTTCCATGTTTTGAAGAAAAGGAATATTTTAAGCATTTGCATTACTCATGGAGTAATGAGTGTTGCATTACTCATGGAGTAATGAGTGTTGCATTACTCATGGAGTAATGAGTGAGTAATGAGTTTTATGTCATTCTGATATGACAAATTCTAAACAATTCTAAAATGATTTAATATACTGTTCTAGATGTGCAGTAGTTTAAAAGTCATAACAATACACTGAACTTAATAGGGGTATAATAATAATAATGATATCTTATATTAGTTTCAGTTGTTGTTGATGCGAACAAGAGGTCCAGAGTTTGTGTGATCTTGGTTGTGGTCAAGGTATACAATGATGAATGAAGGTTGTATACATGGTGTTACTCCGCTGAGGGTATTTATAATTATACCTTCATTCAGATTATACTTCCGACACATTCCGTTTCTCTATAAATCCCATATGGTTCAATGAGCCTGTCACAGTAATGTTTCATCACAAAGTTGAAGCTTCAGCGATCAAATTACCACAAACTTTATGAATTTTTCAAGTTTATGGTACAGTTAACCCACTCGCCACAAACTTGTTTTCAACAGGAACAAACTAAGGTTAATGTACTTTAAATATGATACCAAATAATTTGGTGACAACAAACAAAAAGATTCACAGCATTAATTATCTAAAATCAGGCCTAAATTAAAATGTAATTTTGTTTGCCCTTTACCTACCGACCCGGATTTTTAGCCAAAATATTTTATTGCGTTTCGAAAAAATAAATGTTTTTTTATATTTTTTATAAATGTTTTTTTTGTATTTTTTATAAATGTTTTTTTATCTATTTTTATTTTCTTCGACAATGGAGTTATATTCGGTAATATCTGTCTTTTATTATCCTTTTTGGTTGATACTCCAACAGTCTATGTTATTCGGGGTGCATTTAGAAACTCACGCACTGTGTCTGAAGGATGATAAAACGTTTGTATGATCGTTTTAGTAGCCGCAGTGACTCATGAAAATGGCTGATACAAACAGACAGAAAAATGAGTCGGAAACTGCGATATTTTGCGTGTCTGTGACTGTATTATATGTATGCAAGAAAATATAGTTTTTATCAAATAAAATAAAATAATTTACCTACCTACCTACGCAGTGATTTTTTGCTGCATAAGGTAAAGGGCAAACAAACAATATTTTAATTTAGGCCTCAGTGTTGGGTCGGCTTCGCATTATTCTTTATATATTATATACGTGTATACTGAAAGGAAAAAGAAATGCGACATGGGAATTTCCGCTATATATTGTATATACTGCACTCTTAATTCTGTATATATTCCAAGGAAATTTCAAGATGTTTTGTGAAAAAAAATGTTGCAGTTAGTTAGAGAAAGGACACAACTGTGATGACGTTGTAGATGTTTTAATTAATAACAAGAAATTCATAAATGTTGATGTATCCTCTTTGAAAAAATGAGCAGTTTAGTACTTTATTTAACGTAAAGAGTTTGCAAAATTTTGCATCCTAAGTTTGTTCACATGCTTGAGCCAAACGCGCACTCTGTGAATATGAAACTTTGCAGGAATAACTATTTGCTGTGTTACGTGTTGTTTTAGTATTTTCTCCGAAAGGAAAGATCTTACGTAGCCATGTACCATTCTTAACAGCAGCATTTTGTACATACAATATGTAGCGGGAAATTCCCATGTCGCGTTTCTTTTTCCTTTCAGTATATATATATATATATATATATGTGAGTTTAGCCTCACCAGTACCACTGGGACCTTCAATGTGTACATGGCAAGACAGTTATCAGTATTGCCTCAGCCTGGTCCATCGGATGGGGACACAATATCGGATATACATGTACTCACAAATATGTAAATGCTTTCGTGGCTAATGCATTTTTTAAGTCACATAAACTGGAAAACTTGTGTGGCAGGCCACATAAATCTCTGAAAGATAATGTCCCAAATATAATCCTAACCCTAGTCTGTAGCTCCTTAATCACTGCCACCCTCCCCCATTTGTAGTTGTAGGAAAACCTAAATATCAGAGTCTATCCTCTTGAGTTTGTTTCAAGAACAATAGGCATCTATATGACAGTCAGAGTAGGGCAGGGTTCTCAATTTCCTATGTATTCTTCTCCTCTCTTGGTCTTCGGGGCAGCTCTAATTTAACCTAAGACAGTATTTTAACAAGCCATTAATATGGCCCTTTTTACATCTGTAATAACTCGTTATCACAGATATGGTGAGATAGTCCTAACTAATTTATATAATTATACAACTTGATTTCTTCAGGAGGACTGATGCTATCTGGTAGATAATGAACGGTGTGGGCTATTACAGTTTATTGTGGCCCAGTAAATGCACCCAGATCTGAATATAATGATAACGATGTCATCGACAATGTTGCATAACAAAGCACTTGATGCGGACCGATTTATATTCATTTATAATAATGATAAATTGAGACTACCACTTGTAAATAATACTAAAGGACTTTCAGTTCCACATTAATGCACGTGACTTATGACCCTTAAATGTGCACGAGTTCTTTTTTTTCCGTTTATAATGGCTGTTTTGTTTGTTATTTCAATATTCATCAGTAATTCTGTTCATGAAATTTTCATGTTTCGTCATGTTTCATTTTAGACAATTATTTTTTATTTTTAAAATTATTTAAATCAGAAATAGTGTTATTAGTATCTTTGAAAACCAAAAAGTAATTTCCTAAATCTGATTTGGTAGGTAAAATTTTGTGCGCTAAAATTTAAAAAAAAAATATTTGAAAGATATAGATTTCAGATTTTTTAACATCATAATAATATACTGTGCAGCGAAAACATTTTAACGACATTACTGGTTATGCGTCATGTTTGGAAAAACAACAAACTAAGACCCTTACACTATATTTATATCTTAGTCATTTTTGTCACATTTTCACCGAATTTGTCATTTTATGGCTTTTTGATCAGTGTAAGATAACATTTTTCAATTAAAAAACTGCTTTTTATGATTATAACAACAAAAAAAGGCTCATAAAGGTGTGCATATGTTAGTTGTAGCTTAGCAATTTTGCACGTACAGCATGAAGAATGTTCCCGGTACATCCTCGTAGTAACATTCTTTTAAATATCTGTAAATCGCTCACGCCAGCTTACCAGAATTGAATTGAATGTTGTTTAACGGCTGATCAGAGGGGAAGGATACATAGGAATCCGGGAACCGTGCCCTACTCTTATTATCGAATAGATTCCTATGGTTCTTAACATGCTCGGAGGATAGACCAGCCCTCTCCAGCTTACCAGATGATCAGTTCTTAATCATTTATAGTCTTCCATGTACCGTATTTGAATACTTTGATTTAACGCAATTGTAAAATATTCATTATGTGGTCCCACGTTAATCCTTAATACTGAAAAAATGCAATAACCTGTATAAAATTGCCTATTAAATGTTTTAATTTTACAATATGCAAACTTTTTTAAGCCAAAATTAAGGTTTTATTTCATACCCCAGCCAACCCCATTTTCGCCAATTTAAGAAACACAATTTGATTTTGTAACATTGCCAATTTTTTAAAATGGTTTCTAAACGTAAATACATACCGTAATCTAGCTGTTTTATAACCTTTGTTTTTGTAAAATAATTATACTACTTGATGTATCTGTATTAGTAACATTTAAAATAATTATTTAAAATGATATGTTGCAATGTACAATTAATATTTTACATTCTAACACGAAGTCGTTTATATAACACAAAGAAGAGAGACAACTGTATGTTATTCTATGATAAAATACATTAATTCCACCGCGTATATTTCATTCCGTTGGAAGCGCCACGTTACATGACGTCACTTGGTAAAATATAACGTCACGAAGTCAAAACCCAACAGTAAGTTTAATGAAATGTTAATTACAACTTTCCATCTCCCCAAACCTTTGTACCCCCCCCCCCCCCCCCCCCCCCCCCCCCCCCCGATATAAACCCATCATAATGCATTTACACATACCATTAATAAGCAACTTGAACGAGCTGAGAACGGGGGCACCCAATGGAACAGCCTGTAAACAAAGCAGCCTGATAACTTTGACCTCCGAGATAATATATAGTGCCCTCACAATAGCGTAAACAATGGGGTTATTGTTGTGTTAGAATCAAAATAAATAAATACAATGCATACATGCATTCTATACTATCCAAATTTACTGTAAATAATACAAGAAATAAATAAATAAAAGATTCAACACATTTTATATGAGTGCCCCTCTTGGCATTTTTCATAGCGCCAGAGCCCCGTGTGGTTCTCGGGGGGCCCCGTTCGGTTACGGGGCAAAGAATAGGGCTGCAGATCCCGCTGTAGGTGAAGGCAGAGGGGTAAGAACCCCCCCCCCCCCCCACACCCGGTTACGGGGCAAAGAATAGGACTGCAGATCCCGTTGTAGGTGAAGGCAGAGGGTAAGAACCACACACCCCACCACCCCCCGAATTCATGTTCATTTTATCATTTTTTGTTCATGCTCATTAAAGGTCTTCATCAGGACCCCTGCCATCGCTCATATCACTGAGCAGTGGCAGACAAAACTATACCGTGGCTCAGCGTAAATGGAGTGCCTACAATAGAATTTGCAGCAACTCTGGCATTTCAGGGTGAGAAGGTTCTAGGCCCGTTCTCCATATTTTATCTCGATGTACATGAATGGCCTGGCATGTTCATGCCTGTTAGGCGCCATATAACCTTTCATGTGTTGGTGTGCCTTAAAACCCCAATTCAATCTCAATTCAATTCAATTCATAGCGCCGGGGCTCTGCTATAAGAGGAAATCGGGCATTTTCATTCAGCTCTGTAAAATGGTGTTTTTACTTTTTGGTTGATGATAATAAATTCATTATAGATAAACACTCTTAGAGAAAAACATCTAAACGAAAACTATACTTCTATATTCAGATGTTTGCAATTCCATTAAAAGAACTGAACATATCAACATGTGAGGGCGTTATATAAAATATTACTGTTTTATGGTAAAAATCTAATATACTTGAGATCAAAAACTGAATTATCAAAATATCATGTTTTATCTTTTCAGTTACAAATTGTCTTGCATGTTTCCTTTTATGTTCTTGCATGTTTCCTTTTATGTCTCAATTTTCAAGTAAAAATCCTAAAACCACCTAAAAATATGCCTCAATGACCATACAGGCATCGATGAAATGTTATAATTAAAGCAATAAAGTTGATTTGGTTTGATGGTGTTTTAACTCATTCACCAACTCATTTTAGTTTAGGCCTAATAAATTAATTGCTAGTTTCTCATCCAAATTAATTACAAAATGGGGTTGGGGTGTGAAAAATGTTATTTTTTAATTTTTTATGTTATACGACAAATGGAAAATGGCCTCGGCACAAGGCAAAATTAGTAAAAGATACTACTGAGTACTTCGAAGATTGAAAACTCATTTTTAAATTTTGTTTCATACTTTCAGCAATTATTATTTATTTTGTTTTGAAGAAGAAGAAATAAAAATTACCGGGGCGGCATAAAAAAATGGGGGCTGGCGGGCATGAGAATCTAGCAATTAATTTATTATGGCCTTATGTGTGACTGTTGATTTTTTAGTGGTGGATGCAGACCACCAACTTATTCCTGGGTAGAACCAGAACTGTATACGACCTGTCATCCATAAGAATCGAAACTTCCTCACTTTCAAGTCGAGCTGCCAGTAGGATTTGAACCCGCAGCTGTGAGAGGCGAGATGGTTTAAACTCCGCATCTTTGCCCTCTTGAGCCAAAGAAAGAGAAACTGAATATGCAAGCTTGGATACCCTTCTTCCAGACCCTAACTCTGCCTATGTAAATCAGAAATGCTCATGTGCTTGGACAAATCCTGTCCAAGCTAAAGATATAGCCTGAATTAATCAGAATAGCTGAGATTTGTACTAATAAATTAAAAAAAGAAATTATTTTTTCAAAAAACCTTATTACTGGTAGGTTAATATGAGCATAAATATTAAATACTTCCTGAACTGTTAACAGCCCCCCATATTTGCTTAAGACACTCATTCAACATTGGATGTGCTGTATAATTTCTATTAAATTATTAAATAAGAGATAGGTATATACACAGTATGGAAAACATTTTTTTTTATACATGGTACGTTGTAATTTTCTACACAATTTGAAGTAATGCGAATCTAAGTTTCAATTCTAAACTTGTCCAAAACTATTTTATTTTGATCTGTCTGTATGAGTTGAGATCATAAAATATAGATTTTTTTCCACTCCATATTTCAAGGAACACACTGCAATCTTGAAGTATTTATCAAGTATTAAAATTAGTGTCTCAATTTATTAATCCAGTATCATTTTGACTTTAAACCTGCTTGTATATAATTAAATAAATTTTTCAGTTTGCACGTTTTCTTTCGATTCTACCGTACTGGTACAATATAACCAGGTTATTAATATGCAAAAATAATTTGCTTTATACTATTCTTATAATTAATATTAATGATTGAACATTTTAATGAAAGTTATGTTGAAAAACGAACGGAATGCCACTAGTTTTAAAAAAATCAAGATTGCCATGTGTGCCTTTAATATGCAAACTGACATTGAATATGAAAATGAATAAATCACAGTAGTAAAACTAAACACCACCTAGATATAAATACTCCATAAAACATATTAATGTTGCATCACAATGTCAGTCTTATTATGGAGGATATGCAAATGAGGTCCATCTTTTGGCATTCCACAACACAGTCAGTTTGTCAATGTCAGGGTTCATAGATATCTAACAAGTAGAATGATGTCTGGCCGCTTAGCTCAGTCGGTAGGGCATCGTAACGGTAGTGTGAAGGTCCCGGTTTCGAGCCCCGGTCTGGCTGCACATTTTTCTAGCCCTGTAACATCAAGTTTGTCAGAATCTTTGTTCCGGCAGGTGGTTCTGGAGCACAATTCCAAAACCATTTAAGATATCTTCATCAAACCTGCTGCGCGAATCAATTGAATGGCTGTTTATGCACCTATCAGTGTTTTTGAGGGATGGTGTGTGTGTGGGAAGGGTGGGGGGAAGGGAGTTAATATGTCCCATTATCGGTACAGGATCTGTCTAATTCTCTACCCCAGGAAATTAATATCTGTCTAATCCATGCCCCCTCCCCCCGGGTGTGCCCGCCACCCCCTATCATTGACAGGTGCATTAAAGGCTTCTTTAACATATGGTTTGGGGAAGTAAACTGTGCCCTACATTTTTTATTGAATAGATTCCTATGCTTCGTTAATGTGCTCAGAGGATAAATTCCAATACACAGAACTGCCCAGTTAACGTGCCCATCCGACCGGAGGATAAATTCCAATACACAGGACTGCCCAGTTTACGTCCCCATCTGACGGGAGGATAGGGGAAGTGTCTTGCCTAAGGACACATGGAAGTGACCTTAACCCTTGATCACTGGATTTTAAGTTGAACATATGCTATATACCCACTGGCTACAGTCATATCAAGCTGAATTAAATGGCCTATAGACTCATAGAAGCATTTAGCTTTCATTGTTCTTATCCATTTACCGTATTAACAGATTTTACATTTGTATTATATGTTAATTACCTTTGGAAATATAAAGCGGACCATTGCAGGGTGATATCGGGATTTTTAGTGGAAGTTGTATTTGAGTACATATTCGCTTTCAACCCCATCCCACATAACTCTTGCATCCCCATAATACCCACAAATAAATCGCTATTCAGATACAAAATCATTCACTCAAGTCTATGCGAATGGTGCAATATGAACATAGAAAGCTTAAATCATCTTTTCTGGAAATGTATGCATATTCAACAATTTTGGAATGAGATGCACATATTTTTAAATACGTTAAATGTAAACATCAATTTCAATCTAAGAACCATCTGTTTCGGAATTCAAAGACAAGAACATGCTATAGATATGAAGAATTTCATTATTTTAAGTGCGAAATATTTTATATTCGTTAACAAATGTTTAAAATCCATGCCCAAATCAAACAAATTCAAGAAATATTTATTAAGACAAATAGAAATAGAAAAGCAAATAGCGATGAACCATGACAAATTAGACAGCTATGATAATAAATGGCGAAACTTCCAAAAAATAAACCGGTATTAATTAAAGTATGCTATAATACATTACCGAAGACAACAAAAGGGGAAGCAAACAAAGCAACTTTCTGTTCTGTCCGAATTCTCTTTTCTTCTTTTTAGTCTCCATATTCTTCTTTCAAACCTTACATAATTCTATTACCAACTGCATACTAAATACTTTCAAAAACTCGGAGGTATTTCTCTTTTCAATAACCTACGTCTGTAAACAAGAAAATTATTTCATCATAAATATAAACGGTAGTTTAAATAGTATTTTATTATATACCATATTCAAATGTGCTTGTATAATGTATCTAATGGATGATGAAATAAAACATTGTATAACAAAAAACTCTTGCGTCCCCATCCCACATAATATTAGGCAAAGTTTTTTTTTTAGGTAGATTTTTATCATCTCTTTGAAAGAAGGGTCTATTTGGATCCGTTTGAATTTCGACCACAATCTAAGTACGTTTATGTAAATTTTAGCCAATAACCAAGCTTTATTTCCTCTTATTCATTCAGAAAAACATATATTTTTACCACTTCAAATCGAACAAAATGAGGAGCGTGCTCGTTCTAAATTGGGTTAATAATTAGATGGTATTTTCGAGTGCCTTCAGATAATTAGAAAAATTCTCTACAATTTACATGGCTTATGTTCCCAAGTCGCTCTAAAATACCAAAACCTACACTACTCAACTTTTATAATCGGTCACCCAGGTTTTTTGAAAATAACACGAATACTAAAAACTGGAAATCACCGAAACACATACCAATATTTTATTAAGTTTATCAACAAGGTTTTAGTTCAATCAAGGCAGATTAAGTTTTATAAATCGCTAGCGATATTTGTTAAATGACGCCAGTTAAAATTTCAAATGAAAGTATGAATTATTAAATAATATATAATTCTTTGAAAAGTGATTGATTATAAAAGTTAAGTAGTGTATACCTACTGCTTTGTTAAGATATATAATATAAATGAAACTCGGTATTAATAATCAAATATCGTGCATCAAATATCTTGACGTGCATTTAACTAAACACTATAATTCTATTTCAGTACACAGTATTTATGTGACGTCTCATATTAATATTCCGCTAATTTTTTTAAAACTGAGTGTCAGATAAACGTTCATAAGTGAAATCAACTGTTACGTCATATAAAAAGTTAATACTAACAACGTTTTCCCTTATAAATGGTCCTGGCACGTATTCGGTTGTTAGGAGGACCCCTTATGTTCACGGCAGTTTCATGATGGTTTCACAGCGGTGTTTGATGGAGTGCAGAAGCTCTGACCTAGGTTCTAATTAAGACACCTATGTCATCTTGACGTGACGTACACCAGGCCTGGAATTCACCAACCATTCTCCAAACTATGCTTAGACTTGAATTGAATTGGATTTTATAGTCACACCAACAGCTAAGGTCATATGGCGACTTTCCAGCTTCCACTGGTGGAGGAAGACCCCAGGTGCCCCTCCGGGCAATTTTCGTGCACGGGTGGGCACCTGGGTAGAACCACCGACATTCCGCAAGCCAGCTGGATAGCTTCCTCACATAAAGATTCCTAGACCCCTGAGGGATCAAACCTACAGCGGTCAGAGACTCTAACCACTCGGCCAAGGACGCCCCTGCTTAGACTTGAGCTCAAGTACTAAAAATTAGTTCACAAATATTTCCATGACCTTCAAAGATAAACAATCGAAAAGAGTTGCTATCTATTAGTATGCATCATATTTATACATAGCAGCTTGTTATGAATGTTTATTCTGTAAACGTATAGATATATTTGTGATTAAAATTTGCATACTTGAGCTTAAGTCTAAGAATATTTTCAAGAATGGTTGGTGAATTCAAGGCAGGATTTGTAACCGGAGGCCCCGAGTTCAATTCTCCGTGGTGCCACTGAGTTCTGTCGGTGTGTTCTTGAGCAAGACACTTTCCCTTAGCCTCGTCCGTCGGATGGGGACGTAAACCGGGCGGTCCCGTGTATCGTTCTATTCTGGACCAATCATTTGGAATAGCTTGCCAGACAGCTTAAAAAGCTTGAAAACAGTTGATTCTTTTCATTGTAACTTCTATAAATGGATAAAACAAACCTCATAAAGTTATTAATGTATTACTAAAAACATCTAGACTGATATTAAAGATTGCAATAATATATCTAAATCTGAAATTATTTGAGTTTAGAATATTTAATTTTCGGTTTGAACATTTTGTAAATAAAATACAAGAGAATATAGGGGAGTTAGATATGTACATCAGACAGTATGATTGTATGTAAGTACGTTTGAAAGTGTTAGCGTTTAGCTTTGTTTGATTGTTTGTGTGTTTTGTTATTATTGTTTTTTCAAATAATTAATATCCTTTTTTGTTTGTCTATGTTTTCAGGTATCTACATATATGTTATGATTTTTAGCTCTACTGGCCAAAGGCCAGCAGAGCTTATGGGATGCCGAGTTGTCCGTCGTCCGTCCGTCGTCCGTCGTCTGTTGTTAACTTTTGTCTCGTTAAGACGATAGGGCCTTCATTTTTAATCCAATCTTTACCAAACTTTAACAGGTTGTTTATATCAATGAAAGCTTGGATGATTTCGAAAACCAGCCAGATCGCCCAAGTAACAGCGGAGTTATGGCTCTTGATTTAGTTAAAAATGCTATATTTTGCCTCGTTAAGACGATAGGGCCTTCATTTTTCATCCTATCTTTACCAAACTTTACCACATTGTTAATATCAATGAAAACTCGGACAAGTTCGAAAACCAGCCATATCGGACCAGTAACAGCGGAGTTATGGCCCTTGATTTATTTAAAAATGCTATATTTTGCCTTGTTAAGACGATAGGGGCTACATTGTTCATCCGATCTTTACCAAACTTTATCAGATTGTTAATATCGATGAATGCTCGGACAAGTTTGAAAACCAGCCATATCGGAATAGTAACAGCGGAGTTATGGACCTTGATTTAGTTAAAAATGCTATATTTTGCCTCGTTAAGACAATAGGGGCCCGATCTTTACCAAACTTTATCAGATTGTTAATGTCGTTGAAAGCTCGGACAAGTTCGAAAACCAGCCATATCGGACCAGTAACAGCGGAGTTATGGCCCTTGATTTAGTTAAAAATGCTATATTTTGCCTCGTTAAGACGATAGGGGCTTCATCCGATCTTTACCAAACTTTATCAGATTGTTAATGTCATTGAAAGCTCGGACAAGTTCGAAAACCAGCCATATCGGACTAGTAACAGTGGAGTTATGGCCCTTGATTTAGTTAAAAATGCTATATTTTGCCTCTTTAAGACGATAGGGGCTTCATTGTTCATGCGATCTTTACCAAACTTTATCAGATTGTTAACATCAATAAAAGATTTTTTTATATTTTTTTATTTTATTGATTTTTTGTTATTTTTTTTATTTATTTTTTTATTGTTTGAATTTTTATATTTTTTTTTTGGATTTTTTTTTGGGATTTTTTTTTGGATTTTTTTTGAATTTTTGGATTTTTTTTTTATGTTGGACCAGTCGGACCAGTAACAAAGGAGTTATGGCTCTTGATTTAGTTAAAAATGCTATATTTTGCCTCGTTAATACAGTAGGGCCTTCATTTTTCATCTGATCTTTACCGAATTTTAACAGATTCTTTAGTTATGGCCCTTGATTTAGCTTTCACTCACTTCATTGATGTTATAAGAGCCATGTTAGCCAGTAGAGCGTCCACAGGCCCTCTTGGGCCTCTTGTGATTTTTTTTGTGTGCATGTTTTATGTTTCTTAATTATTATTATTATTATTTGTGAGTTTGAGTATTTTGAAATCTTATGTATGAGCAGGCCTGTGGACAGAAGCTGAATGGGAGGTGGCTGCGTATACAAGGGGGTGTAAGGCTGGCTGCTGATATCTTATTCTCTTATTCATTATGTTTAACCAATTTGCCAATAAGTATTGTAAATGTGTAAATAATAGAGGGCCACATGGAAGATTAGTTTTGTAACTAAATGTGTATTACCCGCTGTAAATAAAGTCTATTATTATTATTATTATTATCCTCCAGGCACGTTAAAGAACCATAGAAATTTATTCGATAATAAGAGTAGGGCAGGTTCCCGGATTCCTATGTATCCTTCCCCTCTCTCTGGGGCAGCTCTAAATAACCTATACTGTGTTGATGAGCCGTTAAACAACATGCAATTCCTTGTTTAGGATGGTTGTTGGTCAGTACAGCCACTCTCAATAGTTGAAATGTTTTAGTGCATTTATGCATGCCAAAATGGATAGACACCATAAGCTGCGAAATTCTGTTCAACAGCTATCTGACGGCATCTTCACGCTCTTTGACAAACCGTTGCATCATGTGCATCTGTTGAATTTTGTATTTTATGCCTTACTTAAAGCTACAGAGTCTCTATAGCAATTAATATCTTCTTTGTAGGCGTGTCTTTATTTGTGTAACTTCATCTTCAACAGCTCATATCGAAATCGGGTATTTAAGCGAGCAAATATAATGCAGGAGATCATTTATTGTATAGACATTGACCAGTGCACATCGTGCCTGTACACCAGTAACATTATGATTTACAGAAGAAAAAAAAAGCCTCTTTCGGGACTCGAACACACGACCTTCTGTGATTTCATGTCAGGTGCTCTATCCACTGAGCTATAACGCTTTTTGAGAAAATGGTATACAGACCGTGGTTTAGTGCTTAAATGTACAGCCATTAAAAGCACAACGACAGTGGTTCAAATCCGGCAAGTAATTTTTTTTCACATATATTCTGAAGCCGTATATTTATCGATGTTACCTGTACGAAGGCTAAATAAAAATGTGATATTTTATGCATCGATTTCTGCCTTATATACGGGGTGTTCAGCGATTTGAAACTACTTCACAGTGACTCATTTATATTCATGAGTTATTACCAGTTAAAATAGCGACTCTGTAGCTTTAAGAACAATTTTCAAAAGGAAATATGGTGCAGGTATCGGTGGCGAGTTTCAATCACTGCTAAATTATTTGAACATTAATAACACTTCATATATATACTGACCTTGAAAAAGTTGCGTTTCTTTTTTCCTTAAGTATAGATAACAAAAACTGACTTCTGTATAAATAAACATTTATTCTCATGGTCATGATTTTCCATCATCTTTCATTCTTCATTCATTCGTTACATTTTCAAAAATAATTCAGGTAACGATTTATCGTCACATAGTATAAGCTTGCAAACTTTCAATGTGCGGGTTTTCCATCACCCAGATTGAAACAAGAAAAAAACTGTCAACTTGATCAAAGTGAAACGCTTCATTCCTGTCGCAAAACGCATACTTTGATATAATCAAGTCAAAGCTAAATTCTAGGTCTATACGATTTTAGAAAAACATTCATCAAACTGAATCGATAAAATTTGGATGATATGCAGTAACACATGCGTTAACCTTCTGCGCCGATTTCTGCCATTTGTCTCGAAAATCAGAAAAACAATAAAGGCGATAAACGTAGTCAAGTGAAATAGATCGGACTTGTAGCATGGTAGTGAGTTCGTGTATTTAATTATGATGTGATGAAACATCATCACCATTTTAGGTGATGGTTTTTCAAAAGTTCCCTGACTGATGCAGAGGAGTAGGACCTCCCTCATGCAAACATGGAAACGTGGCTCCATGAAAAATGTGGCCTCCATCGTAAATGGAGTGTCTGCTATAGAATTTGCAGCAACTCTGCAGGTAAGAAGGTTCTAGGCCCATTCTCCATATTTTATCTTGATGTAAATGAAGGCTGAGCCTGGCACATTCATTCCTGTAAGGTGCCAAATATCACTTTCATGTGTTGCTGCACCTTAAAACCAAGTATACATAACAAACACTTACTTGTTTATATGTTTTATACATTTTTCAGTGGTTAAGGAGGCTGTTAAATTTGAGATTTAAGTACCATTTGTTGTTATTTGTTGTTTCATATTTGTTTGTTTGAAGCTCAGCAGAAGCATTTTAAGGCCTTTGAGGATAATTTATAGTAGCATCCAGTTAGATTTATTGCCTCATTCAAGTGCACTACAGGATAATGAAAGCACTTATTTACTGCCTGTTTGCCCATATATGTCATAAATAATGAGGAGTTTTTGTTTGTACCAATGATAGAAGGTGGTATGAAGTAGTTGATTTATGTAATAAGATGGGGAGCAGAAATGACACACATGATATTCAAGTTCAAGAAACGCTGCCGGAGGGAGTGGGAGAGGACAAGGAAATTAAAACCCAAGACAAATTGAAACATAGTGAAGGAAAGAAATAGAGAAAGAGAGATACGAACTGAATGAGAGAGGAAGAAATATGGAGAGCCACAATGATAGAGACTGAAAGAAAGAGATCTCAGTCAGTTTGCAATTCTCTCTTTCTGCAAGAGGATATGAAAAATGAGACAAACTGAAACAAGGTGGAAGAGGGTAATTACAGCAAAAGAGAGATACAAACTGAAAGGAACATGGTTCAAGTTGTTTTCAAGGTATGGGAAGTCATTACGTGGTCCGAGTATTAACCTTCGTACCCCAGCCAACCCCTACTCCAAGAAACGAAAACGGAGTTAGCTGGGGTATGAAATGAAACCTTAATTTCTGTTTAAAAAAGTTGCATATTGTAAAATTAAGGTAATTTTAAACAGGTTATCACATTTTTTTCAATAAAAAATGTTGAACATGTTTTTCTGCTGAAATATCTGTTATAAAATCCTGTTAATATAAGCTTTTCCATCGCTTAATGTGTTGCAAATGATATTTCCTCTTATCTGATGAACAGAGACTGAATAAAACCAAGTAGACCTGCTACTTTTCTCCCTTGTTTGATTTTGTTTCTTTCTCAGGATCCCCTTTTCAGTTTAATTTGTATTATATGAGTAGGCATGCATTGTTTCATTTCTTACATAAGAAGACTGCATCTTTTGGTATGATGTCATATGATCTTCAAAAATTCGGAACTGATATATTAAGTGGCACAGTTTTCATTTTTCGACTTCTTAGAACTTGACTCCATGAGACTTTCTAACATGTGAGAAAAGGTAATGCAAAGGACAAGATATGATAAGGGGTTATTTTGGCCCCCAATATGTTCAAAATGCAAAAAAATAATATTTACATATAATCTGTTGTGCATGTTGAAGTAATTTGATCATATTCTATCTTCAAAATATATTTTTGTTTATTTCATTTATCTAGAAGAATTAACAGGGTCTCAAAAAATGGCAGTTTTGGTAATTTTGTTAGATTTTGTAGTTTTTGGATCTTTCTTGGCAAGATTTTGATCCTAAAAATATAGAGCGCACTTCCGAGCACACACAGTTTTTTGGCTGATGATGCATCCCTATCAAGCACTTGTTTCAACAAAAAATCAGCTGTGCTCGAGAGTGCGCTCTGTATTTCTAAGACCAAAAACTGATCGAAAACTGCTGAAAGGAAAGGCATTGTTTGTGAGGCTCTTAAACTCATTTAGAGCCTTCAAACATACTAATGAGTTTTAATATTGATTCAGTTCATTTGTAGCTAATCTAGATTTTCAAAACTTGTGCATTAAAACTTTCAATATTGGGGGCCAATTTTGTCCCTTATCATACCTAGTCCTTTGTCATAAAACGTAAGACCGATAATCAAGTTGAAATAGAACCAGAAAAATGGTGCGGAAAGATGTCAAGTTGACTAAAATTAGCCATGGATCATAATAATTTGAGGCAGACATAAATGCTAGCTAGCTCTATGGCACGAAAGTATTCCACACTATTTGTAACACCCCTTCTAAGTCCTACTACGATCATGTTGAAACACAGTTTTGAAAAACACACGTGAAAAACACACGTTTGGTCCATGATACCCTAAAGTAAATTAGGTTTATGTTTTCTTGGCGTTCATTTATTATTCATGTCATGTACTTATTTTAATTCATAGTTTAATGCAAATTTGCCATTGTCTTTTGATTAGCCCATCTTGTCGTAAAGGTAAATTAGCATGCGCAGTTTGTCTCAGCTCGGTCCCCGGACATAATGTAAGATAATGTAAGGGCTTTCAAAAAGGGATAATTTTGCAAGAAGGACAGTTTTATATGTTTTAAGCAAATTTTAAGAGATGCATTAAATAATTTCATGTGTTTATAACTTTATTGCACTAATTTCTGCTGAATCATAAAATACAATGACTGATAATTATGGAGCTGAAACAATAAAATAAAATAAAATTTCCTTTTAAAAGGAACGGCTTGCCTTTTTAAATAGATGTAAAAGTGGTGATATTGAAATATGTATATGTTTTAATTTAATCTCAATACTCAATAGATTTACTGCCAAAAATATGGAAGACACATATTGACAATATGAAAATCAATACCTTGTTACATCAAAAAAAAACAGGGAATGGTCTTGGAATCTGAATTTAAATAAATTTATACAAACGTCTCAACCCTATCTCCAGAAGTGGACTCTACCTTGTGGCAATAATTCGAATCCATAGTGTAGCGAAGGTAAAAATATGAAACACGCATATTGACAATATGAAAACTACATTGTTTCATTAAAAAAAAAAGTAAATGGTCTTGGAATCTCAATTTTAAACAAATTGATACCAACGTGCCAACACCTATCTCCAGAAGTGGACCCTTCCTTCAAGTTTTGAGCAGGAAACCGGTTACTTCCTGTTCAGTTTTGAGCAGGGAACTGGTTACAACCAGTTATTTCCTTTTATCGTCCGTCAGTCAGTCAGTCAGTCTGAAGGTCATTATGTCGGTTAAATACTAATTTTTCACCTTGTTATTATTTTTTGTTCGCCTTTTCGGGGTCAGTCAGTCCATTAGTGTCAGTCCGTCAGTCAGTCAGTCAGTCAGTCTGGAGGTCATTATGTCGGTTAAATACTAATTTTTCACCTTGTTATTATTTTTTGTTCGCCTTTTCGAAGAAAAATGCGAAACATAGAGATCACTTTATCGTCTGTCAGTCATTCCATTAGTGTCAGTCCGTCAGTCAGTCAGTCAGTCAGTCTGGAGGTCATTATGTCGGTTAAATACTAATTTTTTCTTCACGAAAACTTGACGTTGGCTATAACTTTCTCAATTTTTGATATTTCTTCATCAAACTTTCAATATATACTCATCATGACAACATCGACATGACCATAATAAAATATAAAGGTCAAGTCACACTGAAGGTCTTTATATGGGTTAAATACTCATTTTTTCTTCACAAAAACTTAGTCAGGCCAGTTTGTCTAGGTCATTTATCTGGGTCCAAAAAACGTTGTTATACTGACAAAGCACTCACAGGCGAACACCGGTCTAGTCCTATTTTGAAACAGGATCAAAATATTTAAAAGGAAAAGATGTTATTTTAATGTGGCAGTAAACCACATAGTAATTTAACGCTTAATTAAAAAAACAAAAACTTTTTAAATGTTATTTTAATCTTGTTAATTTGTAGCCACATGAAAACTAAAAGTTTTCCTTTTAAACATGTTGGTCTTGTTCTCTGCTTTATTAAAAGTAAAACTTCTTTTCCTTTGAATATTTTTTCTTTTACCAAATAAATGTTATGACCTTGTTAATTTTGCTGTCTTATTAAAATTAAATGTTTCCTTTTAAATATTTTTACCTTAATAGTTTTTGCTACAACATGAAATATACTTCTTTCTAATTAATCTGTCAATCACCATCTACTGTTCAGGTGACATTGTCTTCCAGGGGTTTCAATATGGGAAGAAAATAGAGTTCTGCAAAATACACATGCCATCCTTACATGCATAACACCCCGTTGAAGAAAGTACCGTACCTGTCAAGTCTCACACATTGGGCGTGAGACACACACTTTTGTGTAAAATCACGCTCACACGCATACATTTTAGGTTCTCACACATTCTGAAAAGTTGCCTAATTTGTTTTTGTTGGCGATTTCTTTTTATGAAATGTAGTTCACCTATCCAATTTCTCCATCCAAAAATACACAATTTTCTTTTTTCTGGATGTTGAAATGTGCGTTTAAATGTGTGTTAATAAATAAGATAAATAATTATTTGTGACTTATTTGTGACTTAGTTAAATTCTATTAAATGATCATTCCTTAGTAACCACAGACCATCTCAGATTTCCTGCGTCCCCACTCCCCGCCAACCTTGACCCCCCAACCCAAGGAACAACCGCCCCTTGGAACTCCATCTCACTCTTGACATCTACTGGGTCTTGACGGCTATGAATTACACAGAGTTTGTATTGCTGAGAATCAAGATCATTCGCGATCGCATAAATATTTGAACTGGTCACCAAATTATTTTGCTGCATACTTCTCTCTATCTTTGCCCCAGTAACATCGCTGAATACAGGCACATTGGTGATACAATTAATTATCGCAAGTACGTAATATGCACAAAAAATGCAATGCGGTTAATTATGCGGTTAATTAACTCTTTAAAAACATAGTCACCTAAACTCTGGTTTACCTCGTTAGCGGGTGTGCAGTTCAATACAATACTGATAATGCAATCTGGAATATAGGATCAATTTACTAATCAGGATGAACAAACACTTGATGCCCTCATAATTAGGGTTATCTCCCACGGTTTGTTTACATGTTGAAGCTAATCTGATGTATCCCATAACTCGAGGACAGATTAGAGTCCTGCATGTGGAAAATTTTCTCCTATAAAACATTTAGGGGACACAGTCCATCCCTAAATATGAGATCAGATATACCTGTCCTGTATTGAGAAACTTTCAAGGACCACCCACATAAATTAGTCAATCAAATATTGTTTTGGTAGAATATGTGATATTTGCAAATTATTATTGTTTCCCACAATGATAATTTTAATGTTTGATAAACAACCGGGCAACTTTATGTAATAGATTGTACCTTGGAAGGTATGCGATATTGGTAAAAATGTGGTAAGGGACATTTAGAGGGATCAGAATTATGGAAAAATAAAGACATATTGCCAGAGACATTTGTGTGTAAGATCTCCCATACCATAGTAATTTAAAGGGACATGTGGTAACCTTGTAGACAACTTTGAAGAATGGATCAAGTATTTAAACGAAAGTAACCCGCCAATAATAAATTGAATTGAATGTTGTTTAACGGCTCATCAACACAGTATAGGTTATTTAGAGCCGCCCCAGAGAGAGGGGAAGGATACATAGGAATCCGGGAACCTGCCCTACTCTTATTATCAAAAAGATTCCTATGGTTCTTTAACGTGCTCGGTGGATAGACCGATACACGGGACCGCCCGGTTTACGTCCCCATCCGACGGACAAGGCTAAGGCCCCGCCAATAATAAAATTCCACTACAAAACCATTTATCAAAACTCTATCCAGGTGTTAGGTCATATAATAATGCATATGTGCTGATTGAAAGTATATCTTTATTCATGGGTTCTTATAATACCCGTAATTGAATATGCGTGAAAGAAATTCTTGAGTTGGTCACTCTTACTTCGACACTCCATTTTCGGGATTTGGCATGGCTAGTTAAAGCCTTTTATATATCGGGTTTGGATTCTCAAAATATGTAAGTTATATATTATACCTCGTCGATAGTAGATTTAGAAACGGTGTACATATTTTATAAAATTTGGCTGTTGATCATCAGCCATGTTCAAAGCAAGTTAAAGGCTTCAAGTTACCTTTGTGTCATGGTGATTATGATACCTTGATGGGAATTAAAGGGACACTGTCCGTAACTTTTAGCTTATAAAACACACACTAATTATGTTCACAAACATTACACACCAAACATTATTGAATATTTACTAATTAAAGCAGGAGTGTTTGACGGAATTCAATCGCGGTACCAAAAAAAGAGAAACCATATCGGGCGTTTGAACTCGCAGCCCAGACTAAAATTACACTCGCGGTAATAATAGTGAGCGTGAACGTAAAGTAGTCGACATAGCTCCCGACTGAGCTAACCGGGCTATACATATTGCGCAATACATACTATGGTTAAAACCTAATGCGCTAATGGAAGTCCCGTGATCGCAGAAAAGGTAAATACGGTGGGTCCCACTTTATTTACAAATAATAATTTAAGCTTATTTTTTTTCAAACTCACGAATGCATTACTACAAACTTCTTAGGGTCTATGCTCATGTTTTCATTAATACATTTCACTGAATAAAAATCAGACAGTTATTTGGTTATGCTCAATATCTGCTTACTTATGGACAGTGTCCCTTTAAGAATATAACGTTTATTCCCTATATTTACATTTTACTTCCTGCATGCATTTGGGAATCATTTATGGGTACTTTGAAGATGGGAATTGTAACATGAGGTACCAAAAATACTTACTGAAGGTGCAACAAGGTCACATCAAATACTCAATGTAGATGCAACAAGGTCTTATCTTAATGTAGACACAGCAATGTCTCTTCAAATACCCAATGTAGGAGCAACAATGTCAGATCTTAATGTAGATGCAACAATGTCACATCAAATACTCAATGTAGATGCAACAATGTCGATGTCAGATCTTAATGTAGATGCAACAATGTCACATCAAATACTCAATGTAGATGCAACAATGTCAGATCTTAATGTAGATGCAACAATGTCACATCAAATACTCAATGTAGATGCAACAATGTCAGATCTTAATGTAGATGCAACAATGTCACATCAAATACTCAATGTAGATGCAACAATGTCGATGTCAGATCTTAATGTAGATGCAACAATGTCACATCAAATACTCAATGTAGATGCAACAATGTCAGATCTTAATGTAGATGCAACAATGTCACATCAAATACTCAATGTAGATGCAACAATGTCGATGTCAGATCTTAATGTAGGTGTTACAAGGTCACATCTTAAGGTAGGTGCAACAATGTCACATCAAATACTCAATGTAGATGCAACAATGTCGATGTCAGATCTTAATGTAGGTGTTACAAGGTCACATCTTAAGGTAGTTGTAACAATGTCACATCTTAAGGTAGGTGCAGACAATGGCAGATCTTCATGTAGGTGTCAACAAGGTCATATCAAAACATCTTAATGCAGACACATCAAGGTCACATCAAATGCTTCATGCAGACACAATACGGTCACAGTAGATACAACATGATCACAGTAAATGCTTCATGCAGACACAACATGGACACATTACATGCCTAATGCAGACACATCAAGGTCACATAAATTATTAATGCAGACAGCAAGGTCACATCAAATGCTTAATGCAGACACATCAAATGCAGACTCAACATGGTCACATCAAATGTAGACATAACAAGGTCACATCAAATGTTGACACATCAAAGTCACATCAAATGCTTAATGCAACACAACAAGGTCACATCAAATGCAGACACAACATGATCACATCAAATGTAGACACAAAGTCACATCAAATGCAGACTCAACAAAGTCACATCAAATGTTTAATGTAGACACAACAAGGTCACATCAAATGCTGACACAACAAGGTCACATCAAATGCAGACACATCAAGGTCATATCAAATGCTTAATGCAGAAACAGCAAGTCACATCAAATGCTGACACAAGGTCACATTAAATGCTTAATGCTGACACAACAAGGTCACATCAAATGCAGACACAACAAGGTCACATCAAATGTAGACACAACAAGGTCACATCAAATGTTGACACATCAAAGTCACATCAAATGCAGACACATTAAGGTCACATCAACTTTTGACACAACAAGGTCACATCAAATGCAGACCCAACAAGGTCACATCAAATGCAGACATATCAAGGTCACATCAAATGCAGGCAGGCAGAACAAGGTCATATCAAATTCTGACACAACAAGTTCACATCAAATACAGACACAACAAGGTCACATCAAATGCAGAATAAACAGGGTCACATCAAATGCAGACACATCAAGATCACATCAAATGAAGATGCCAAGGTCACATCAAATGCAGACACATCAAGGTCACATCAAATGCAGGCAGGCGGATCAAGGTCATATCAAATTCTGACACAACAAGTTCACATTAAATACAGACACAACAAGGTCACATCAAATGCAGAATAAACAAGGTCACATCAAATGCAGACACTCAAGATCACATCAAATGAAGATGCCAAGGTCACATCAAATGCAGACACATCAAGGTCACATCAAATGCAGGCAGGCGGATCAAGGTCATATCAAATTCTGACACAACAAGTTCACATTAAATACAGACACAACAAGGTCACATCAAATGTAGAATAAACAAGGTCACATCAAATGCAGACATCAATATTACATCAAATGAGGATGCCAAGATCACCTCAAATGCTGACACAACAAGGTCACATCAAATGCTGACACAACAAGGTCACATCAAATGCTTAATGCAGAAACAGCAAGTCACATCAAATGCGGACACAACAAGGTCACATCAAATGCAGACACAACAAGGTCACATCAAATGCAGACACATCAATGTCACATCAAATTCTGACACAACAAGGTCACATCAAATGCAGACCCAACAAGGTCACATCAAATGCTGACACATCAAGGTCTCATCAAATGTAGGCAGACCAAGGTCACATCAAATTCTGAAACAACAAGGTCACATCAAATTATGATACAAAAAGGTCACATCACATGCAGACACAACAAGGTCACATCAAATGCAGACACATCAAGGTCACATCAAATGCATGCAGAACAAGGGCACATCAAATTCTGACACAACAAGGTCACATCAAATTCTGAAAAAAATGGTCACCTCAAATGTAGACACAACAATGTCACATCAAATGCAGACGCAACAATGTCACATCAAATGCAGGCAGAACAAGGGCACATCAAATTCTGACACAACAAGGTCACGTCAAATGCTTAATGCAGAAACAGCAAGTCACATCAAATGCTGACACAACAAGGTCACATCAAATGCAGACACAACAAGGTCACATCAAATGCAGACACATCTAGGTCACATCACATTCTGACACAACAAGGTCACATCAAATGCAGACCCAACAAGGTCACATCAAATGCAATCACATCAAGGTCACATCAAATGCAGGCAAAACAAGGTCACATCAAATTCTGACACAACAGGGCCACATCAAATTCTGATTCAAAAAGGTCAAATCAAATGCAATCACATCAAGGTCACATCAAATGCAGGCAAAACAAGGTCACATCAAATTCTGACACAACAGGGCCACATCAAATTCTGATACAAAAAGGTCAAATCAAATACAAACACAACAAGGTCACATCAAATGCAGATACATCAAGGTCACATCAAATGCAGGCAAAACAAGATCACATCAAATTCTGACACAACAGGGTCACATCAAATTCTGATACAAAAAGGTCACATCAAATACAAACACAACAAGGTCACATCAAATGCATACACAACAAGGTCACATCAAATGCAGGCAGAACAAGGTCACATCAAATTCTGACACAACAAGCTCACATCATATGCAAACACAGCACAGTCACATCAAACACAGACACATCAAGGTCACATCAAATGCAGACACACCAAGGTCACATCAAATGCAGACACAACAAGGTCTCATCAAATGCAGACACAACAAGGTCACATCAAACACTGACACATCAATGTCACATCAAATGCAGACACACCAAGGTCACATCAAATGCAGACACAACAAAGTCACATCAAATGCTTAATTATAGGAGCAATATTCTTTTTGAGAAAAATAAACATAGAAAATGCCCACAGATAATAAACCTTAAAAGTAATGGAAATATTTGGATGCTGAGAAATGACTTCATTAGTATCAACTAGTCAGAAAATAACATGCCATTTTATGCCCTCCACTACTGACATGCAAGTGAGCTTCCATGCGTATTCCAGTACTTAACATTTATTACGACTTTTTAGCTGGATTGCATAGCAAATCCAGGCTTACAGTTTGGCGATTTCCATTGGCCCGTCTGTCTGTCTACTCGTCTGTCGTCGTCTGTCTACTCGTTTTGACGTTATGGAAATAGTTTTTGGTTAAAGTTTTTGCTTTTCCTCATTTCTCAAAAACTAATTGTCGGAAAGCTTTGAAACTTGGCAGACATTTTCATTGTCATTAAACAATGTTATATGACAGGAACCATAAAGCTGTCATGTATTTTACTTGAATTATTTCCCCTTTTTACTTAGATTTTTCAGTTGACATGTTGAATTCGCATTCCAGCGTTCTCACCACTGTTGGTGCTCCACTGGTTTGTGCCGTTATTGACAAAAGTCATGTACCAATATCAATCAAAAGGTCAAGGTTACAGTCTGGATACAAAGGTCAAATTTAATCAGTGGCTGGGTGAATCTTACTGCCTATGACTGCTTCTTGTACATAATTACACTAATGAACATGATTGCCCTATAATGATACTAGGTATGAAGTGTTTGGCCGTATCTTCACTCTGCAGCTGCAATTTGAGCCATTTTGAGATAGAAAATATGTTTGACAGATACAAATAATTTCATTAATTATGTGAATCCCATTTTCACATGATGTTCTTTCTAATTACTTATCAGTGGCATAGCTGGCATACTCCCGTATGCCTGTACATAACATAAATTTCTTTTGTAAAAGGAGTTTTTCTTTTAAAAAAAAAAAAACCAGTCAAATAACGACACAATTACACCAGAAAACCGTTTATCAAAACTCTATTCAGGTGTTCAGGTCAAATAATAATGTATATGTGCCGATTAAAAGTTTAAGTTTATTCACATGTTCTTAAAATACTCATGATTAAATATGCATAAATGAGTTGGTAACTTTTCAATTTGACGCTCCAGGTTTGGGGTTTGTCGTGGCTTGTTAAAGCCGTTTATATCGTGTCTATAGAGTTTGGATTCTCAAAATAATTATATGTTTTATATATATATATACCTCATCTTCAGTAGGCTAAGAAACGGTGTACATAATTATATGTTATAAGTGAATTTCATGACAGTCTGAGTCGTTAAATGAGTTATGGTGGGAAAAACCTATGTTATAAAATTTGACTGTTGTTGGCGGGATAGCTACTTTAAGATTTAAGTCTGAAATCTTTTCTTTAAAAATAGCCCAAAAGCACGATTTGAGGGCAAAGGGACCTTTCCCTCTTAAAGGGACCTTTCCCTCTTCAGTACATTTCTCCAGGGAGTAACTCTAACTTGGCTAGTGGCGTTTGTGGCCTCGTGGTTAACATCTCTAACTTGAAATCACTTGCCCCTCACCACTGTAGGTTCGATCCCTCAAGGGCCTAGGAATCTTTATGTGAGGAAGCTATCCAGCTGGCATGTGGAACATCCGTGGTTCTACCCAGGTGCCCGCCCGTGCACGAAAATTGCCCGGAGGTGCAGATGGGGTCTTCCTCCACCAATGGAAGCTGGAAAGTCGCCATATGACCTTAGCTGTGCGACTATAAAATCCAATTCAATCTAACTTGGCTACCTAAGTTCCTGCTAATCAATATTGTCAGTTTCGGATTATAAATAAAATGATATTAAAGGGGAATGGCCAGCCTTTTTGTAGTATTATCAATTAACAAATTTAACTCTTAAACATATGAATATTTCTTGATAGTCCCAGAGAGAAATATATCTTTAAATCCGCTAAGTTGTATGTAAAAATAAGTATTATTTGCATGACGTAGATACTACTTTTACCACTGCGTGACTGCACGGGGAAATGAGGTAACTCTGAATTGCACAACTATAGCCAGATAATTGATAAATACATTTACCTGTGGATTAATTTACCTGTTCAAAGTTTTCTACGTCATCAAATAAAATCTTATTCTAGCTTTTCACAGATATTGCAAAGTGTGAATTGTAAATATCTATTGTTGTGTATTTATTTCGATTTAAATAAACATAAACTTTGTTCATGAAACAAAACATGGCTGGAGAACTTTAAAGTGTAAAAGTCAAATTGTTACTATATTATTTGCACCAGAAGTGCTATTGTCATTACACCTGTGGCTCTGTGTACTTAGGTTAGGAGTTTTGTAACAAATAGCAAATATGCTTTGATGTTTTTGCAATACAAATATCATTTGTAAAAGTGCATACTACAGCTATCGATTTCATACACTAAACTATTGTGGTTTTATGGACCCTTCGGTGTTTGTTAAAAAAACGACCTCAACTGAGGTTGAACTCTTGTTGTTTCGCCTCCGTAGCATGGCAGACACTTAGGGGTCCATCGTCTGACCGTCGTCGTCTGTCACACTTTAACCTGCAACCTAACCTGGCCAGTTGGCCATAACTTGAAAAATATTTGACCTATATTCATGAATCTTCAGGTAGATCTTCATCTCAACCCAAGAAATGTTGTTACACATGTCCAATAACTCTGACTTTCATTTTGGCAGAGTTATGCCCCTTTTCATAAAGCTTTAACCTGCAACCTAACCAAGCACACGGCAGGTGACACAAGTGTTCTGTTGAACGCCCTTGTCGTCATTTCAATTTGTGAGCAATGCTCTTCGAGATGGGAGAACACAGGTTTGAGCCTTACTGACACTGGAACCAATGGGTTACCTTCTATGTTGGATGGGGGTGTAAACCCATGGTGGTCCCATTGTTGGAGTCTGTTTTCCAAGCAGATTGAAAAACATGGAAATCTATAAATTATCTGTTAAATTATTTCATCAAACTCTAAAATTTTAATGTCAATAATACAATTAACATATCCTGTTTTACTGTATACTTTTATATGTACTGATTTGTAAAACATTTTATGTATTAGTTGATGAAATAAAACAGTTTATCACAAAAAACAAAAAGAAATCTATAAGGGCGTGGTTCCCAGATTCCTGTGGCATTTGTATCCTTTCGCTCACTAAGGGACTAACTCGGAAAAAAAAACAGTGAGCCTTTGGACAGCAATTTAATTCAATTCTTCTAGCTGAGTCAGCTGTTTTTTACAGATTACAACTTCATTTAGGTCATAAAATGTAGGGAGGATGTTATTATTTCCCCACGTTGTTGTAATGACCAAAACCTTAAAAAGGCTTGGCTCAGATAACTACCCACATTCTAAAAGAATGCATTTAAATTCTGTAACGGCAGATAATGACCGAAGATGATACCCCAATCTTGGTAGTTTATATACAGATATTCCTATAAAAATACTGGTAATGAAGATATGATTGCAGACCACAGTGGAGATAATACTAATACGGCAGATTTGTTAGATGAGGGGAGAATGCTGAAGACAAGCCTATGGGAAAATAGAGGGGAAATGAGGTGCATATTTTATTGCTTTCTTGTGTATGAATACAGTAATTGCTGTAAAAACTGAAATAAAAATATTGATGCAGTGCATCAAATGCCTTTTACAAAACGAAATTGTTCACTTGATGCAATATATTATTAGTCTAACCCTTAACACGCTAAGCACGACTATAATACCCTTTGAGTCCATTGTAATCAGCCTTCAATCAGGGTTTACAATGTCCAGCTGCTGATCAGTCATTTTCCCTCAAAGCACCCCTTTGTCACATAAATGGAATGGTCTTAATTCAAAGAAAGAACAGTCCATTTTATATATATATGTAGCGGGTTATGGGTTAATGCCATTTTCTGTGCTCAGAACATTAAAGGCACAATATGCTTATTAAACGTAAAATAAAACTAGTGACCAAAGTCGGCGTCCTTACAACTTAGGGGATTATGCAATCCAATCAATAGAATAGAATATAACAATCAATAGAATAGAAGAGAACAATCAATAGAATAGAAGAGAACAATCAATAGAATGGAACTTCGGAAACTATGCCAAATAAAATATTTCAATGCCACATCAATGTGTGTGTACTGTTCTGTTGTATTCAATGAGTATTTGCTTGACTGGTTTTTACATCATGTTTAGCACATGTTAGGCCATATATGACTGTCGATTTTTATTTTGTGGTCAAGGCAGACAACCCCATTTTTCCTGAGTAGAACCAGTACTGTATACCTTCCGCCATCCATAAGAATCTCACTTACAAGTTGACCTTGCAGTGGGATTCTAACCCACAGCGGTGAGAGGCCAGACAGTTTACAACACAATGTCGTTAACCCCTCGACCAGGAACATTATGCTTAGCATAAACATGTCGCAAGCAGGGCCAAATGGTTTATTTATAGCAGGTATTGTTTATGTTAACAAAAGCTAAACATGTCCCATAACTTTTTACAGGAGGATATGTTTTCAACTTAGTTTAATTAATTAACGCCTGGGGACATCGAGTAATTTGATGCGAATTAGAAAGCAACGCTCATACTCTACACAATGTCTGGATCATGAAATAACATATTATGACATTAATGTTTATGAAAATGAAAGAGAGAACTCCTTGACATAATTTCTTGCATATTATAGAGTAAAATAATCTAATATTTGTTTGTTATGATTGCTCAAAATTAATTCAAGCATACATAGTTATAACACATGGCGATTATTGTCGATCAGTAGGCAACATTGTTTACATTTACACGTTATGCAGTCTGTAGTCGGCAAACAATAAAGTTGACAAACAATAATATTGCGTAGTTAATTATCACCGATGCAACAGAGAGTGTACCATGCTGCAGCTGGTAGTCATTCTAGAACTCTGCTCAGCTGGTACTTGTTCTAGAACGATGCTGCAGCTGTTACATTATCAAGAACCATGCTGTAGTTGTTACTTGTTCTAGAACCATGCTGCAGTTGGTACTAGTTCTAGATGATGAAGCTGGTACTAATGCTCTAGAACCATGCTGCATTTGGTACTAGTTCTAGATGATGCAGCTGGAACTTTCTCTAGATCCGTGCTGCAGCTGGTACTTGTTCTAGAATCATGCTGCAGTTAGTTATTATTATAGAACCATTCTGCATGTGGTATTTGTTCAAGAATCATGCTGCATCCATTACTTTATCTAGAAGAATCATGCTGCATCCATTACTTTATCTAGAAGAATGATGCTGCATCCATTACTTTATCTAGAGGCATGCTGCAGCTGGTAATCATTCTAGAACTAGGCTGCAAGTGGTATTTGTTCTAGAACCATGCTGCAGTTAAAACTAGTTCAAGAACCATGCTGCAGCTGGTACTTGCTCTAGAACCATGTTGTAGTTGGTACTATTTCTAGAACCATGCTGCAGCTGGTACTTGTTCTAGAATCATGCTCAGCTGGTACTTGTCCTATATCCAGGCTGTAGCTGGTACTTGTTCTAGTTCCAAGTTGCACTAGTACTTGTCCCAGATCCATGCTGCATGCAGCTGGTACTTTTTCTAGATCCATACTGTTCCAGAACCATGCTTCAGCTAGTACTGGATGGTATTAATGCATGTACCTTGTTAGAGTAATATGACTGGAGTAAGTTTTAGCTCTACTGAAAGCAAAGCTTATGGGATCGCGAGTTGACCGTCGTCCGTCATCGTCAGTCGTTGTCTGTCGTCGTCCGTCGTCTCCTGTTGTCCGTTAACTTTTGCCTTGTGAACACTCTATGACCTCATTATTAATTGGATCTTTATGAAACTTAGCCAGTATCTTTATACCAATGAAAGCTCATACAAGTTAAAAAACCAGCCAGATCGGATTAGTTTCACCGGAGTTATGGCCCTTGTTTTGCTAAAAAATGCCATATTCAGCCTTGTGAACACTCTGGCACCTTCATTTATTATTTGATCTTTATCAAACTTGCACAGATTGTTAATAGCAATGAAAGCTCACACAAGTTTGAAAACCAGCCAAATCGGATGAGTAACACTGGAGTTATGGCCCTTTACCCCCCTGAAAAATGCCATTTTCTGCCTTTGAACACTCTAACACTTTCATTTATTATTTGATCTTTACCAAGCTTGCACAGATTGTTAATATCAATGAAATCTTGGATGAGTTTGAAAACCAGTCAGATCGGACAATTTATGCCGGAGTTATACCCTTGTTTTTGCTAAAATATCCATTTTCTGCCTTGTGAACACTCTAGTACCTTCATTTATTATTTGATCTTTACCAAACTTACACTGATAGTTAATAATAATGAAAACTCGCATAAATTCTAAAATTAATCAAATCGAATTAGTAGCAGCAGAGTTATGGTCCTTAATTTGCTGAAAAATGCCATAGTCTGCCCTGTGAACACTCTAGGACCTACATTTATCATTTGATCTTTACCAAACTTGCACAGATTGTTAATATGAATGAAAGCTCAAACGAGTTTGAAAAACAGCCAAATGGGGTTAGTAACAACAGAGTTATGGCCCTTGTTTTTTTGAAAAAAGCTATATTCTGCCTTGTGAACACTCTAGCACCTTCATTTATAATTTGATCTTTACCAAACTTTCACAGATTGTTAATATCAATATAAGCTCAGACAGGTTTGAAAACTAGCCAAATTGTTTTAGTAAGACCGGAGTTTTTAGTTAAAAATGCTGTATTTTGCCTCTTTAAGACGATAGGGCTTCCGTTCTAATTTGTCCGGACTTTTTTTCTTGAAGCCCTGTCTGAATTTCAGCGATACTTTGCAGGGATGATCAGTACCAGGCCTAGTGGTGCATATCATGACTATGTTCTGCTTGATTGATTTTTGGCTGAGTTATGGCCCTTTAAAGGTTTTACTACACAAATTTTATTTGGACTATTTCTCTTGAACCCTTGGCTGGATTTCAGTGAAACTTTGCAGGGATGATCAGTACCAGGCTTAGTTGTGCATGTCATCGCCGTGTTCCGGTTGAATGAGTTTTGTGGAGTTATAGCCCTTTAAAAGTTTTCATACACAAACTTTATCCAGACTAGTCTCTTCAGAACTCCTGGCTGAAATTCAACGAATTTTGGCAGGGATGATGAGTACCAAGCCTAGTTGCACATATCATCACCGTGTTCTGGTTGAGTGAGTTATGGCCTAATATACACGAACTTTATCCAGACAATTTTTCCTGAACCCCTGGCTGGGTTTCAGTGAAACTTGGCATGAATAATCAGTACCAAGCCTAGTTGCACATGTTGTTGTCGTGTTCCCCATCAACGACTAACCAGTAAAGCGATACAGGCCCCAGGCCCTCTTGGGCCTCTTGTTTATTAACTATTATTGACATACATCTGGAAGAAATCATAATTTTGGTAAACAGTATCATTCATTTCTTACCTAAATAGTGCATTATACGTCACAGTGCATTAACAATTTTAAATCAACACTTAGGTAGCAGTTAAAATATGTGGATCATAATAACTATTAGGCCATACAAATTGGCATAGAGAAAAATTAAAAATATGTTTCGCTAATTATTCATGAGATCATAACCAAATATTATCGCAATATATTCATGTGTCTCCCACCACGGGAATAATAACAATTATGCCAAATACAAACAATTTCGGGTTAACAAGTACAAATCTGAGCCATCTGATACCCAGGGTAGTTGAATATTAAATGTCACACTAGCATGTAATGTGTTAATGTCTGTCATGCATGATAATGCATATTAAATAGATAATGTTATTAAACGCAAAAAAGTGGCGTTAAAATCAATAATTTTTTTTTTTTTTTCTAGTAACAGCCATGAGTCATTGTGTTAATACACCCAAAAGTACACCATTGGCTAGGATTGACAGGTGAATTGTTGTTTAACGGCCCATCAAGGCTTTATTTAGGTTACTTTGACCCATCCCAGAGCGACGGGAACGATACATAGGATTCAGGGACCATATCGCGTGAGGAAGCTATCCATCTAGCATGTGGAACGTTGGTGGTTCTTCCCAGGTGCCCGCCCGTACACGAAAATTGCCCGGAGGGTCACCTGTGGTCTTCTTCCACCACTGGAAGCTGGAAAGTTGCCATATGACCTTAGCTGTTGGTGCAACTAAAATCCAATTCAATTCAATTCTTACTATCGAATAGTTTCCTATGTATATTTAATGTCGACGCCGATACACAGGACTGCCCAGTTTATGTCCCGATCTAAAGGATGATACATTATATGCGAATTTACCTTTCTTGTACTGTATACCAAATTTGGTTGGAAACAGACTTATTGCTTGTAATTTGTTTGAATTTTTTTTCTTCCAGAAGTTAGTGATATCTGTTATAAAATAAATCACTCCAGGGTCATTTTTGAAATTTGATTGATACATAACATTAAAGGTCTTTCAAGGTAAAAAATAAAATTTCATATTGTAATTGTCTGATTTTAATATAAAGTAGGTGTAATTCCACCAAAGGGTTGTGCCTCTTTGAGGAAGAGTTATAAACGGTGCCCAGAAAAAAAGTTCCCTGTCTTTAATGTACATTTTTGATTTCATGCTTTAATTCATCCAAAATATACATTGCGAACATTTTTAGTCTTTGATTTTTCTGTGAAACTAAAGTCAGATCTTTTGAAACTTTGTACGCAGAAAAAAATAGTATTTTTTGTCCCATGACATACTTTGTTCAGGTATAAAAAGGAAGAAGAAAAAAACAGTGATAAACTCACACTTATAGTTTTTGGGTATGATTAAGAAAAAAACTAATTTGTAACCATTAACTTGTTAATATTTGGTTAAACCCTTAACCCACTAAGCATGACTATAACAGCACACTTACTCGCAGGCTGATCAAGGTTTACAATGTCTGCCTGCTGATCAGTCATTTCCCCCAAAACACCCGTTTGTCACATAAATGGAATGGTCTTAATTCAAAGAAAGAACAGTCCATTATATATGTGTAGGGGGTTAAGGGTTAATGTTTGGTTTATCTATTGCCTATCCCCAATATTAAATATCACTAATCAAACTCGAAATTTCCACATTGTGAGGTTTGGTGACCTAGATATAATGACGTAGACTCCATTCTTCTATTATTGTAATACCTTTTGTAAATAGTTTGTGTACTTTAATTCATTTTGGGATTCTTTGAAACCTGTAGTGTGTTTTCATAGTGGAGGTAATCGTGTTTGATTTGGGGAGATTGTTTTCTCAACAGAGTGTACTTTGTATTTATTACAGGCGAAAGTTAGTCCAGTGAAACTTTGAGGAAATGAAATAAACTGCGGTCATTTGCAAACATTTTTTAAATTTCAAAACTGTGATTCATAAATAGGGGCTATACCTGATTGATATAAATATTTAGTATCATGCTGATTAATAATGCCATTCCGATTAATCGATTTAGTCGATTTAGTCGAGCATTGGTCAGTTAAGCCTTTTTTCAGATTATCGATTACAGTTTTTCATGACCGAGTTTACTCGGTTGTTGCAAAATTATATAACTAATTTTATTCTCTTGTATTGAAATGTACAAGAGTATGAGAATGAAATAAGTTTTAATTTTGTAAAAAGTATAATCATGTATCTCTAAATGTGTATCACAATTTATACTAAAGATAAATGCTTGGTCAGTTTCATTCAACTGCTTAATGACCAGAACATACTTACTTTTCTTCATTATAGTCTGAAAAGGTGTCTTATATGGAAGCCATGTTTAATCGATGATTGATCGATCATCGGTTGGTGGAAAATCCAGATGATCAATCATGCATTTTCAACCGATTCCTAACTCTACTGATTAAAAATCTTCACCATTACCCCAGGGTTGTTGCAGGAGCCACTTGAGTGGTGCCAGGAAACAATGTGGCTCCATCCTCCATGGTAAATGGAGTGTTTACAATATGGCTCCATCCTCCATGGAGTGTTTACAATGTGGCTCCATCCTCCATGGTAAATGGAGTGTTTACAATGTGGCTCCATCCTCCATGGTAAATGGAGTGTTTACAATGTGGCTCCATCCTCCATGGTAAATGGAGTGTTTACAATGTGGCTCCATCCTCCATGGTAAATGGAGTGTTTACAATGTGGCTCCATCCTCCATGGTAAATGGAGTGTTTACAATGTGGCTCCATCCTCCATGGTAAATGGAGTGTTTACAATGTGGCTCCATCCTCCATGGAGTGTTTACAATGTGGCTCCATCCTCCATGGTAAATGGAGTGTTTACAATGTGGCTCCATCCTCCATGCAATGTGGCTCCATCCTCCATGGTAAATGGAGTGTTTAGAATGTGGCTCCATCCTCCATGGAGTGTTTAGAATGTGGCTCCATCCTCCATGGTAAATGGAGTGTTTAGAATGTGGCTCCATCCTCCATGGTAAATGGAGTGTTTACAATGTGGCTCCATCCTCCATGGCAAATGGAGTGTTTACAATGTGGCTCCATCCTCCATGGTAAATGGAGTGTTTACAATGTGGCTCCATCCTCCATGGCAAATGGAGTGTTTACAATGTGGCTCCATCCTCCATGGTAAATGGGGTGTTTACAATGTGGCTCCATCCTCCATGGTAAATGGAGTGTTTACAATGAGGCTCCATCCTCCATGGCAAATGGAGTGTTTACAATGTGGCTCCATCCTCCATGGTAAATGGAGTGTTTACAATGTGGCTCCATCCTCCATGGAGTGTTTACAATGTGGCTCCATCCTCCATGGTAAATGGAGTGTTTACAATTTGGCTCCATCCTCCATGGTAAATGGAGTGTTTACAATGTGGCTCCATCCTCCATGGTAAATGGAGTGTTTACAATGTGGCTCCATCCTCCATGGTAAACGGAGTGTTTACAATGTGGCTCCATCCTCCATGGTAAACGGAGTGTTTACAATGTATGGTAAACGGAGTGTTTACAATGTGGCTCCATCCTCCATGGTAAACGGAGTGTTTACAATGTGGCTCCATCCTCCATGGTAAATGGAGTGTTTACAATGTGGCTCCATCCTCCATGGTGTGTTTACAATGTGGCTCCATCCTCCATGGTAAACGGAGTGTTTACAATGTATGGTAAACGGAGTGTTTACAATGTGGCTCCATCCTCCATAATCGGAGTGTTTACAATGTGGCTCCATCCTCCATGGTAAATGGAGTGTTTACAACAGACTTTGCAGCAACTCTGCAGTTCTTGCGGTGAGAATGATGTAAATCTTGAATAACAAGGTGTAAATGGGGGGTGCACGCACAGGTAACAGTATAAAAAATAAAAACACTCTGTTTCAATAATAATTATTGACTACAAATAATGCCTAAAATACACACACCAAACCGCTTTTACCATAATAATTGTCAGTTTTAATAGTAATTGAGGTTTGTTGCGGATGGGTATGCTTTTTTTGTTAGTGTAAAACACAATCCTGCTCTTTATAAGCTAAAAAAAACTGCTAATTGATATGTTAGGTCTCACAAAATAGATCCACTAGCAAAGTGTCAGAAATAATAATAATGATCATTTAGCAAACGTAAAGCAGAATTGGTAAGAAAGTTCTAATCTCCCAGATGAACAAATTATCTCCCTTGATGTACAACTGATAAGTCAACAAGAGTTGTGCTTCTTATTATAAGACTTATGAATCTAAGGGAAGAAACTGAGTCAATGTTCACACCAATAATTAAGAGCAAGTTATCCTTCTTTGTTCAGTTCACTGGTATAAAAAAATAAATTAATTAGTCAAATACTCAATCCAATATTATTTATTATTATATATATTTTTTTAAATATTTTAGAGTTGATTTTTTATCAGAAAAAGGGGAAAGACATATACTTTTAAAGGTGAATGGCCACCCTTTTTGTAATATTATCAATTAACAAAACATCATATGAACATTTCTTGATAGTCCCTGAGAGAAACATATATCTAAAACCGCTACTAACCTGTATGTAAAAATAAGTATTATTTGCATGACGTAGATATTACTTTTACCACTGCATGACTGCACGGGGAAATGAGGTAAATCTGAATTGTATAGCTGCACAACTATTTCCAGATAATTGATAAATACATTTACCTGTGGATTAATTTACCTGGTCAAAGTTTTCTACGTCATCAAATAAAATATTATTCTCGCTTTTCACAGATATGGCAATGTGTGAATTGTAAATATCTATTGTTGTGTATTGATTTCGATTTAGATAAACAGCAAAACGTTCATAAAACGAAACATGGCCGAAGAACTTTAAGGGAGGCAATGCGGCCAAATTTCTGCACCCAAAACCGGGCAAATAAGTGCCCTGAAGTATTCGCAACCATATAATTAATACTGGTATACTCCTTCAGTCTTGGCATCAAAACAGTCTTATTTTAAAATCTTTAAAATTTGTTTTTAATAAGCATCACCTTTCCATATCATATTTGTTAAACGGCATGAAATGGAACATTATTAAATAGAGGATATTTGTTGTTTTGGAGTGATTAACAGATTTTATTTCATCGAGAAGTGTGAAAACTTAATATTTTCATGAATGCAAAGAATGAGTGAAAATATTGAAGTTTGATCACTTCCAAATGAAATAAAATCTGTTATTCATGATAACGACAAATTTTGTTTTTATTTTATGCTTTTAATCAAAGTGTATTGCAGTATGCAGAAAAAATAAATAAAATTTGACGACACCATTGGCGTAGCATGATATGCTTGGCCAGTTTTAAAAACTATAGCTCATTTCTTATTTAGACCATTTACATAGTTGAATAAACAGTTATTTCTAAACAAATAAAAAAAGAAAGTTTTTTTATATTGAAAGAAAAGTAGTTCTGCCAGTGAAAAAATAAAACTCTATATTTCACACATATGAAATACCACTTTTAATTAATTGCTAAAATCCATTATTTCATTTCTAAGCATAAAGTAAATACAGGCATTTCATTTGCAATTAAATGTACTTGTACATTGGTTTATCAAGGTCAAACAAGTTTAATTTTAAGCTCATCTCATTTTCTTATTCTAATTTCTTCATAATCTGATCCGAGTCATAATCTGAGAGTTAATATGTGATGACAAAACATGAAGTAACTTTAAATCTGATTGTAAAGTAATAATGTTATCTGTCCCAAATAGTAATATTGGTTTGGTTAAAAGAAACACAACTCTTGTTATTTTAAAAGTAACCCAAGGGAGATAATTAAGAAATGCTCTTATAATAGCTCTTGTTTATTAAGGTCTCAATAGTTTATTAAGGAAGTCCTTCACTGAGAAGCCTGCATGACTAACGTCTGCTCTTCTGATATTGATGTCATTTGATGTCTGACAATGTAGTACTATGTGGTGCTCCCTGACAATGTCATACCATCTGGTGCTCCCTGACAATGTCATACCATCTGATGCTCCCTGACATTGTCATACCATCTGGTGCTGTCTGACAATGTCATGCTATCTGGTGCTGTCTGACAATGTCATACCAACTGGTGCTCCATGACAATGCCATACCATCTGGTGCTTCCTGACAATGTCATACTATCTTCTGGAGTTTTCTGACAATGTAATACCATCTGATGCTGTCTGACAATGCCATACCATCTGATGCTTCCTGACAATGTCATACCAACTGGTGCTCCATGACAATGCCATACCATCTGGTGCTTCCTGACAATGTCATACTATCTTCTGGAGTTTTCTGACAATGTAATACCATCTGATGCTCTCTGACAATGCCATACCATCTGGTGCTCCCTGACAATGTCATACCATCTGGTGCTCCCTGACAATGTCATACCATCTGATGCTCTCTGACAATGTCATACCATATGGTACTCCCTGACAATATCATACCATCTAATGCTTCCTGACAATGTTATACCATATGATGCTCCCTGACAATGTCATACCATATGGTGCTTCCTGACAATGCCATACTATCTGAAGCTCCCTCAGATTGTCTTACCATATGGTGCTCTCTGACAATGCCATACCATCTGGTGCTCCCTAACATTGTCATACCATCTGGTGCTCCCTGACAATGTCATAATATCTGATGCTCCCTGACATTGTATTACCAAATGGTGCTCTCTGACAATGCCATACCATCAAGTGCTTCCTGACATTTTCATACCATCTGGTGCTCTCTGACAATGGCGTACCATCTGATGCTCCCTGACAAAGTCATACTATCTGGTGCTCTCTGACAATGTCATACCATTTGGTGCTCCCTGACAATGTCATAGCAACTGGTACTCCATGACAATGCCATACCATCTGGTGCTCTCTGACAATGTCATACCATATGGTGCTCTCTGACAATGTCATACCATTTGGTGCTCCCTGACAATGTCATACCATCTGATGCTTCCTGACAATGTCATACCATCTGATGCTCCCTGACAGTGTCATACCGTCTAATGCTCCCTGGCAGCAATGTCATACCATATGGTGCTTTCTGACAATGTCATACCATCTGTTGGTGCTCCCTGACAATGTCATACCATTTGGTGCTCCCTGACAATGTCATACCATCTGATGCTCCCTGACAAGGTCATACCATCTGATGCTTCCTGACAATGTCATACCGTCTGATGCTCCCTGACAGTGTCATACCATCTAATGCTCCCTGGCAGCAATGTCATACCATTTGGTGCTCCCTGACAATGTCATACCATATGGTGCTTTCTGACAATGTCATACCATTTGTTGGTGCTCCCTGACAATGTCATACCATTTGGTGCTCCCTGACAATGTCATACCATATGGTGCTCTCTGACAATGTCATACCATCGGGTGCTCTCTGACAATGTCATACCATATGGTGCTCCCTGACAATGTCATACCATCTGGTGCTCTCTGACAATGTCATACCATCTGGTGCTCCCTTACAATGCCATACCATCTGATGCTCCCTGACAATTTCATACCATTTGATGCTCCCTGACAATGTCATACCATCTGCTGGAGTTCTCTGACACTGTCATACCATATGGTGCTCACTGACAATGTCATACCATCTGCTGGAGTTCTCTGCCTATGTCATACCATATGGTGCTCCCTGACCATGTCATACCATCTGCTGGAGTTCTCTGACAATGTCATACCAGATGGTGCTCCCTGACAATGTCATACCATCTGCATGAGTTCTCTGACAATGTCATACCATATGGTGCTCCCTGACAATGTCATACTATTTGGCGCCCCCTGACAATGTTATACCATCTGGTACTCCATGACAATGCCATGCCATATGGTGCTGTCTGACAATGTCATACCATCCGGTGCTCTCTGACAATGTCATACCATCTGATGCTCCCTGACAATGTCATACCCTCTGATTATCCCTGACAATGTCATACCATATGATGCTCCCTTACAGTGTCATACCATTTGATGCTCCCTGACAGTGTCATTCCATTTTGTGCTCCCTGACAATGTCATATTATCTGGTGGTCTCTGACTACGTCATACCATCTGATGCTCCCTGACAGTGTCATACCATTTGATGCTCCCTGACAATTCCATACCATCTGATGCTCTCTGACAATGTCATACCATCTGTCAGTGCTCCCTGACAATGTCATACCATCTGATGCTCCCTGATAATGTCATACCATCTGATGCTCTATGACAATGCCATACCATATGGTGCTCCCTGACAATATCATACCATCCGGTGCTCTGACAATGTCATACCATATGGTGCTCCCTTACAATGCCCTACCATCTTCTAATGCTCCCTGACATTTCATACCATTTGATGCTCCCTGACAATGTCATACCATCTGCTGGAGTTCCCTGACAATGTCATACCATCTGGTGCTCCCTGACAATGTAATAACATCTGATGCTCTCTGACAATGGTATACGATATGGTGCTCCCTGACAATGTCATACCATCTGATGATCCCTGACAATGTCATACCATCTGATGCTCCCTTACATTGTCATACCATCTGAAGCTCCCTGTCAGTGTCATACCATATGGTGCTCCCTGAAAATGTCATATTATCTGGTGCTCTCTGACAACATCATACCATCTGATGCTCCCTGACAGTGTCATACCATTTGATGCTCCCTGACAATTCCATACCATCTGATGCTCTCTGACAGTGTCATACCATCTGGTGCTCTCTGACAAGGTCATACCATCTGATGCTCTTTGACAATGTTATACCATGTAGTGCTCCCTGACAATGTCATACCATCTGATGCTCCCTGACAATGTCATACCATATGATGCTCCCTGACAATGTCATACCATATGGTGCTCCCTGACAATGTCATACTATCTGATGCTCCCTGACATTGTCTTACCATATGGTGCTCTCTGACAATGCAATACCATCTGGTGCTCCCTGTCATTGTCATACCATCTGGTGCTCTCTGACAATGGCATACCATGTGATGCTCCCTGACAATTTCATACCATCTGGTGCTCCATGACAATGTCATACCATCTGGTGCTCTCTGACAATGTCATACCATCTGGTGCTCTCTGACAATGTCATACCATTTGGTGCTCCCTGACAATGTCATGCCATTTGATGCTTCCTCACAATGTCATACCATCTGATGCTTGCTGACAATGTCATACCATCTGATGCTCCCTGACAATGTCATACCATCTGATGCTCTCTGACAATGTCCTACCATCTGGTGCTTTCAGACAATGTCATACCATCTGTTGGTGCTCCCTGTCAGTGTCATACCATCTGATGCTCCCTGACAATGTAATACCATCTGATTCTGCGTGACAATGTCATACCATCTGGTGCTCTCTGACAATGCCATACCATCTGGTGCTCCCTGACAATGTCATAACATCTGATGCTCCCTGACAATTCCATTCTATCTGGTGCTCCCTGACAATGTCATACCATCTGATGCTCCCTGACAATGTCATACCATCTGGTGCTCTCTGACAATGTCATATCATATGATGTTCCCTGACAATGTCATACCATCTGGTGCTCTCTGACAATGTCATACCATCTGTCATTGATATATAGGTTTTGTTCAAAGTTTATAGCTTAGTCCAAAAACAGGTCTGTTTCTGTCTGGTCTTTTCCCAAAAACATTAGAGTAGGTCTGAAGGAAAATCTTTTTTTTTACTTTGTTTTTTTTAGAATTAATCCTTTCTATATTAAATTCAAATCAAGAACATCAAAAACATGTTTTCTTGAACATATTACATAATATGATGTTCCACAACACTAACATGCCTTAAGAAAGCAAAAAAAATAAAGAGAAGATTTTCCTACCGACCAGAAACAACCTTTTTCTTTTTTGGCCTTATGGAGTTCATGAAAACACTTTTTATGTAGGTTTCTTACACATATCATAGCCCTTCATTACTGCGTCCCTTTGAACAACATTGATTTTAACACGTTATCATTTGATATGTGTATAGTTTATATGATATTTTATTTAATAAACAAAGAATTAACATAGATGATTGAGCTGTTATTTCAGTTTATGTTTATATCAATCTTAATCATGGTAGAAGAAAAACCATTGTACAGGTATGGCAGGCAAATGTTCTTGGTACCAGGTACTAGCTGGTACAACTCCACTTTAATGAGGCGTTGTTAGGCCAATTATGTTTGACTAATTGGTTTATGAATGTTTTGTTTTAAAATGGAGATCGAAATATAAATATAAATAAATGTGGAGATTTATTAAACCATCTGAAACTACACTGACATCATCTGTTTAACTCCATCTCAGTTTGCATTGCTTAAAGAGGCTCTACCTATATATTTTTGTCCACCAATTGATATAAACTTTGCTTAATTATAAAGAGGACTATGAAAAAGGTAAATGGCAATAATTTCACCCAATGTAATATGCGATTTGCTGGGGAAAAACAGGATTGAAAAGATCGGATTTTTGAAATTGTATTCGTAATTGTTTTAGACAAGCCGATTGCGGAGATTTTCCGATCTTATTCGTTTACAATCGGAACTACCTCGTCTGATTAGCGAAGAGTTCCGATCGATTCGTTTGCTATCGGAACTGCGCCGAATAGTTTGTAATTGCATTGCGCATGTCCGAGAAAATCGTAAAAACTCGTAGTTCTCCGGCAGGAATAAACGGCTGGGCAGCATTTTATTCAAGATATTGTTTGGATCATAATTAATAATTTACAGAACTGGAATACGAACCATGTTTCTTCTTAGAATACTCATAAAATAGCTTTGTATACATATAAATGCAGTAATATTGAGTATTTAATATTTTACATTAAAAATCACGTAGATATAGGTAGTGCCTCTTTAACATAATATTTTTTTTTTTACATTTTAGGTCGACTTTTCGTAGGATAAACTTTTACGTTAGGCCCACATCTCCAAGGTTCATACAGCCTTAAAAAGCCCTTAAATTTCAGAAGTAGCCTTTAACAGTCCTTAAATCCACTCCAGCCTTAAAAAGTCCTTAAATTCTGACAAAATATCATTAAAGGTCCTTGAATTTCATAATCAGTTGATTAATTATACAAGAGGAATAATATCTGACATAGTTTAAAAAAAATCGGCAAAAACAGAAAATTCACCGATATGAGGAACAATCAGAAAACTCGGAATATTTACAAGTATAATCAATACAAAGCAAGTAGTGCAGTACAAGCCTTGAACAGATACAGTAGAACATAACATTGATAAAGGTAAGATTAATGTTATGAGTTAAACCGGGCCTTAAAATGAGTTATTAGGGCCTTAAAAGTCCTTAAATTTCATAATGATAATTCTGTATGAACCATGAATTCTCGGAAACCACTTAAAGGAATACATTGCAACTTTACACATATATTCAGTTCATGAAAGGAACTCGTACAGACAAGTGCAATAACCTAGTTATGAATTTTAACAGAATTATTCACCTTTTTCAACTCCTTAAACAAATTTAGTGAAACTTGACACATGTATTCACTGTCATAACTCTGTGATACATTTAAAATGAGAATTATGTCCCTTTTTAGCTCATCTATTAAGCTGAAGGCTCAAAATGAGCTATTGTGACCGCTAATGTCCGTCCGTCCTCTACCAAGTTTGTTCATATGATGATCCTATGGTCAAATCAGGCCCACCGCAGTTTTACATGGCGTTAAATAGGAAAATATTTTTAAAAAACTGCTTTAAAACCACAAGGTATAGAGCTCTTATATGATGCATGTCGCATCAGCTTAATGTCTCCTACCTAGTTTGTTCAAATGGTGTCCCTGTGGTCACATTTGGCTCCACCCCAGGTATATTCACCTGTTTTACATAGACTTATATACATGTGTAGGGAATAACCTAAACAATCTTCATCTTCGAAACCATACTGTATAGAGCTCTCTTACATTTCATTTAGCATAAGCCTATGATCCTCTACCAAGGGTTTTAACCAGTTTTCCTTAGTAGCAAATGTCGTTTGGTAGGCTGGTGAGCAGGTGGCCATGGGCGGCGTCAAACGTTTCCCCTCAGTAACTTTAATTAGGAATGAGATATTGTAATGAAACTTGCTTTGTTGGTAGAAACATGGTTTCTATGCAATAACTTATCACCCATTCAATATTTTCGATATTTCACTAGTTGTATAACATAACGTTAATGACGCCATGGACATCACGTTAATGTACGTTATAAGTTATGTAATAAGTAGAATCTAACATTCGTTCTCATTCATTTTTGAATTTATTAAACTCGTTAGCAAGAGCCTCGCATTTAATATCATTTTGCCAACTCGTTTAATAAATTCAATAATGAATGAGTACTCATGTAAAATCCTCTATTTAGAACTGAAATTGTATTTTAAATGGAAAACGCACGTTGGACTAATCCCACTAAGAAAAATTTGCCCCACGTCACTTTCGTCTGTCCGTCCGTTTATTCATGGGTTTGACCGTTCTTCCTTCTGTAATCCTTCTGTAAACCTTCTCTTCCATCCATCTGTCATTCAGTTAATGAAATATTCAATCAATCTTCCATCGATCCATTCAGCTTAATTCCTAATACTTAGTAATTAATTTATACAGAGGGCTGGCGTGGCGCAAATGGTAGCGCGGCGGATTTATAACCAGAGGTCCCGGGTTCAATCCTCCATGGTGCCACTGAGTTCCGTCGGTGTTGTTCTTGGGCAAGACACTTTCCCTTAGCCTCGTCCGCTGGATCGGGACGTAAACCGGGCGGTCCCGTGTATCGGTCTATCCTCCGAGCACGTTAAAGAACCATAGGAATCTATTCTATTAAGAGTAGGGCATGTTCCTGGATTCGTATGTATCCTTCCCCTCTCTCTGGGGCAGCTCTAAATAACGTATACTGTGTTGATGAGCCGTTAAACAACATTCAATTCAATTCAGTTATACATATTGTTACATCTGTGTTTGTAAATCAAGAATATTTACATAATGCCTTAATAAGCCTAAAACTACTTTATTGTTTGAAGTGTTATCATGTTCCAGTTGCCTGTGCTACACCGATCCATCTCTTCTAAAGTACTGTCTTAACCACACTCTCACTTGGATTTTAATATTCCATTACCACAAATGGTTGTTTCAGCAAGGTAAATGATAATTTTCTATAATTATAGTTATCTTGGTATCATATGGCTTCAATATTTCTTGTTGAAAAAATGGTTATAAGCCACTGATGAGTGATGTTTGGTTCAGAGTTATATACTCAGTTGCAAAAGAAACTGGACACTGAGTTTTGTTCAGATTTAATTGTTTAAAGTTTTTTTAGAATTAAATTGACAAATTCCAAAATGAATATGCCATGTTTGGTACCAAAGTTTTTATCATTCCATTGCCAATATCATGTTGTCATTTGTTTGTCAATAGGTCAAATTGTTAAGGGACTGTCACTTGATAAAGAGGATAGGGTGTAAAGTAAAAAATTTCAAAGTGTCCAGTTTCTTTTGCAACTGAGTATATTAACTAGAATACTGCTGTATTAAGGCTTCAGGAATTCTTTATTAACCAGGTTTTCTTTTGTGGTGTCGGGGGCTTAGCTGTGCTTAAATCAGTGTGTAGGCACAAGCTAGGTCTAGAGGGGTCCGGGGGCATGCTCCCCCGTAATTATTTTTTTTAGTAGGAAGGCAAATCCTGCATTCTGACGGTAAGCAGCAAACAATATGTTTTCAACCCGCGATTTCAAGCTTTTTTAATCTGCGATTTCGCAACAAAAACATCGGAACAGAACAAAATAACATATATTAATATTAATACTTGCTTTCTGAAAATCTTTCAAAATTTTGTACAATCATGGTGTGTTTGGTTCCGAAAGACCGCGAGCGAAAACAGTTAGACTTTTATTTTCTGAAAAGACCACGAGTAAAAAATGAGCTGACCATACCCCTCCACCCACTACCCACTTAGTTTTTATTGCATTTTTGGCATTTTTATTTTTTTGAATTCTACAATGTGTAGGCACAGTGCCTATAGGCAGCTATGCCACTGGTTGTGTAGGTAGGTAGCTTATATGAAAATGAAGCTTGGGATTGCATTTGAGGTCACTGGGATTGAGGTCAAGTTTGCTGTCACTAAAAATAGAAAAAGGATTTCTGGTCAGTAACTTTAGTTAAATACTTGAGATATTTGAACAAAACTTGGTGTGTAGGTACCTTATATAGAAAGGAAGCTTGGGATTCCATTTGAGGTCACTGGGACCATAGCCATTGTAACTAAAAATAGACAAATGGTTTTCAAGCTATAACTTTATTCATGAAACTTGCTGTGTAGGTAGCTTATATAGAAAGGAAGCTTAAAGGATTGCATTTGAGGTCGCTGGGACAAGATCACTGTAACTTAAAATAATAAAAGTAATTTGATAGATATTGAAGCGAAACTTTGAGTGTTGGGAAATAAATATTGAAACAAAACTGTGTAGGTTGCTTATGGATAACATATTTTTGTGGAATTTCCATGTTTCTTGTTATTAATGTTACTGAGAATACTGCAGTATTAAGACTTAAGTAATTGTTCATTATTAATGTTCAGAGGAGAATACTGCAGTATTAAGACTTAAAGAATTGTTCATTATTAATGTGACTTAGGCGAATACTGCAGTATTAAGACTTAAGGAATTGTTCATTATTAATGTGACTTAGGCGAATACTGCAGTATTAAGACTTAAGGAATTGTTCATTATTAATGTTATGGAGGAGAATACTGCAGTATTAAGACTTAAGGAATTGTTCATTATTAATGTTACGGAGGAGAATACTGCAGTATTAGGACCTCAGAAATTGTTCATTATTAATGTTACTGAGGAGAATACTGCAGTATTAATACTGAAGAAATTGTTCATTATTATACCGTTACTGAGGAGAATACTGCAGTATTAATACTTAAGGAATTGTTCATTATCAATGTTACTGAGGAGAATACTGCAGTATTAATACTGAAGAAATTGTTCATTATTATACCGTTACTGAGGAGAATACTGCAGTATTAGGACTTAAGGAATTGTTCATTATTAATGTTACTGAGGAGAATACTGCAGTATTAAGACTTAATGAATTGTTCATTATTAATGTTACTGAGGAGAATACTGCAGTATTAAGACTTAAGGAATTGTTCATTATTAACTGAGGAGAATACTGCAGTATTAAGACTTAAGGAATTGTTCATTATTAATGTTACTGAGGAGAATACTGCAGTATTAAGACTTAAGGAATTGTTCATTATTAACTGAGGAGAATACTGCAGTATTAAGACTTAAGGAATTGTTCATTATTAATGTTACTGAGGAGAATACTGCAGTATTAGGACTTCAGGAATTGTTCATTATTAATGTTACTGAGGAGAATACTGCAGTATTAAGACTTAAGGAATTGTTCATTATTAATGTTACGGAGGAGAATACTGCAGTATTAAGACTGAAGGAATTGTTCATTATTAATGTTACTGAGGAGAATACTGCAGTATTAAGACTGAAGAAATTGTTCATTATTATACTGTTACTGAGGAGAATACTGCAGTATTAAGACTGAAGAAATTGTTCATTATTATACTGTTACTGAGGAGAATACTGCAGTATTAGGACTGAAGAAATTGTTCATTATTATACTGTTACTGAGGAGAATACTGCAGTATTAGGACTTAAGGAATTGTTCATTATTAATGTTACTGAGGAGAATACTGCAGTATTAGGACTTCAGGAATTCTTAATTCTTAATGTTACTGAGGAGAATACTGCAGTATTAAGACTTAAGGAATTGTGTTAACTCCACTAGAAATTCAGGGACAAATTTCAATCTGGTGGGGGTGTATGTAACCGGGTACAGGTAAAGGATCGATACCTAACCGTATGTCCTCGGTAGCTCAGTGGTTAGAGCCCTGGTATGGTAAACCAGGGACCCTGGGTTCGAGTCAAGGTTGAGAAACGATTCTTTCACCACCTGTTATATTCATAAAACGTTAAAACAAAAAATCTATGACAAAATTGAAATATTTCTAAATTCTCTTTTTTGTTTAAAACACAGGAATTTTCTCTCTCGTTTTGATTTGCAAATGATATATTGGTTCCCTTAACAGAATATAGTCCACCGATATATAAACTCCATTAATCCTTAGATGAAATGTCAAGATTGCTGGTACTACCTTTAATTTAAACTCGTATTTATTAGTTTCAATACTCCAATGGACTGACATTTTATTCAGGTAAATATTTTAGCGAGTGCCTAAGCGGATGATACCTTTGTACGTTTGTTTTGTATAGGTGACTGGTACATCACGACACGGTTTTAATTCTCTTTTTCATACAAACTGCCCCAGGTAGGAAAAAATCAACCATTATCCTGAAATAACGTTAAATACTTTAAAGGTTCACTATACCTATACAAAAGTAAGTACAAATTGGGATGTTAAAATGGCAACTATGAAGTTGCCAAAGCGTGAAGAGTTGAGATTTGATTTTATTGTTAATTTCGATATGGGTGAAATAGACCAAATCATGATTTAGTTCGGAATTTAAGTTTCAGTGTGCTTCTTGAAGTTCTTATTTTGTTCTTTTCTTAATTATTAAAGAAAGAAAACTGCTTATATCATTTCAAGCCTCTCTGCATGATCTAACCGCGGTGTTTATTTTGTGCACGGTTTAGTTGGACATCATCTATCATTGGTGACACGGGCAATTATACACTTTAGATTATATAATTGAATTTTTGAGAGAGCTTTTGAATATTTGCTTTTCTGTGTTAGATCTATAGATGGATATTCTGGTACCTTGACAGTGAATAAGGATAGAATTTATAAGTGGCACTTAAACAGTGCCGGAACTTGTGGTACCAAACTTGATTTTGGCTTTTGTGACGCAACATTTACAACACATTACAATGTGGCCTGTTCTCGACTGTATAGGCTAAGATTGAGCTAGGATATATAGATTAATTATTGATTCAAATTTTGGAGTAATTAGTAATGATGCTAAGGTAAGATTCAAATAAATAAACCAATTTTTAATTATTATATTCCTTAATTGTATAATGTACATGTTTAAACGGTACCGTGATGTTTTTATTTAATTACTGTTTAAAATGAAACTGATCAATTACAAAATAGGCCTGAATAGGCAGTTAAATAAGTTAGTTAATTTAAAATCCTCCTCCTCCTCATCATCATCATCATCTTATCACCATCATTGTCATCATCATCATCATCACGGCCACCATCTTCACCATCATCATCATTATCATTGTCATCATGGGTCTGAGCTCAAAACATGGCAGTTGTTTATTAATCTATAGTCACAGCTGTTAGCAACTGTCTTTATGTAATTGTTTTCTGTTACAATTTATAAATCTTATAATCTTTCAAAATTATTATTATAATACTGATTTCAGATTTTCTAATTATTGAAGTTCACAGTACATTATATTATATTATATTATATTATATTAATTATTGATTCCAATTTTGGAGTAATAAGAAACGATGCTAAGGTAACAATAATACCTGTGATATTTAGCATTAGTTACTGGGGCCATATTTGGCATTAGTAACTGGGGCCATATTTTCATAAAACATCTTATAAAAATACCTACTTAAGTCAAACATTATTTTGTATTAAATGTATCCTTGAAGGACAACTGAGAAAACCTTAAAGAACCCAGAAGTTTCCCTGGACTTGAACAGATTTTAATTTTTATGGAAAGACGCTTTAACAGGCCTGTGGATTTATTTGTGGTGATTCATGGTTATATTATTTCATATTATGCTATATTGATTGTACATGCAGGGAGGATTGGGTGACAAAAAACTGAGAAAACATGGGCAATGGGAGAGTGGATGGTTAGGGTTGGTGAAATGGGTCTAACAGGATTATTGGTAAATGCCCGGGGAGGTGGGTGGTGGCACAGTTTCAGGATATTTCTGGCTTTAAAAGGTTAAAACATTCGTGGATGAGGACAAATCTGTTGTAACCCCGAACTTTCCTTGTGATTTAAGGCATTATTGAAATAAAAAATAGTTAATAGGTGGATATGCACACATAAAAGGGACTAATTCTTCATCTGACTTTGCATTCCATTAAACAATGGGAGCTATCACAAAATATCCCCATTTTCGATACCTCAATGATACATCAAGTCCTGACCTTGACCTTGATGGTGAAGGTAAAATTTCAGACCTTTAATGGCATCCACTCATCCTCAGCAAGCTTCCCATAAAATTTCAGCTTCTTACCTCGAATGGTCTGGTAGGAGTTTCTTTCACAAGCAACAAGCAATTTCAGGCACAAAAAACTGGTTCCTGACCTTGACCTTCAAGTCTCTAATCTTTAATGAAAACCTTTTGACCTAATCAATATTTCTTTGAAGAGAGATTTTTAATATCTCCAACAGTCTAGGAGGAGTTCATTCTACAAGGACATGAAAGACTGACAGACAGACCGCTATTATAATATCAATATGTCCGTTTTTTCCCCCAAAAATATGCAGATATAATAACTTGTTCTTCACAATACAATTTAATATTTATACTTGCAGGTGTATGCCAGAAGAGGGCATACCAGCCATAGCGTATAACCATCCCCACAGCCACGGGAATGGCTTCCGGATCAACAACCTTCACCTGCAGGGCGTGGTACCACAGACAACTATGGCACAGAGTCAGCCCCAGCAGACCCCTAACAGCATGTACTGCAGTCAGCAGCATCAACAACAACAGCAGCAGCAGCAGCAGCAGCAACAACAGCAGCAACAGCAACGACAACAGCAGCAGCAACAGAATGTCAACTCGAGTATGTCGTACTTGGACTCCCATATGCTCCACACGTAAGTGTCACACTATTGTCATGGTTCACCGATTTATGGGAATCACTTTGTCATCATTTTATTGTTCACAATTTTTAAAGGGAGACAAGCCAATATTGATGTCGGTGGCGAGAAAAAGATATCGCTTTGCGGCAGAGGTGGCGGTGTCGATGACATGGTCAAAATTTACATTAAAGTTTTGCGTTAATGTTTTCACATTCTAATATCTTCATCATTGCTTGTTCACTTCATTTTCATCAAGCTCCCTCACACACACAGGTTACTTAACTCTATTTTGTGTTTGAGCAAAATTATTGCCCTTTTCTCCTGCAAAATGTTATTTCTTGACAGCAGTATAGGCGAGGCAATTATAGGCAACAGGCAGGTTTTCTTGTTTAAACCTTAACTTGCTGGTTAACAGGTATATATATAATGAACTGTTAAGTCCATTCCATTTCATTGCAACATCTTGTACACTGCTTCGCAGCATTACTCGAATGCAAATCGAAGGTTTCCATATTGGTTTAATATGTCATCGCACCTTAGATTCCCGCCAAATCAAAGTTATCATCCAAGTTTTGCAATGTCATTCAGCTGATTGCTCAATCAATAGTTTATTTACATGAAAGCAGTGATAAAACCTTCCATCTGCATTGTAAAAACAAACATGCAACATGTGTGACTAGTGGCCATATTGTTTACATAGCAACAATGCACTATTTTCTGTGTGATTTCCTTCCGGCTAACAAAATGTCAAGATTTTGAACATACCGAAGCTCGATATACACACGAGGCGGGATCCCGAAGAATGACTGGATTGGCCGAGCGTTCACGATTGTATTACATTTATGTGACAAAGGGGTGTTTTGGGGGAAATGACTGATCAGCAGCCAGACATTGTAAACCCTAATCAGCCTGCAAGTTACTAACAAGCTGATCTGGGTTTACAATGGATGCAAGGGATATTATAGTCATGCTTAGCGGGTTAAGGGTTAAAACTTGTGGCGTCACCTCAAAGTTTATTCATTAATGCATATTTGCAATTCATTATTAATTTTATTTTCAATAGTTCAGAGCAGATTTTTTCTTCTTCAAAATACTGTTCATGGAATATATAATACTGCACAAATAATTTATTTAAACCTATACAGTGGGTTGTGTGTGGGATATTGAATCAGTTGGGTTAAACATCTAAATTTAAAATGAAAGGAAAATGTCTATTTAGTTTCTGATTTAGATTAACCCTTTTAGTCATAAGATAGCAAAATTTCTGAAATTATTATACCATAACTGTGAATTTTTTAATAGTGCTTTTTGTACCAATATTTACGTAATTTCACTGTATCTCTAGAAGTGTCAAACTTTAACAAGTTAACTTATTTGATGATTACATTTTGACTTTTGTCCCTACCATATATTATAACAGCAAATATTTATATCTCAATTTATTGTGACAGTATGAATTTTTCACATTTCAAAAACACACTTCATTGGGGTAGTAAAGAATCTTTTTTTCTGAAAGATGGTGCACTTAGTGATACATTTTGCATGGAAAAATGCACCAAATCATTTAACAACTGAATAAATGTATACTTAAAGGATATATCTTCAAGCCTGGAAAATTTTAAATTAATCTTAAATACATGAGCTGAGAAAATTGAATTTACACAAAAAAAGATTATCGTTTTGTTTTTTTACCCCTGCCTCATAACGTGAAGTGGGGGCTGTATAGGTACCACTCTGTCCGTCACGTCCCATCCTGTCACATCATGTCATGTTACGTCCTGTAACACAATAGGAACCACTCTGTCCGTCACGTCCCATCCTGTCACATCATGTCATGTTACATCCTGTAACACAATTTTTATTTTATTTTTGCATTTCTCAGTTTTGAATGGATTGTTTCCAAACTTCATATACACAAAACAACTGATGACCTTATGTCCCTCTACATCATATGTTGTTGTTTGCCTTATGTATTACAGAATTTTGGCCCTTTCTTTGATTTAGAATTTTCCACTCTAATATTGTACAGGTAATATCCTAAAACATTTTCTCGAAACAGTTTTGAATTTACTGGTTGTGTACCAGTTATCGTCATTCACCAGATTTCGTCATTATCAATAAAACGCTCGATGTTGTAATTATTTTTCGACCCCACTTTACAAATCACTACATACTATCATCAGACGATTGGAGAGGAAAAAATAGTTTAGAAATGTTAACATACACTCTCAAACCAACTCGTTTACCTATATAAATACCATTATAAACAAAACACAATCGGGGGAATCACACGCTAATGCACATGCGCAGGAAAATTTCCTTTTAAAATAGCTGACCTTTTACGACGAACCACTGAATCAAGTTGATATGCCCAAAAAACTAAAAGCATGTGATAAAAAAAAATTCAGCCAAGGGAGACAAATATTTCACGTCAATCAATCAGTTATTTCCCTTTAAATTAGTGAAGTAAATTACATCCGATACCTACAGTTGAAAAAACATTTTAAATTGTAGATATAGTTTTTTTCTAGATATTTTTTTGTGTATTCATATGCAGTGGTATATTTATGTTTCAATTAATAACTACACACGTTTTCATCATCCCAAACATGGATTATTCGGTATTAAACTGAACATGACGATAACTATCACATTCAGTTCAAACGACCGGCCCAGTTCAGTCTATATTTAGTAACGGTCACGTGACACTTGTTACTGAAAATAGGAACAATGTAAACACAGAATATTTACGGCAAAAGGGTAAGCTTCTCTACCGGCAAAAATATTTATGAGATGACTAGTTTTGATTTAGATATATTAAAGAAACAACATAAAAATGACGATATCTGGTATACAGCCAGTATTGTTCCCAGCTTCATATACACTTAACAACTAATGACCTTTATATAATGTTCCTTTACATCACACAATGTTGATTGCCTAATTTATTACAGAGTTGATTGCCTAATTTATTACAGAATTATAGCCCTTTGTTTGACTTAGAATTTCCCCATTCTCATTGGCAAAACAAAAATATATACAAAAAAAGCAGGGGTTAGGTTATCACCTTCAGTGATAGTTCTAGCTTTATTATAACTTATGTCGCTATCGTCTTTGTTTATCATCTGATTTTGATCATTCTTTCACCTTTTTCCAAGTTTTTCATAACTATCAATAACAAACAGGTTTGGCTATATAATACATTCCCTTTAAAGGTACTGGAGACGATCTGGAAGAGTTATTGGTGTCAATACAACCAAGCCGCATGTTAAAGGGAATGTAGCGCCACAGCCAAACAAGCTTTATTATTGAGAGTTCTGAAAAACTTGGAAAAGGGTGAAAGAAGTATCAAAATTGGATGATAAACAAAAAAGATATGACCATTTAAAGGTTGTTCTGAAACGAATATGGGAGCCGCCATTTTTAGAACTATGACGTCATAGTTCCAAATTACCATATATGGAATATTGATCAAATTCATTTAAAGCAAAGAAAGTCGCTGCAAATGAATGCAAAATCCTTTACTGGTCATATGAAGCATTATTGCCATTAAGTATACATATTTTTCATACAGTAGCTGTCATTTTTTCCTATTAACCAGTCATTTTTCATATTTATAAATATTCCATATATGGTCATTAGAACTGTGATGTCATAGCTTTCAAAATGGCGGCTTCCATATCTGTTTCAACAGAACCTTCAAATAATCATAACTTCTTTGTTTATCATCTGATTTTGGAAATTCTTTCACCTTTATTCATTTTTTTTTCAGAACTCTCGATAGTTTGGCTCTGGCGCTACATTCCCTTTAACTTCAGTTTAATTAATGTTTATGGAAATGTTTGGTGTGGAAAAAACAATGATACAGCTGGTTTTTGTTACTGAGTCATCAATATTAACCCTTAACCTGCTAACCACGACTTTAATAGCCTTTGCGTCCATTGTCCAGCTGCTGATCAGTCATTTCCCCCAAAACTCCCTTTTGTCACATAAATGGATTGGTCTTAATTCAAAGAAAGAACAGTCCATTATATATACGTAGCGAGGGTTAAGGGTTAATTTAAACGGAGTTTATATTGCTAACAGTTGTACATATAATTCAAATAAAGTGTATGTAGACCAAAAAACAAGAAATTATAAGAGTCGTTAAGCATCATATGAATTAATATTAATGATTTATACAACAAAATCTAACAGAGTTGTTTCCGAAAACAAAATTATATCATTAACAATAATTCCGTCGCACGGTTCAAGTAGCTGAGTTTAGTGCATATGCACATTGCATATGAAACTGAAACACATTATGATCGTTTTGTTCGTATTTGGATGACACCCATAATTTTTCAAGATCGCCTCCAGGCCCTTTAAAATATATATGTTCCTCTCCATGTAAAGGGCCAAACATGGTAAATATTAAGTCACAGAGTAACAGGTGTAGAGTTGATTGCAATTTTATTAACATATTCCTTTGATAAAACATGAATATTTAACTTGATTCTGATATTTGGGTTATGCAAATGTGAGAAAATGGACCAATTGTGTATATACAAGTGACAATCAATAAATAGACAAGTGACATTCAAGAGGCAATAGAAAGGTAGTTGAGTAGAATTAGGTTTTATACAGAACCTTCACAGCTGCAGAACAGCAACTTCTGTGGTAAATAATGTACTCCCTTAGTCACCTCTGACTATAGAAGGAGCCATCAAATGGCCCTTTTGTAATGTCCCTTTTTGGCCCCTTTGAAATGGCCCTTTCTGGCCCCCTTTTCACATGGGATGCACACAGTACTGATGCACATAATATAGGAGTCATGTAATGGCCCTTTTTGGCCCTTGTTGTCCCTCTTTGTATTGGCCCTTTTTGGTCCATTTGCACATGGGATTTACACAGTATTGATGCCCATTAAGTGATACAGAAAGTGATGCAGAGAAAGAGACATAAAGTGATACAGATAATATAAGGTCATAAACAAAGTGATAAACAAGATAATACAGAAAGTGATAACACATCAGGTGATAAACAGAATGATACAGAAAGTGATAACACATCAGGTGATAAACAGAATGATACAGAAAGTGATAACACATAAGGTGATAAACAGAATGATACAGAAAGTGATAACACATAAGGTGATAAACAAAATGATACAGAAAGTGATAACATATGTCTACGGTGATAAACAAAATGATTAATTGATACAAAAAAATGGTGACACACATTATGGGATACAAAATGTGATACACAATTAGACTACATAACAATAAGCCGGCTAACACTTGATTCAATAAGATGTGGGCTCAACACTAATGTATACTACTGTGAGTCTGTGATGTGGCTTTGTTTTAAAGAACATTTATTTTATAATGGTCACATAGATAGTAAGTACAAATTATGAATAGTAAGGATCTGAAAACAAGCTTATCAAAGCTTATGGAAATTCATCTCCTTTCAGAGAAGTCACATTTTGATATGGCTAAGTAACATAAATATTTTAATCATGACAAGTAAGAAATAAAGCAGGATAAAAAAATCAAGAAATAAATGTTAAAAAAAAAAAGAAACTCATGAAAATACATGCACATGCAATACAACACCGGTGTACCCTAATAGCCTCTATCACCAAGAGTTGGACTCATATTTATGATTAGGATGCAAATCTGCAAGTGGAAATTATTATAGTCATGCACTCTCTTAAATAAGTAGGTTAGTTCAATGTTCATTTGATGAGAAAGTTCTGAGTCGGATGTGGCTTTATTGTGTTTTTTTTGTTTGTATGGTGTTTTACGTCATTTTCAACACATATAAGGTTATATATGAGTCAATTTTTTAATTTTTTTTGGTGGAGACAAACCACCCACTTTTCCAGGTATTTTACACCTCCCGCCATCTGTAAGAATCTACACTTTCTCACTTACAAGTCAAGCTCCCAGTGGGATTCGAACCCGCAGCCGTGAGAGGCGAAGGTTTACAACACAACATCGTTAACCATTCGGCCACGGAGACGCTAGTGGCTTTATTCAGTCATATGCATCAATTCAAATGTTATGAATGAATACAGGTTTAATGATTGAATTATAAAATATCTAAGGAGGGTGGCTTTCAGTTAAGGACGTTGGCTGGGAAAGGACGTAGTGATGAGATTTTTTTTTAATTCATATTTAAAGCTTCTTTGGTATAATTTATATTCAAAGTTATCAAAAAAAGACTAGGTCACCACACTTTTTTTCCCACTAGACGTCATTGAAGAAGGCACATATTTCTAACTTCAAAATTTCACTAAAAAGAGGAAAAATATAGTCATTGAACATTTTCACAATTGTTTTAATAACATTACGTTTATTGAAAAACAACAATTAATTTTCAATTGCATATTTACATATCTTTCAAATCATACAAAAACAATTGTAATCCTCATTCGTCTTTTTACTTTAAAAAGCAAACGTATATGGACCGTACCCCACCCACTTTTGTTTTTACCGAAAATTAATTCAAAATAAAAAATTATGTTCTAATGATCAACTTTTTTTAAAACTTGTATATGTCAAGGTCCTATGACATTTCTTTCAAAACAAGTAAAAAGATATATAGGTCACCAGGCTTCTAATGATTTTTTATTAAAAATTCTTTAAATTACACCCATTTTGGAGTTATTTTGACATTTTCAATGTAAAATACTGTACACACAATAGTGACATGGAGATCGAAAATAAAATTAGCTCAGTATCTACTTTTGTATATATATTCCACTACTGAAAAACAAAAATCTGATTTATTCTATAGCAAAAGGCTAAATTCTACTCAGAGCTACCCATACACTCTATTTTGCTGACAACAAAAAATGATCACAAATGACGGAAAAAATATGAAAAAAAAAAAATTGCTTAAAATTTGGTATGTTACCATCTTAAATCCTACATTATATCCATATCTACTAGAATGGAAAAAATGAAACAATTCTGTTGTCGAATAAAACTATGATATAAAAAATAAAATGTTTAGGCTTGAAGATGTCAAAACTTGACCAGCCAACATCCTTAAATAAACATATAAGTAACTTTAAGTATATAATAAATAGAATTGAGTTGATATAGTTGCACTGAATTGAATAAGAGTTTATAGTCACACTAAACTGAATTATAGTTTATAGTCACATATAATTGAATTAGAGTTTATAGTCGCACTGAATTGAATTAAAGTTTATAGTCACACTGAATTGAATTAGAGTTTATAGTCGCACTGAATTGAATTAGAGTTTATAGTCGCACTGAATTAAATTAGAGTTTATAGTCACACTGAATTGAATTAAGAGTTTATAATACACACTGAATTGAATTAGAGTTTATAGTCACACTAAATTGAATTAGAGTTTATTTTCGCATTGAATTGAATTAGAGTTTATAGTCACACTGAATTAAATTAGAGTTTATAGTGACACTGAATTGAATTAAGAGTTTATAGTCACACTGTATTGAATTAGAGTTTATAGTCGCACTGAATTAAATTAGAGTTTATAGTCACACTGAATTGAATTAAGAGTTTATAGTACACACTGAATTGAATTAGAGTTTATAGTCACACTAAATTGAATTAGAGTTTATTTTCGCATTGAATTGAATTAGAGTTTATAGTCACACTAAAGCTAAGGTCATATGGTGACTTTCTGACTTCCATTTGTGGAGGAAGACCCCAGGTGCTCCCACTTCATGCAGGGGTGGGCACCGGGGTAGAATCACTGACATTCCGTAAGCCAGCTGGATAGCTTCCTAGGCCCCTGAGGGATCGAACCTACTGCGGTGAGTCAGAGATTCTCCTCTCGACCACAGATGCCACCCCACCCCCATGTAATAAATAAAATAATCAACCGTGTTAGTTAGATATGGAAACATGTCACTCTAACACGTTGAATTCAGTTAAAAAACTTGTTCTTCCGTACTTGTTTTTAAACCGAATTACGTGTTCTTACGAAATATTTATATATTTTTTAAATAAAGATCCTCAAAATTCAATACATTTTCAATCTTTTCTACCCATAAAATTCAATAAAATTCAATAAAAAATTTGTAGAAGTATAAGTGCGCCCCCTTGGAATTTTGCATAGCGCGGCGCCCGGGCGCTTCTATTAGGGGAATGCCAATTTATTTTTTTCTTCTAAAAGTGGAAAGAAATGACAAGTTGTTTAACAATTTTATATCATATAGCTGATTAGTAACGTGATTGATGTAGACATCTTCTGACACTCGACAGATCTTGTTTTGTGTCGCCTATTTCTGAGTCTTTCCTCGCTACTCATAAAAAATACATCTAATTCCTTTTAAAACTCAATTGACATTTATGATTAAATAAATAAAGCAATATACTTGGATAGATCAGGCTTAATCTCTAAGCTTTAATCTCTAAATAAAGGCAATTAAGGGATGTGTTAGTAATTTGTTCATCGCCAGCTGTAGATGGAGACATCGGCGATCGGTGGCGCTGGGACATCAACATGTCGAAAATATTGTTAATTGAACTCAGATTAACACAAGCATTATTAGGCAGTATTAATTTTTATCTATTTAAAAAAAAAAAAAAAATCAGCGAACTTTAAATATTGAAGTACTTTAAAAAATGTGCTTAAAACGTTGTGGTCAAACAAAACAAGTTGGACGTGTTTAGTGTTGATCAAAATTAAATGTTACTTATAAAATTACGTGCTGATAACCACCATTATATAAACAGGATAACATTTTTCTACATAAAGGCATTTTTCTACAGAATTCTTATTCACATTTTGGATTTAAGGAATAGGTTGACCAATGAAAAAGAGTTTAACTAACAACTCGTTTAGGATGTAAGACACTCTGGGAGTGGTTGTAGAGCATGGACTTTTTCTATTTGAAAACACTGTTCAATAGGCTAGTGTAAGTGAATACACGAATAATTTTCTTTTGTGGTTTGGACTTGTTATTTTAAGAACAAATGAATCATAATCATTTATGAAGTTGCGGTGGCTGAGTGGTTATCATAATGCTAACCACTCCCGATTTGGTACCCATTTGGTACCTTATCTATTCCTTCAGTACCTTATTCAAGCAGTGTGCTGGGAAGATATGCCATCTTTTGGAGGGGATTTTAAGCCATCATTCCCCTGTGTAGGGAGAGCTATAAGCTATGGACGTTAACAATCTCGCTGAATTTCTGTGTTTTTAAAACAGTGATTCACGCCCGTAACCTTTCCTCAGAAACGAGATACCACAATGATCAGAACTGATCAATAAACACAAAAGAAATGGGCCTAAGAAGTTTAGAAACTTACCAATGGTCTCGACTGTGTAATTATTATAATCATTGAAGTCAAGTCTGTGTTTTCAATTTTCTGTCATTATGTGAATTGGTTCTTGGAATAGGTTTTTATCAGCTATACTGCTACTGTTTAAAACTGCTACTGTTTAAAACTAGTTATAACTAGCAGATCTGAATTGAATTGAATTGAATGTTGTTTAACGGCTCATCGACACAGTATAGGTTATTTAGAGCTGTCCCAGAGAGAGGGGAAGGATACATAGGAATCCGGGAACCGTGCCCTACTCTTATTATCGAATAGATTCCTATGAGGAGGATAGGCCGATACATGGACCGCCCGGTTTACATCCCCATCCGACGGACGAGGCTAAGGGAAAATGTCTTGCCCAAGAACACACCGACAGCTAGCAGATCTAGAATGAAAGGATGTTGTTGAACCCTTAGCCTGCTAAGGGCGACTACAATAGCCTTTGCGTCCCTTGTAAACCCAGATCACCCTGCGAGTAAAGCTGATCTGAGTTTACAATATCCGGCTGCTCATTGGTGATTTCTCCAAAACACCCCTTTGTAACATAAATGGAATGGTCTTAATTTAAGAAAGGACAGTCCATTATACTTTCATAGCAGGCTAAGGATTAATGTCTCATCAACACAGTATAGGTTATTTAGAGCTGATCTAAAGAGAGGGGAAGGATATACATAGGAATCTGGGAATGTGCCCTACTCTTACTAATGAATAGATTCCTTTGGTTCTTTAACATGCTGAGTGGATAGACTCTGATACATGGGACTGCTCGGTTTACTAATCCCTCCCTGATAGACAAGGCTAAGGACAAGTGTCTTGCCCAAGAAAACACTGACAAAACCCAGTGACACCAATGAGGCATGAACCCGGGGCCTCCGGTTCCAAGTCCACCGTGCTGTCCACCATGCTGTCCACCGCGCTGTCCTTGATCCACACTTACCCAGTAGCAGATCGAGAGTTCATTCACACTCGTCCAGAATGTTTAAAGGGACACATTGCAATAACATTTATTTAGTAACTATTTAAGCAAATCAAAGTTACAATGACTGAGAATATAATATTTTTATGAAGTATTACCAAAATTAGCAGCTGTAGTCTTAGATATATTTTCCAAATAAAGTCTCAATTTATTTAGGAAGATAAAAAGAAGAGTTTTGGAGAGGTTTGGTTATGGTGTATTGCACTTTTAAATTTGTAAAACAGTCCATATTGCTGTATGTTCCTTTAAATAATATTATGTTCTTCTTACTTTAAGATATAATTATATATTGTGGCAGTAAGGTGATTGGGGGCATCTTTTAGATATTTTATATGATATTATTTTCATTTTAAAATGTTGTTTTTTTCCCCATCCTTTTGCCAGCTTTCTGGCTTTCACTGTTGTTGTATCTTTTCTATCTTTGGAGATACTTCTTAATGTCCTGCTCCTGTTATTTTTTTGCAGAACATTACCAGACAGTCCGCCTGATTCGGAGCCATACTCACCGCCAGACGGTCACCCCAATAACCACCAAAATACTCATCAAGGTAAGTCTAGACAGTGACAGAAACTATCCGCTACTCAAACTATATCCAGCAGTGACAGAAACTATCCACTACTCAAAAAATACCATACATTGATAGAAACTACCCACTACTCGAAAAATATCATGCAGTGACAGAAACTATCCACTACTTAAACAGTAACATGCATTTGTATGGTTTCTATTGAAATGCAAGGTGCCCCGGTCATTGTGTAACCTTTTTTTTAAAAGACAATTTTTGCTTGTATTTTTAAAAATTCTAATAAGAAATTTTTCCTTTGCACATGTTTTAAAAAACAGATGTGCAGATTCAATGAATTATCAAAGAAAAACAACTGTTTTCAGATAGGATTGTTAGTGTATGCCAACACAACTGCTGAGCAATAGTGGCAATATGGACAGTGCGAAACTTGTATTTTTAAGTAAAAATAAGAAACCAACTTTCAGTGAGTACAGTAAGAGTTACGAGGGGATCCACATTTAGCAGCTTATAATCAAATTATTCACTGGTCATTTTTGAAATTTTTAAATAGTTCCCAAACATTTAGTACAATTGTGTTGGAATAATATTTTGATAAACAATTAAGACAAGGTTTACCTATGTTTTTGTAAAATAAATAATGTTTTAATCTATAAAAGTTTATTCTCTGAAGCATCTTATTTCGAAATGCTGTTAAATTAGCTCTGTATAATGGAGCACACTCATGGTCGGGATAGTAAGACCATGCGTCTAAAACTTGCCATTATGTGGTCCGAGTATTAACTTTCAAACCCCATCCAACCCCTTCTCCAAGAAGCAAAAATGGGGTTGGCTGGGGTATGAAATAAGACCTTAATTTCGGCTTAAAGAATTTGTATAGTGTAAAATTAAAGCATTTAATAAGTAATTTTAAACAATGTCATACAATGTAATTTTAAACGTTATCACATTTTTCAATAAAAATGTTTTTAAACGTGTTTTATTGTCGAAATATCCGTTATAAAATCCTGGTAATATAAGCTTTCCATCGCTTAATGGTATTCAGGCGGGACCACGTAATGCCTCTCACAGCAGCAAGTGAGAAAATTGATTCTTACGGATGGCCTGAGGTATGCGGTACTGGTTCTACCCAGGAAAAATGGAGTGGTTTGCCTCCACCACAAAGCAATCAGTAGTCATACATGGCTTAACCATTAACCCGCTAAGCATGACTATACTAGCCTTTGCATCCATTGTAAACCCAGATCAGCCTGCGAGTAACTCGTAGGCTGATCAGGTTTACAATGTCAGGCTGCTGATCAGTCATTTTCCCCAAAACACCCCTTTGTGACATAAATGTTAAAGAACAGTCCATTATATATATGTAGCGGGTTAAGGGTTAAATAATAGACAGAGTATGGTTTCAATGAGTTAGTTCATTTAAACATCGAGATGGGTGTTGCCCATCGAGGTGTTTAAATTAACCAACGAGATGAAACCATACTCTATTTGTTTTGTAGCATGTCCTTTTCAGCTCCCTACCATACTTTAACTTCCAATAACTGGTAGTTGTAGCATTTCCTTTTCAGCTCCCTACCATACTCTAACTTCCAATAACTGATAATTGTAGTACTTAATCAATAATTTTTTTCTTACAGGTGTTACTTTCAATTAAACGATTTACACCTGTGCTATTGCAAAGGGAATTTTCAGTGACCATGCTACAACTTGTGTTAAACATGAGTTAATCACCATTGAACGAACCATCTATATATATTAGAAGGGCTGTTACTTCATCAAATTCCACTGGCTAGTTAATGACTATTTATTTGAATAGAAGGCCAATTAAGAGCGATGTTATTCTGACACATTCAGTCAGCATTGTAAGATTTGTCTACTCTAGGTAATAGTCTTTTCATAGTTGATTTCACCTCCCACAATAGGAGAGTGCCCCGATAGGGCACTATCGGTGTCGAAAGTTACTCGCTCGCTGATAAAATCAGCAGAAGAAATACCGTCCACCAGTTGCCACCAGGCACACCCTGACTCGCGCCCGTTGAATTAGCCAAATTATTTTTGAATTAAAGTTTTAATGTTTTATATCAGAATATGGCAAACAATGTTTGTGTTATTCTTGAAAGAGTTTATTAATGATAATGCAAAGGAAACGTTTTCAGAGGAAACCCAGATAATTTGTCACCGTTGTCAAACGTTGTTCTGATTAACGAGGCTAATGTATAAGTTGATATTATTGAAGCTTCTAGAATTTCAACCTGCATATCAAATAGCCCCACTTTGTTACACCATGTTTGCCTATATTTATGTTAGCAAAAGATAAAAAGAAAAAAGACATTGAATAATACCTGGTACATGTATGTCAGCAGACTAGATACTGGCGGGATGGGTGGGGTAGCGCTAAATACCTGGAATACAAAATCACTACTAGACATTTAACCCTTAACCCGCTAAGCACAACTATAATAGCCTTTGCATTCATTGAAAACCCAGATCAGCCTGCGAGGCTGATCAGGGTTTACAATGTCCAGCTGCTGATCAGTCATTTCCCCCCAAAACACCCCTTTGTCACATAAATGGAATGGTCTTAATTCAAAGAAAGACCAGTATATTATATATATGTAGGGGGTTAAGGGTTAAGACAGTTAAAAATAAATATGGCATACCGATAAGAATCATTTAAAGCAACGAAAATCACTGTGAATTAAAGCAAAATCTTAATAAAGCTGATCATATGATGCATTGTTACTCTTTAGTATGCTGTTTCTTATGCATGTCGTTGTTCTAGTAAGTAGTTTCCATTATCCATTTTAGAAGAACCTTCAAATCTTTTTTATCGTCTGATTTTAATAATTCTTTCAATGTTTTCCAAGTTTTTCTGAACGCTCAATAATAATTAAAGCTTGTCTGAAATTATGATAATTCCTTTGAGCCATTTAAAAGATACTGTGTGAGTTTACTTCTTTTCTTATAAATCTGCATAAGTTAATTATATGTCTGTTATATGTTTGTTTTTAGCAAGTATGCATACATATTTTATAATGTTCTTGTTGTACAACTTAGTTTAAGGCAATTCTCTTGAGAAAAAAAAGGAATTGCATGATTGTAAACAAGCTCCCAGTTACAGGGTTGACTGGGAACATGTTTTATTAATAGAAACACAATTATAAAGCACAGAAAGTTCCAATATAAATTAAAGCGTACATAGATATATATTTATTTCGAAAGTTGCCGTAGTGAGTTCAAATTCTGTCCCTTTATCATATTTGCTGAATTCAAGTATCCCCAAGATCCGGCACCTTTCATTGTCACTGCCTCAATATAGCTGTGTGTGGTTGAACGCTTAAATGTGGCCCACTCATATGAGCTATAATTGTATGTATGTATGCGTCTATATGTTAATTGTGCCTCCAGACGAGTGTGTTATGATGTAGAGATACAGTTCATCAACGTGTGTTGCAGCTACCTTTTTTAAGGAGTGAATTGATACGCTTGATTTCTGTGTATCTCATCATAGCTAGGCGCCCTGCCGTAGTTCGTCCGAAGGTTGTCTGTCCTTGTTAGTTCACAAATATTTCTCTCTCTCTATATATATATATATATATATATATAAGCACGGAGCCGAGTCCCATTCTAAATACATTGAGTCTCGTATAGATGGTTCCGTAAATAAATCAAGCATTCTCCTGATGTAGATGGTTCCGTAAATAAATCAAGCCTTTTCCTCATGTAGATGGTTCCATAAATAAATCAAGCCTTCTCGTGTAGGTGGTTCCGTAAATAAATCAAGCCTTTTAGTCATGTAGGTTGTTCCGTAAATAAATGAAGCCTTCTCCTCATGTAGGTGGTTCCGTAAATAAATCGAGCCTTTTCGTCATGTAGATGGTTCCATAAATAAATCAAGCATTCTCCTCATGTACATGGTTCCATAAATAAATTGAGCCTTCTCCTCATATAGATGTTTCTATAAATAAATCTTGCTTCCTCCTCATATAGATGGTCCTATAAATAATTCAGGCCTCCTTCTCATATAGATGGTCCTATAAATAAAGCATGCCTTCTTTTCCTATAAATGATTCTATAAATAAATCATGCCTCCTCATATAGATGGTCCTATAAATAATTCAAGCCTTCTTCTCAAATAGATGGTCCTATAAATAAATCATGCCTCCTCATATAGATGGTCCTATAAATAATTCAAGCCTTCTTCTCCTATAAATGATTCTATAAATGAAGCATGCCTCCTCATATATATGGACCTATAACTAGTTCAAGCCTTCTTCTCAAATAGATGGTCCTATAAATAAATCATGCCTCCTCATATAGATGGTCCTATAAATAATTCAAGCCTTCTTCTCCTATAAATGATTCTATAAATAAATCATGCCTCCTCATATAGATGGACCTATAACTAATTCAAGCCTTCTTCTCAAATAGATGGTCCTATAAATAAATCATGTCTCTTAATGTAGATGGTTCTATAAATAAAGCATGCCTCCTCCTATAGATGGTCCTATAAATAAAGCATGCCTCCTCATATTGATGGTTCTATAAATAAATCATGCCTCATATAGATGGTTCTATAAATAAAGCATGCCTCCTCATATAGCTGGTTTTATAAATTTATCATGCCTCCTCATATAGATAGTTCTATAAATAATTCAAGCCTCCCTTATATAGGCAGACCACTCACTTTTTCCTGGGTAGAACCAGTACTGTATACCTCCTGTATCCATAAGAATTGACACTTCCCCAGTGTGATTGACATCTGCAGCGGTGAGAGCCTAGAAGGTTCCATACCCAGCATCTTTACCATGCCAACCCAAAGGCCCCTAATAAATCGAGCCTTCACCTCCTATAGATAGTATTATACAATAGTATTATACAAGTATCCTAGCCTTCACCTCATATAGATGGTATTATACAAATAGCCAAGCCTTCTCCTAATATAGATGGTACACACTCTACAATTAAAAACAACTTACCCAAATGACTCATTCAGGGTCGTTCATTGTCTCTAATGGACACAGACAGTACTTTTGTGCAGTATACATTACACAGAAATAGAAAATAAGTCTTTTTCAATGGAGTCTACGAACTTTCGAGTTAAAGAGAACGCAACATTTGCATCTGGAGCAGTTCTTCACACCTTCCGAGTAATTAAATTTTGTCAATTGGCCGTAAATTTTATCAACTTGTACATTAACCCTGCTTTATTTATGTGATGTGTGGCGTACATATGACTTCCCCCATACAATAGTTACTGTCTTATGTTTCAAGAGGCATTTACAAAAGGTAGTTATGTGGAAAATCGTGACAGGTAATATTTCATTCCATGTTGAACTATTGACTACTCTATAGAATTTGACTGCTTACGAGATTTTAGTTAACCTTGTCAAAAAACAGTGCCATTGTATTATTAAATATCTCTTACATGCAATTAGCATTAATTCTTAACAACGCCGCTATTTTTGTCCCTTTACGAAAAAAATGGCTGAAAGGGGAGTGTAGGTTTTACAAGTTTCCTGTGATTTCTCTCCAATATGGCGGAAATTCAGTGTGGTGCTTACTTAGGAAATACCAACGTGGAAGAGTGGGATTTTACGCTGGACTACCAAAATGGTGAGATTGGATATTTTGTCATTCATAGTGGCATACGCGCAATCTTTTAAAACGCAAAATCATGTATCGATTCAACGTAAGCTGTTATAAACTGGCCGATGGTTTAACGCAACACTGTTGTGTCTTCTTCTTTATTTTTATGCAGTTTCAACAGTGTTGCGTTGAACCATCGTGGCGCTTTGTGTGCGTTATGTATTTCGTTTTCCGGTAAAGAAAAATATCAGAGTTGTTAGAAAAAACACAAAAACAAATTGTTTTAGTTTTGAATTATAGCGGAAGACAGCCCCATCTTCCACTGAGCAGTTGATTTTAATTTACTATCTGAATCATTGTAAAACATTTGTTAGGTTTGTTTTCAAGTCATTGTCAGTAAATTCGATGCAAACTACAGGTACATTTTTTGTTTAAAAGACAATGATTTTTAAGGGACGTCATGTCATACTGCATTTAAATCATCACGTCTGCTCATTTTACTAATCCACATTTGTATTTTCTGTTGTGTGTAATTAACAAACCGTTGGTGTATTGGGATTAACTTTGAATTTTTGCATTCTTTTATTACAAGAATATCAACGTTTATGTTAACAGGTAGATGTGCTTAGTTATAAAGGAGTAAACGTTTGGTGGCTGTCATTTTAATTGTCCAAAACTTTTCTTTTGAAATTGTGAAATACGTTTCGACAATTGTGCCCGTCGCAGGGTATCACGCGGGCCCTGATTGCGGGGAGATCTTATAGCTTAGGTCAGATGTCATCGGTGTAGCTTGCCGAAGCAAAAATATGATTGCTTCAGACTGTCTTAATGATATGATTAATGTAAAACAGCAGTTAAAAAAAGAGGCGGAGAGTTGTAAATTACTTCATCTAATATCAGTCAGCATTTTAAAACAAGCATATTACATAGATCGTTTAATTCAACACATTGTTGGTGTTTTGAATTCACATGTACAGCAAATTAGGATAATAACAGGGTAATTGTCCATCTTAATGTAGAAAGAATCAGTATTTGGATTTTCATGAAATTATTTATTCTTACGGATTTTGTATGGAATTAATCCGAGTCATTGATGGATTGATTTTAGTTGTTTTGGAAAGTGGTTTGGATTAAAAGTTGAATTTATAACAGAATGGTTTTATGAATATTAATAAATAGGCTGTATGGAATGTTAATGTTTTCATATATATCCTATTTTTTTTTTGTGTAAAATTGTGTTTTTAAAGATTTCAAGTGGCCATTAAGATTAAACGGACACTCAGCAATCATGAAGTGATCATCAAACATTGAAATTAGCATCCCCATTTAGTTATCCCGTATCATTTCGACTTTAAACTAGCTTGCATAATAATTAAATTAAATTTTGAGTTTTTATATTTTCGTCTTATTTTACCTTAGGTTTAAATATATTATTGGTGCAATATAATCAACAATCAGTAAAACACAAAAACAATTTGCTTTATACTATTCTTATAACTAATATTAATGATTAAACAGTTGCACGTTATGTAGAAAATTAACTGGACGCAGTGAGTTTTTAAAAAATCAAGATTGCCACTAGTCTCTTTAATGCAAAAACGTGCAGCAAGTGATATTTAAAAGGTTTTGCAAAAAAAAAAACATTTATGAAACTTCTCAGGCATGTATCATGTATTCTAGTATCAAAGGTTAAACGGACACATGGCAATGTAGATTTCTTTTAATACTTGTGGTGCCCGTCTAAGGTTTCTGTATAACTTCATAACTTAGTAACTTGCGTGTTTGCAAGTAATAATTATTTATTTTTAAATGGTTCAAAGCAAATTGTTTTTGCATATTACTAATTCGTAATTATATTACCGTATATGGTAAAACGAGTTCATTACATTTTCATCGGTGAAAGATTGGGATTTCTCAGTGAAAGAATATTCATAATCGCTAAATAATATTAACTAACTCCGAACACAAAAATAATTAACTGTGACTCTCAGAGTTATGTCAATAAAGTGACGACGATATCGTTCAATAAAGCGAATAATTTTGGTTAAAATCATGCACAAACTGATTTAAAATGTAATAAACAGATTATTTAACTGCTGTGTTCAATTATAGAGAAATCCTTCACGATGGTAGACGTGTTTTGTTTTTTTACTCACTCTCTCGTGAAAAGAACCACACGTCTACCATCTCGTGAAGGATTTCCCTATAATCGATCCCAGCAGTTAAATAATCTCTACATATTTAAACATAATGTAGAATAAATAACGAAGTCAAATTAAAAACTTCAAATTTCATTAACTTTTATTATATGTAAGAGGGTTTAAATTGAAAACGATAGTTGATTAAAACATTTCCATATACTATTCCAGAGTTATTAAAAAAAAGGTGCCCACAGCTAGTTAGAGAAAGGACAAAACTGTGTTGTAGTAGACGTTTTAAACACAGTAGATTACACTTTATTACACAAAATTCATAAATGTTGATGTTCTGTTTCGAAAATTCGAGTTGTTGTTTCAATACTGTATTTATTACGCTGACAGATTGCAACATTTACTGCCTAATCTAAGTTTGCCCACCTGGTTGAGAGACATATTTTTTTATCACAGAAGATAATTAAATGATTGTGAAGTAACAGATTAACCCTTAACCCACTACATATATATACTGAACCAAACACCTAACTCACCAGTAGACAATACCTTTGATGTATAAACTTATTATATGCTGACTGGTACCCTTGCAGACAGATGATTTGAATGATTTTTTTAAACTTACAGTGTTTCTTGACAGAATAAAATTTATTTGATTTATTGATTGTTATCACTGAGATATTAAAGGTATTGTCTACTGGTGCGTTAGCTGTTTGGTTCAGTATATAATGGACTGTTCTTTCTTTGAATTAAGACCATTCCATTCATGTAACTCGCAGGCTGATCTGGGTTTACACAATGTCCAGCTGCTGATCAGTCATTTTCCCCAAAACACTCCTCTGTCACATAAATGGAATGGTCTTAATTCAAAGAAGGAACAGTCCATTATATATATGTAGCGGGTTGTATGTATATATAATGGACTGTTCTTTCTTTGAATTAAGACGATTATTCGCAGGCTGATCTGGGTTTACAATGGCCGCAAAGGCTATTATAGCCATGCTTAATGGGTAAAGCGTTAACATATTTAGTCTGCAGTCCTCAGAACTCATAGGTACTTTCCTGCAGTTTTTTCTACTCTTTTCTTTAGTGAAACAAATATATTTTACTATAAAATTTTCGATAAAGGTATATCTTTTATTTCCCATTTAATATAAATTGCTTAAACATATTTCAATATTTCAAACCCCTTGCCTGAGAAGTAGATGAAGGCAATATTAAGACATACAAGATAGTATTAAGTAATAACGATATTGTCAACACTAATAAAAGAACAGTCGGAAAATAATATATCTACCATATATAAAATAGTTTCCAAAGCTTCAAAAATCAATTTTAGTCTACATGAAAACATGCCAAACGGTTAAATTGAAAAATCAATGTTTTATACAAACGTAAGTGGTTTTCATATACAAAACAAAACGTAAATAGTTTAATTGTTAGTTAAACAAGGTGTGGAGCACCCCTTATTGTGAATTGATTTTTTTATTCTATTTTCCTCATTGTTGAAATTGACATTGTCCGGCGGAAAAAAAAAAAATCTAGATAAATAACTTTATTTTTTAATAACAAACAGATGGTATTGGCATGCTTTGTGACTTGGAAAATTGGCAGATTAACCATTAGATACAATTTTAAATTTCATCTTAGCAAATATTTGCTGAAAGTCAGCTTTAGAAAGAAGAGAAGTTTTAAAATATTTGCTCTCTGACGAAGACAAATATGACGAGACTGGTACCCACTCTACTCAGACTGGGTCACAAATTCATTTGTGTTTTCTGTTTTATGAAAATGTTTTTGGTTTACACCTTTTTACAAACATTATGGATTTAGACGTTTTAATATATTAAGCATCATGTGATTATTCTCGGGATTAAGTTATTTATAAAACTAAACAATATATACAAAACAAGTTGCATTTCGGGTAATTTAGAGAGATGTTGAACATTGATATTTTGTTTAATCGCGTTTAATATCTATATATATGCATTGCGTTAAATTTTCATTACTGTAATTTTTTTTACGAAACTGGATAATTAAAATTAAAATCATGCATTAATGCATGTTTATGATGTTTTTGTGAGAAAATTGGATAAAAATTTAGGATTAAGACATCGTTATTATTATGTGAAACTGTGAATATGTAACTTTGTGACTTTCCAAAATGGCTGACGACATGTTTTCGTGGGGGAATATAGATTATCAAGGTCAGAGTTTAGCAAGTTATATAATTTAGACTTGTTTACCGCTTTTCTTATTTATACGATATATCAATAAGTTGTGTGAGTGTTTGCACGTGTGTGCATATGTGTGTGCATAGTATTACGATTAAATAGCACGGTATTATAGTCACTCCCTGTTTAAGCGCCTGGAGTGGACTAAGTTATTGGAATGTTCTAGATCAGTTTAATTTACATTTGAAAATGTTCATTATTGTCATATAGTTTTAGTTACTATATGAAACAAAACATATATTTCCTTTCTTTCATTAAATGGTATGCATGTAGTGTTTTAGTTTAAACACATATTAGCAGAACTTTAAAAAAAATGCTTAAATGTAGTCATATTCTGCAAGTGGTAATAAGAAGTCTTATAGCATAATGTCAGGACATAATCTGAATGAAACAACAAAGTTTTATGACAAACACAATATTATAGGACATATTATCTGCCTGAAACATTAACATGTTAGGTTAATAGAAGAGTGATCACTGGGAAATTAGCCTTCTGGCCTGGAATTCACCAACCATTCTTCAATTTTTATTCTTAGACTTGAGCCCAAGTACTCAAATTTCGTTTACACATATTCCCAAGACCTTCAAAAATAAACACTCATATGAAGTTGCTATTTATTAGTATTTATCATTTGTATACAAAGCAGTTTGTCATGAACGTTTATCCTTTAAACTTTTACAAATATTTGTGATTTTAATTTGCATACTTAAATCGGCTTAAGTCTAAGAATATTCTCAAGAATGGTTGGTGAATTTCAGGCCTGCTCAAAGTAACCTTTTGGAAAACGAAGAGAATTGTATTATTAACCTCAATGAAAAATGGTCGTATTTGGAGTGGGATAAGGGAATACACGAAGGATTTTAAACCAGTTCCCATTCAGCCATTCCATATACGAATATAAGATTTATGAAACAAGTTATGAATTATTTTAATTGTAACGAGCCTTTTGTTGACTTTAAAGTTAGAAAAATCATAACGAGTTTCATAAATCTTCTATAGAATACGGACAAATTTAAGATCCCATATGTATTTACCTAGCCCACTCCAATTATGACCATTTTTCATAGATTTTTCTTAATAATACATTTCTTTTTTTTATCACATGACATCAGAGTCAAATATGTAAAAAATATTTAAGATTAACATAAAACCGCTACGACGTCAGACAAACTTTACCACCAAAATGTCAATAATTGTTACGCCAAAAATCTTGTTCTTTATTGCCATTTGATGTCATAACGACATGTCACAAACAACACTGGATACTTAAGATTTTTTTTGTTTAATGCCAACTTTAAGAAAATACTAACTGATTTCTATAAATTAGTCATTTTGAATTGTTGGTAAATAAAAAAGTTATGACTAAGATCCGGATGAATATATAAGAAATAAGATAGTTTAGTTAACAAAAATTGTGTATTGTTACAGATGCTTTGCATTTGATGCCCAGCCAACAAAATCATTCCAGGTTGAATTACACATGTGTACATATATTATGACATGTATAATAGAATATGAAATGGTTGTTTGACGCGGCTAACAAAGGTTGTTATGCGATAAATATATATTTTAACTAAATATAGTTGATTATTGTAAGGTTTGTAGTCATTCTGTCACAGTTTGGCAGGAGGTAAAAAGTTGGTGGTCTGCCTCCACCACAAAAAAAATCAACCGTCATATATAGCCTAAAGTGTGCTGAAAATTACGTAAAACACCATTCAACCAATCAAGAAACGGCCACGATTTCTTTCAAATAAAAATCCACAGTGTTGGTACATTTCTCAGGGTCTTGCTTATGGTCTTAACATTGGATTAACAACTGTCCAGGCTAGGATCTCATATATCCTGGTCTTCTCGGCTGTCATGCTGACCAGTTTACTTAAGGGTGAGAAAATAACTATTAAAGAGGCTGTACCTATATCTTTTTGTCCACCAATTGATATAAACTTTACTTAATTATAAAGAGGACTATGAAAAAGGTAAATGGCAATAATTTCACCCCATGTAATATGCGTTTTGCTGGGGAAAAACAGGATTGAAAAGATCGGATTTTTGAAATTGTATTCGTAATTGTTTTAGACAAGCCGATCTTATTTGATTACAATCCCAACTGCCTCGTCGGATTGGCGAAGAGTTTCGATCAATTCGTTTACTATCGAAACTGCCCCGAATAGTTTGTTTTCGTTCAACTGAATCGCATTGCCGATGTCCGAGAAAATCGTAAAAACTCGTAGTTCTCCGGCAGGAATAAACGGCAGGGCAGCATTTTATTCAAGATATTGTTTTGATCATAATTAATAATTTACAGAACTGGAATACGAAACATGTTTCTTCTTAGAATACTCATAAAATAGTTTTGTATACATATAAATGCAGTAATATTGAGTATTTAATATTTTACATCGCTGCCTCTTTAAGCAAGTATAAGTAAGTTAAAGCACATGTAAGTAACAAAAATAAGTACGTAAATAAATAAATAAATAAGAAAATTAATGAATAAGAATATAAATAAGTAAGAAAATAAGTATATAAGGAAGGAACTAAATAAGTAAAGAAATAATAAATAAGGAACTAAGTAAGTAAATTACAACCTCCGTGTGTTTGTTTACAAGAAACCAAGTAACCGGTGTGCATATTAAATATATATATTCGCTAAAATTGTTTTTTTTTTATAAATAAATTATATTTGTAACCAGATATCGTTTTTCATACTATTTTCCTATATTATGAACAAAGCAAGTTGAAATATTCATTATTGACCTAAAAAACATTTAACCAAAAAATTAAACTTAGCTGGATTTCAGCTTTTGTGTGGTGGCAGTGGTTACTGTACAGATATGGGAAGTAACCGGTTACTGTACAGATATGGGAAGTAACCACAGTGGGGAGTTGGAGTAAATTAATGTCATAAGTAAAATAAGTAAGTAATAACCAAGTAAATACATAAGGAAATTAAGAAGTAAGTAAATAAATGAATAAGGCAGGAACTAAATAAAGTAAGGAAATAAAGTAAGGAAATAAATACATTAGTAAGTAAATGAATAAAAATGTATACTAAATTGATGAATAAATAATGAAGAAACATACTAAGTAAGGACATAAATAAATAAATAAATAAGTGAATAAATATAAATGTATACTTAAAGCAGGTGAATAAATAATAAAGGAACTAAATAAGTTAGAAAATTAATAAATAAGGAACTAAATAACGTAAGGAAATAAGTAAATTAGTAAGTAAATGAATACAAATGTCTATACGTGGTCCGAGTATTAACTTTCATACCCCTTCCAACCCCTTCTCCAAGAAGCGAAAACGGGGTTGGCTGTGTTATGAAATCAAAGTTTAATTTCAGCTTAAAAATTGTGCATAGTGTACAATTAAAACATTTAGTAGGTAATTTTAAACAGGTTATCACATTTTCTTTTCAGTAAAAAACGTATGTAAACTTGTTTTATTGTCGAAATATCCATTATAAAATCCTGCTTATATAATACAGGCTTGAATAAGCTTTCCCATTGCTTACTTACTGGAATTAAGACGGGACCACATAATGATAGTAAGTAAATAAAAAAAAAAGAAAATATTTATTTATAAATATTTAGATTAATTTTAGATTAATACAACAATAAATAAAAAGACGTTAAAAAAAGTAATTATGGATTACTTTTAACAAACAAACACTTAAATTGGACTATTATAGGATTTTTTTTGGTTAAAAAATGTCAGCGTGGCACCGAAACTTGTGGTACAAACTTTGATTTAGCCGAAATTACTATGTTCTTAAAATGAACAGATTTAGTTTATTTTTAAAAACTTGTGTATAGTTAAATGGTTTTAAACATATCAGCAGCATCACAAGAAATTAAAAAAATATTGCAGTAAGCTAAATTTAAATTAAATACAAATTTCCTTTTAAAAAGTAAACAGTAAAATATTTTAAATTACATTGGAGAATTTAATTTTTTGTAATAGTTTAAACTATTCAGAAATTAATTCTTAATATTGTATTTGAAAAAAGGAGTGAAAACCAAATTTTGACTGGAAAAATATGGTGGAAAATATAATTGTAAAGAAATGTTGATTTTAAATTTGTTTATACGAGGGTGCATCAAAAAGTTCTGTCACTAGGCATATATCCTTTGAACTGGATATTACACTGAGATAAATTAGTGTATTTATAGTACTTCTGGGTTCGCTCTCTTAAATTCCACAACAAAAATGAAAAAATTCCGGTTATTTATACCCTTGAATTACCTCCCCCTACCACACCTTTTGGATACTGGCATCTCTGAAAATGTCTTTGCTTTTAAATTTTCTTGTACACCATCTGTTGTTATTCGCCCATAATCCATGAAAATGATTGTCGAGAATTCGGAAAGGTCTGCAAACCAGATATGAGTGAATGCATATCCCTTAATTTAGCAGAAATAACACTGATTTTCTTCATTTTGTTTACGGAAATGTTATAATATCTTTTAAATGTCGTAATTATTCTCATAGTATTAATATGTTTTCATATTTTTTTATCCTAGTCCTTCAGTGTTTAAATTTCATATTCAACACATTAGTGTAGAATTTTGTACAATGTTTAGTAAAAATATTGATCATCCAAAAACGCTATTTCAGAAGACATTTAATGTCCATTTATCATTAAATTAATTTTACACGTTAGCATAAAATGTTAATTTCTAAGACAATGCCTTTTCATCTACCATGCTTAAAATTCTGAATCTTGTAATGCACAGATATAACTGGTAATGTATGAGAAATTTCAAAGGTCTTCGACAAGTACTTGAAGAGAAACAGGCATTTAAAAAAGTAACAATTAACATACCTGAAAAAAACTCAGGACGAAAATGCCTCAGTATGTATAAGTGATGTGTATTAAATGTTCCATAACTTTCGTCTCACGAAAGATACAGCATTCATTTTACCATCAATGGAATGGTATTGAGACTCTCTTTCATATGGTACCAAACATCAACACTCACAACGAGCACATAATTGTTAAAACGCGTTAGTGACAGAACTTATTGAATGACCCTCGTATATGTAGTTTCATTTGGTACCAAACATTAACACTCACAACGAGCACATAATTGTTAAAACGCGTTAGTGACAGAACTTATTGAATGACCCTTGTACATGTATTTTGAAGAAACTGAAAACTAGGTTTTACTTTTAGTATCATATGAATATATAATTGTTTTCATATTTTAAATATTATAATCTTATCTAGACAAAAGATTTATTTTGAGAAAATGAGAAAATACGAAATATTTCGCAGCTTCATAATATGTTAATTATTGCAAGTTTTTGTGGAAATAAAAGGTTTTATTTCAAGTTTATTTAAGAAATAATAAATACGTCCCTGTGTTTTATCGGGTCCCTGTGTTTTATCGGTGAATAAAATACAGTTAGGAGTTCGAATGCGTAGTAATTAAATCACGAGTGCTTTAGCACGAGTGATTTAATTACTCGCATCCGAACGACTAACTGTATTTTATTCACCGATAAAACACAGGTACATATTTATTATTTCAATTCTAACACAACAATAACCCCATTATTTACGATATTGTGGGGGCACTATATATCATCTCGGAGGTCAAGGTAATCGGGCTGCTATGTTTAAAGGCTGTTCGATTGGGCGCCCCCTGTATTCAAAGTTCTGCGCGGTACAATATGTTCAAATACGCTACCAAGTGACGTCATGTAACGTGACGCTTCCATACGTGGGGAATTAATGGAACAGCTGTATTTTATCGTAGAATAACATACAGCTGTCTCTCTTCTTCGTGTATATGAAAGACTTCGTAGGTTATGTTAGAATTAGAAATCATAGTTTGAGGTATTTGAACAAATAAGAGACTTAATTTGTAGTGCCTATTAAAAACTTTAAAGTTTATTTTTTGTTAGTGATTTAAAATTGCCCCAAAGGAGGTATTTGAATGTTTCATTAAAAGCAATTTCTAGATTTCAAAAAATAGATAAAACTATTTGATTTGTTACAGATGACTCGGAGACTGTCTTGGGATTTAAAAATAATTGAAATAAGAATTATTTACTTGGTTATAAATAAATCATAGGCAGAGTGAGATGTTGTAACATAATTGAGAACTATGTTCTTGAGTACTTAAGTAATGCGTAGTACACTGAATCAGGTGATGAAAATATAGAAATATGAACTATTGTTTGGGGGCGCTTGTTTTAGCCAAAGGTTTTTCTGCAGTACCTTGAGCAATTTAAATAATACTAACATCAGCTATATATCACTAGAACTGGTATTTTTAGTGGTAAATAAAACTACTTTACTTTTGAAAATCGGTTGAGAAATAAATATTTTACAGCCAAAATATTTTTTTGGGGGCCTATGTGAATTCTTTAATTAATTGTTGGTTGGAAGTAGAAATTTAAGAAAATACAATGAGTTCAGTTAGCCTTCACATTTTGCTATAAAACTTTCAGGGTGTCTTAATTTAATAATATCCAACAATTTAAAACCATTTTTGGATAAAAATTCTAAAAAAAGAACAAATTTCATACAGCAGAATTGATCTACCAAAAACAGCTTTCGCACATGAAGTTTTTATTTCACAACCGATTTTGAAAAGTAAGGTATTTTTATTTACGACTAAAAATGTCTATTTCACTGATATACACCTTCATCAGGTAGTAAATGAATTTTGTCTGAAAAGTCCAATTTTTTTTTGGTTGAAACAGGCGCCCCAAACAATATTTACTTGTTTACAAATTAAGTACATGTATAGATTGTAACTGATGAACTAAGAACTTTTGACTTGGTTACAAGTGAAGCCTTCACTGAGTGGTGTGTTGTAAGCAATATTTTCATGTGTTTGCAAGTAATGCGTAGACTAAATCAGGTGTTGTTAACAATAGATAAGAACTATATCAACCAAATGTTGTTTAATTTGTAGTAATTGATTTTATTATAATTTTCTAATTGTTAGTTGATGCAAGTTTATAGTCACTATTTTATTATTCAGAAACAAAAAATGTTTCCTTTCTATTCACAGATAATTCCAAATATACTCTAACATCGACGCCCAACTCGATGCATACCCACATGTACCCGACGCATCACAGGCAGCCGGGGATGATGGTGCAGCCCAAGACGATAGTCACGATGCCAGGGTACCACGAAGCTCCCCTCCTCAGCCATCTCCCCACAACCACCCACCAGCCCCCGTTACCCCAGGTCACCATGCCCCTTAATATGCCTCCACAGATTGCAGGAGGCATTAACCAGCAAATACTCACACAGGGAAACCTCAGGTTTGTTAACCATGTACTAATAAATTGGTACCACTGTTGCTTCACTTCTGTAGAAATTGGTACCACTGTTGGTTCACTTCTGTAGAAATTGGTACCACTGTTTGTAGAAATTGGTACCACAGTTGGTTCACTTCTGTAGAAATTGGTACCACTTCTGTAAAAATTGGTACCACTGTTGGTTCACTTCTGTAAAAATTGGTACCACTGTTGGTTCACTTGTGTAAAAATTGGTACCACAGTTGGTTCACTTTTGTAGAAATTGGTACCACTGTTGGTTCACTTCTGTAAAAATTGGTACCACAGTTGGTTCACTTTTGTAGAAATTGGTACCACTGTTGGTTCACTTCTGTAAAAATTGGTACCACTGTTGGTTCACTTCTGTAGAAATTGGTACCACTGTTGGTTCACTTCTGTAGAAATTGGTACCACTGTTGCTTCACTTCTGTAGAAATTGGTACCACTGTTGGTTCACTTCTGTAGAAATTGGTACCACTGTTGGTTCACTTCTGTAGAAATTGGTACCACTGTTGCTTCACTTCTGTAGAAATTGGTACCACTGTTGGTCAACTTCTGTAGAAATTGGTACCACTGTTGGTTCACTTCTGTAGAAATTGGTACCACTGTTGGTTCACTTCTGTAGAAATTGGTACCACTGTTGGTTCACTTCTGTAGAATTGAATTGAATGTTGTTTAACGGCTCATCAACACAGTACAGGTTATTTAGAGCCGCCCCAGAAAGAGGGGAAGGATACATAGGAATCCGGGAACCTGCCCTACTCTTATTATCGAATAGATTCCTATGGTTCTTAAACGTGCTCGGTTAATAGACCGATACACGGGACCGCCCGGTTTACGTCCCCATCCGACGGACGAGGCTAAGGAAAAGTGTCTTGCCCAAGAACACACACTTCTGTAGAAAATTGGTACCACTATTGCTTCACTTCTGTAGAAATTGGTACCACTGTTGGTCAACATCTGTAGAAATTGGTACCACTGTTGGTTCACTTCTGTAGAAATTTGTACCACTGTTGGTTCACTTCTGTAGAAATTGGTACCACTTTTGCTTCACTTCTGTTGAGATAGAGGATCTTACATGAGTGTATTATTGATTTTAATTAACGAGTTGGATAGAATAATAGGATACGAGGCTCTGCCGAGTATCCTATCTTTTTATCCAAAGAGTTTATTATAGTCAATAAGACACAGTCATGAATGTAAGATTCTGTTTATCACATAACACACATAGGACGTGATAGTTTCACTTTAATGTTGTCACCTTACATACGGCAGCCATTTTGTAAGAGAAATCGTGACGTTGTTTTGTTGTTTACATGACATCGCTACATTACGCGGCTGTAAATGCGTTCGCCCTACAAATAATTCGACACCTTATTTAACGTTACTAACATGCATTTTATGAAGTAAGATTTCAAATAATGATAAATAGTTAAAGTGTCTGAACGTATCGTATGATATATCATTCAAACAATTGGGATTAAATGTTTTACTGTATACAAACAGTGATTCGGTCCTCATTTGCATCTGTAATTCACTAGTGTATCACGAGAAATATGTCATGGCTTTATTGCACTCCCAGAAGCCATGTTATGTGATAAAATGCATGTTTTGTTGGTAAATGACTCATCAACACAGGCATTATCTTAGGTGATTTAGAGCTGTCCCAAAGAGAGGTGAAAGATACATAGAAATTCCGGAGCAATTTAATGCCCTGCTCTTACAATCTAATGGTTCTTTAACCCTTAACCCACTAAGCACGACTATAATAGGCTTTGCGTCCATTGAAAACCCAGATCAGCCTGCGAGTTACTCGCAGGCTGATCAGGGTTTACAATGTCCTGCTGCTGATCTTTCATTTTCTCCCATTTGTCACATGAAAGGAATGGTCATAATTAAAAAAAAGAACAGTCCATTATATATATGTAGTGGGGTAAAGGGTTAACATGATTGTATAGAGGATTGACTCCGATAATCTGGTTGTCTACCTTAATGAAAAGCATGCTCCCTAGACATTTCTTATAAAAAAATATGCATTGTGGCTTTAAGGCAGCTAGGCCACTGTCACTGAACTAATTGATAGCATGTTGTCAAGGGAGAGTATGGATATAGCAACAGTGGGACTAGTTATAAAGTATTAAACCTTTAAGAGCCAGGCTTCCTGATTGGATTAACCAACTTGTGAACTTATTATTCAATATGTTCCATAAAATTAAAATAAATTGTCCTGTTTCTTTAGTTTTAAAAAGATCATTTGTTGTTATCCCTGGCATGCAGCTTGTACAACTGCTTTACCCCATTGTAACCTACCTATCACGCACGTTTGTACCAAAATTACTTCATTATCCAAGCATTCAAATGATAGCACTTTTTTGTTTTTACGAATTTCTTACAAATATTTTGAGTTTAAAGGGAAATACGGCAATCATGAACTCTAGCACATGTTTAAATGTTGTCATTTTTTTACTCAAAACATGCCTTCCATCGAGTGAAGGATTAACTTATAATCCAGCCCAGTTGTTAAATAATATATTTATTACATTTTAAATCAGTTTGTGTATGATTTTAACTGAAATGTTCACTTTCGTGTTTGGTGTTAGTTATTAATATATTAGCAATTATGAATATTCTTTCACTGAGAATGCGGGGGGGGGGGGGGGGGGGGGGGGGGGGGGCGTCCGTGGCCGAGTGGTTAGAGTCTCTGACTTGCAATCACTTGCCCCTCACCGCTGTAGGTTCGATCCCTCAGGGGCCTAGGAATCTTTATGTGAGGAAGCTATCCAGCTGGCTTGCGGAACGTCGGTGGTTCTACCCAGGTGCCCGCCCGTGCACGAAAATTGCCCGGAGGGGCACCTGGGGTCTTCCTCCACCAGTGGAAGCTGGAAAGTCGCCATATGACCGTAGCTGTTGGTGCGACTATAAATTCAATTCAATTCAATTCAATTCACTGAGAATGCATTGTATTCAACAATTAGGATATATAATTGCCAGCATAATTTTTTGCAAATATTTGATATCGTGTAGAAAAAACGCATAATGTTGACAATTTTTTGTTTAAATCATGATTGCAATGATTGCAATGCAATGTTAAATGAAACGTATTTGTTTTTTGACACCATGATTTTTTTCTTTAAAAGGGTATATAATTGTTTAACTACTGTTTTGGGCAAATGTTTTATTTGGACTTTTTTCCCTTGTAAACTCTTGTTTCTGGCACAGCAGAAAATGGGAAAACAACTTCAGGAAGGTTTATTGTTTTGCGATACACATTCAGGGTGTCTTGATTTAGATTTTAGATTTATCGAACCCATTTAAACCATTTTTGGATAGAAATTCTAAAAAAAAAATAAAAAAAAAATATCATCTAATTTTTGATGGAGCAAATTCAGAATTGCCCTCTCAAAAACGAATTTCATATGTGTAATTATTGTTCCTAAATTGAAATTGAAAATTAAGGCATTTTTATTTACCACTAGAAATTACTGTTTCACTGATGTACATACCGTAACTTATTTAGGTATTTGTTATTAAATCATTAAAGAACCTAACCTGCCAAATCATGGCAGAATTACACTATTTACATTGTTTTAAGTATAGTTAAACATCCTACATCCTTTTATAGGAGGATGTATAACAGCTTGTATTTAACTTATTTTACCTGTGGTTGATTGTGTTTTAGTAAATTTTACATGAGGAGCCAAAAATTTACTTACTTTAGTTTGATATCGTCACTTGAAATAGTACATTTCACCTTTAAACTATTTTTGAGTTTGCAAAATTTGCATTTTCTTTATATCAGGCTTATGTTTTTTGAAATTATAGAAACAATAAATACTATAATTTAATGCAACTAACCATAGTTTCGCGCTCAACCCTTGATTTGTGTTTTTGATTGTTTACGACTATGTCACAGGCACCTGGAACTTTCAAAATGAGTCACAGTCCCTTGGACATACCGGTATTGTCGATTTTGTTCAACTCAAGAAATATGACAAAGTGCTTGTGGACTAACTTTTATTTACATTTGAATTTCATATTTGTCCACAGTCCCCAGACAAAGAAGCGTAAACACATGAACTCTCCCGGTGGAGGGATGCCGGGTGCAATATTCAATGGCAGAAATGGACTCATCCCAAATATCAAACAGGAACCCACTGCAGGTAAGTCAAACTAACATTAATGTCCATATAGCCTAGTCATATAAATCTTAATCACACACATTGCGGACTAATTTGATAGGATGAAATTTACATCTTTCGGCCAAACAATTTGTGTTAAAGGGCCACATGGCAATCTTGATTTTTTAAAAACTTGCGGCGTCCCGTCAGTTTTTCTGCATAACATGCATTATTTCAATCATTAATGTTAATTATAAGAACAGTATAAAGCAATTTGTTTTTGTATATTACTGACTTTTGACAATATTGAACCAATAATATATTTCAACATTTGGTAAAATAATGATGAAAATTGAAAACTCAAAATTTTATTTAATGATATGCAAGCAGGTTTAAAGTCAAAATGTCACTGAATTAATAAATAGAGAGGCTAATTTTAATGTCTGATAAAAACTTCAAGATTGCGATGTGTCCCTTTAAGCAGTATGATGACATATTCTGGTGTTAAAGAGAAATTTCATTCTCATTTATATTCTTAAAAATCACCAATAGTAATGATAAACTTTACAATGTTGGTTAAAAAGACAATCGGTTGTTTTCTTGGTTATGCCTTCTCCAAGAAGCAAGAATGGGTTGGCTGGGGTATGAAATAAAACCATAATTTTGGCTTTAAAAGTTTGCTTATTGTAAAATTAAAACATTTAATAGGTAATTTTAAACAGATTAGCGCAATGTTTTGGTAAACAAATGTTTTTAAAGATGTTTTATTGCGAAATATCCGTTATAAAATCCTATTAATACAAGCTTTCCATCGCTTAAGGGAATTAAGGCGGGAACACGTAATGGGGAATTGTTCTGCCTCGTCGTCATACAGATAACTTGAGTCATGAAACGGTAATGGGTCGTTTTGATTCAAATGTTTTGCACATTATATTGATACAATCAAACCTGCACTCTTATCCTTTAAATTGAAGAGAAAAATTGTCTATTAACACAGGTGCTATCTTAGTACAATCGCAGTTTACTTAACAATGATACAAATTAGACCTTAAAAGGTGAGAGGTGGTCTGTTGATAGAGGTGGTCTCTGATAGAGGTGGTCTCATGATAGAGGTGGTCTCTTAACAGATGTGGTCTCTTGATAGAGTTGGTCTGTAGATAAAGGTGGTCTCTTATTAGAAGTGGTCTCTTAATAGATGTGGTCTCTTATTAGAGATGGTCTCTTGATAGAGGTGGTCTCTTAATAGAGGTGGTCTCTTAACAGAGGAGGTCTCTTGATAGAGGTGGTCTCTTAACAGAGGTGGTCTCTTAGTAGAGGAGGTCTCTTGACAGAGGTGGTCTCTTAGTGGAGGTGGTCTGTTGATAGAGGTGGTTTCTTGAGCAGATCGATAAACAGTGCAATTTTGGCAATTTGTACAGGTTACACCAACTCTGGTTACCTGCCCGACTGCGATGACGATTACAGTAACTACGACCTTGACTCGAGTAGCGGCTATGAGAACGGTGTGTACCAGGTGATCAAGTGGACCAAGTTCCAGGACAACAAGTGGGCAACTCTCACAGACTCAAACCTCAAAGATCTGTAAGTACCTAGGCTTCTAAGATCGAGGCTGGGGCTACATAGGAATCTGTCATGGCAGTATTGCCCTATTCCATCTTGTCCTATCTCATTTGGTCTCCAGTCGATTACACCTTTCTGATTTTGCTCAAACTTGATGACAGCTTATGTGTTTTTGAGAGCTTAGTTCCTTTTTAAAATCCGTACAACTGCGCATGACCAAGTTATGGCACTTTGATGTTTGAACTTTTTTATTTTGGCCTTGTCTGGACAATAATGCCTTCATTTTGTCTGTCTCAAACTTTTTTACGATATTTTTTCTTTTCAAAAATGCATCTGTAGGTCTCTGTGATGGTTGAAAGACAGAACTTTATTGATGAACTTTGACTTTGAATGACCGACTCTAAAAAGTGTGCCTATTTACGTACAATTTGGAAAGCCTGCAGGGTGAGCCTATAGTAGCAGGGGCCTTAGAAGGGAAAAAAAAGCATTACCTAATTTCTGTTCTTTACTGTTTGTATACAGTTGACCTCTCAGGAACAAGTTATAAATATAAATTATATATACATACTTAAAAATAGAACTATTAACCCAATACAACCTTTCTCTAATATCATTCAGCCCAGCACCCCAATATCGGGTAGACGCGGACAAGGGGTTCAACTTCTCAACCTCCGATGATTCGTTCGTGTGTCAGAAGAAGAACCACTTTCAGATCACATGTCATATCAACATCAGCGGTGACCCGAAGTATGTCCGTACACCAGAGGGCGTCAAGAAGATCGACCACTACTGTTTACACTTCAACGGTGTCAAGGTAGAATTATGTATTAGTTGATTGGTATACTAAGTGAGAGGTCTACGCAAAACTACTGTATCTTCTTCTTTATTTTATGATAAGCAATGAAATAGTCGATTTTAGCAGTGAAATGAAATAGTGGCTTTTAGCAGTGAAATAGTGGATTTTAGCAATGAAATAAAAGCGGTATTTCACAAGTGTGAAATATTGAGTATTATTTTTTCACTGCCGGAACTACTTTTAAATGCACAACCAACACAAATGCACAGTCAAACGGTTTACAAGATATTCCTACGCAAATGTAAAAATGTCAAGAGAAAAACACTGCAAATTGTACATTCTATTCAAACAATGATTTGAAATGGATTTTAAAAATTAAAGGAAATGACTGCCATTATAAATATATTAGAAAAAATTGTTCTATTTGGGTATAAATAAAATACCATTGGACTATTTTTTGTAGTAGGGTTTAGTTATTGAAATTGTCTCCCTTGTTGTTCTAACGTAGTTTCCCTAAAAATTGTTTGTAAAATCATAAAATAAAAAGAAAATTTGTAATTTGACATGAATAACATATTTTATTTCATCTTGAAGTGAATTTTTTTTTTTCACTTCTCGAAGAAATAAAATATGTTATTCACTCTAAAACAACAATATCCTCTATTTATTTGTATAAAGTTACAGTAGGTTTGCATTTACCCCTCCACATATTTTATTTGTCTTTTATCACATAACTTGTGGTGTGGGAGTGTGATAAAGCCATGATATTTTTATCATATAACACTAGTGGAATAAATACACAAATGCTGAATCATCGTTCGGTCTTTTCTGTTCAGCAAGGTATGCATCGAAATTGCCTCGTCGATTTCTGTAGCATTTCAAATGTCGAATTTTGGAAATCAGCGAGGTAGTTCCATTGTTTGATGTTGCACTTAGAAGACCGAGTCAACATACGATGTCATCATATAAAATATGACATCATCAAATGACAACGTTATATACATGTATATAGGCAGCTACAATAATAAATGTTCCTTACAAGCCTTTTTTTGAGTTATGTCAAACAGAATCCCACATTCGTGACTGTTTAATATTGAATTGATTAAACTCGTTGGATAACATTGATTTAATAACCGGATAACATTGATTTAATCACCGGATAACATTGATTTAATCACAAGATAACATTGATTTAATCATCGGATAACATTGATTTAATCATCGGATAACATTGATTTAATAACCGGATAACATTGATTTAATAACCGGATAACATTGATTTAATAACCGGATAACATTGATTTAATGCTCGACACACCCTTACATCATATAATGTCATCCTACTTTATTAATAAATCGAATTTTTAACAGGCACTCATGTAAGATCCTTCATTTATGCTTACATAATGCAATGATCACAACATAATTATGAAAGGATTGAAGAAGGATTCAGTACATAACTGTTGTGTCAGCTTCTTTATTTATGTGTAGATACAACAGTATTGGATTGAATCCTTGAATTTTCTCATGGAATATTTCTTTTCTTTTTTATCTTGCTACGCTTGTCATTCAGTGTCTGTCGTATGTTGATTATATCTGCTGAATATCGATATCGGCGGCGAGACAAAATAGGATATTTTAAAAATGCATGTGTTACACTAACTGACTGCTCAATAAAGAACGCACTATAAATATTAATCTCTCATTTCCTAAAGCATTTGGTTAAAATCCTGCAATCCTATTGGTTGACATTAAAATGTTTTTTACTGACTTTTAAATAGTGCATAACGAGTCACAAATTAATCAGGTGATATTAAACTGCCAAAAATGTGACGTCCTTTAGTTTTAAAGGGATACACGGCATTCTTGAAGATTTTATCAGGCATTTTAAATTAGCGGCTTGATTTATTAATCCAGTATCATTTTGACTTTGAATTTGCTTGCATATAATTAAATAAAATTTAGATTTTTCATTTTTTCTTCTTATTTTATCATGTGTTTAAATGGATAATTGATGCAATATAATCAACAGTTAGTAATATGCAAAAACAATTTAATATTAATGTTTGAACAAAGGCAAGTTATGTAGAAAAACTAACAAGACGCTGTGAGTTTTTAAAAAAGTCAAGATTGCCGCGTGTCCCTTTAATGTGTTTGTTACTACTGGTAATACTGTCGAAAATTGAAAGTGGTTATCCAGTATTGCAAATTTGACTTCTGCAATGGTATACATAGAGGATCTTACATGAGTACTCATTCATTATTGATTTTATTAAACGAGTTGGCAAAATTATATCATTTTTGCTAACGAGTTTAATAAATTCAATAACGAATTAAAACGAAGTTAGATTCTATTTATCACATAACTCACATTTCGACTTTCATTGCATTTTGCCTGTTGCTTCAACACGTGAAATCAACATAAACCGTGGGAATTGGATCATAATCATTATCGATTTTTTTTGACAGTGCATACTAGGCTTATTTGCATATTATATATCTAGTGGTATATCGAAAATATAGAATGGTGTTATTCCAATCCCACACCGTAAGTTATGTGATAAAGTCATTTAACGGTCACAATTTGTGTTTAACAGCTCTCTAAAGTGTTGCTATTAGGCCTATTTGATTTCAACATTTTTACAACATTTATATTTTGGCATTACGTGGTCCGCCTTAATTTCATTAAGTGATGGGAAAGCTTATATTAGCAGGATTTTATAACAGATATTTTGAAAATAAAACACGTTTAAAAACATTATTTACTAAAAAAAAGGTGATAACATGTTTAAAATTACCTACTATATGTTTTAATTTTACAATATGCAAACTTTTTAAGATGAAATTAAGGTTTTATTTCAGACCCCAGCCAACCCCGTTTTTGCTTCTTGGAGAAGGGGTTGGATGGGGTATGAAAGTTAATACTCGGACCATGTAATGTGCATAGTTGATAGAATTGGAATGAAAGAAAAGTCTGATAGAGTTGCCTTCCTTGGTATTTGACAAAAGCGATTGAATGTTGATGGTGAATACAAATTAATATCTAAATAACAATGGTTTTGTAATTTATGTTATTTAGAAAGGAACAAAACCACCTTTTAGTAAAAATAGGAAGAAAAACTGGAAACTCTTGTCACCAGTAAAGGGACACATGGCAATCTTGATCTTTTAAAAAAAACTTTTGGTGTCCCGTTATTGTACCTACATAACTTAATATTAATTATAAGAATAGTATAAACATTTAGCATACTATTAACTGTTGATTATATTGCACCAATAATATATTTAAACCTATGGTTGAATAAGAAGGGAAAATGAAAACAATTGAATTAAATAAAATTAATTATATGCAAGCAGGTTTGAAGTCATACAAGCAGGTTTAAAGTCAAAATGATACTGGATATATTAACAAGCAGGTTTGAAGTCAAAATGATACAGGATAAATAATTTGAGACGCTAATTTCAATGCTCGATAAAGACTTCAAAATTGTCGTGTGTCTCTTTAAACAAAATTTGCGATATACTGTCACAAACTTCAAAATTTCAATACAGTTATTTTAAAACCGGTTTTGATTCAAATTAACCAAGTTGATTAAATAACTGTGTTTTACGTTGCAGCTTGAATCCCAAAGTCAGACTATTAAGATAGAGCAGTCGCAGTCCGACAGAAGTAAAAAGTCATTCACACCTGTCAGGTACGTGGTGGAAAGGTATAAAGTTTCCATACATAAACTGATCTGATGAAGCTCACACACAAATTAGTTTAATTTCCTGCCTTTTCAAGTTGAGTCAAGTTGTGCATTTTAAGTAGTAGAATCCAACTTCTTGTATATTTTCAATTTAACAGCAGACGGGCAAACAGTCTGTATGACTAAAACAGGATTTGTTAACTAATTGGGTCGATGATCATGAATTCTTTCATGAGATGGGAGGCTTGTTGTGTTTTTCACAAGTGATCCAAAAGACCAATCAAACCTCCCATTGAGTGAAAGAATTCTTGGTAATCAAACCCACCTGTTGAAGACCCATTTATTAACTTTTTAAAGTTTTTTGTGTGTGATCTTTTTTATGCAATGTTTACTTGTACTAGTTACGAATGTATAAATAAATCCATATAAGTGAAGGAAACTGAAAAGAACAAGAAAAAGCAAGCTTCTATTGATAGAACATGGTGAATGCATATCTTTGTTAACATAAGTGAATCAAATTTCGATTTATATTTCCAGTCTTCTATATAACAGTGAAAATGCATATTGGTGTCAAACATGGAGGATAACAGTGTATTTTTTATGTATAACTTATTCCTAAGTGAGTTTAGATCTGTTTTATTGATTTTTTGTTTCAATTTGGAAGTCAAGCCACTTTAAAAGAAATTTATTTCTGTCATAAAACAATATCAGTGCATTGAAACCCCATATGAATAATTATTTATGACAAATAGGATAAAACTTTCAAAATCAGTGAGTTTTCCAGGCTAAACTATAATTAAGAAGTAGAACATCGTTTACGGTGAATTATTGTGTAATATATCAAGGTTTGGAGTTCAATTGTAGACAATAATTTCATGAGCCCAAAGAGCGAGTGAAATTATTGTTTACAATTGAACAACAAACCGTGATATATTAAAAAAAAAATTCACTGTAAACGATGTTCTATTTTTATTCTAATACCCATAAAATGCAAAAATAATGTACAAAACTGAAATATTTAGCTTACTTTCATAATGTTGCAAAAATTAAAGTGATATATCGTTGAATATAACGAGATATTTTAAACTAGGATATATATAGTGCGGGTGTATTAGAATAAACAATAATTTAACTTGATGGAACATCTGACTGAATTCAGTGAATTTGCACTTTATATATGAAACTGAAGCCAATTATCAACCGGAATGCCCTAACAATATGCGCTGCTAAATCATACGGATACTTCCTACCAAGTTCCATGAAATTTAAGTTTAATTTTATGCTTAGCAGTGAAATAGTGGATTTTAGCAATGACATAAAAGTGGTATTTCATACGTGTGAAATATAGTTTTATTTTTTCACTGCCGGAACTACTTTTTTTTTCAATATCCAAAACATTTTTATTTTTATTTGTTTAGAATATAACTGTTCAATATATATCATTCGACTGTAAATGGTCTAACTATGAAAATGAGCTATAGTTTTCAAAACTGGTCAAGTATTTCAGAATTGTCATTTACAGTGAAAAATGTAAGTTCCGAAAGTTGCTATAAAAGTTATATCATTGGACTGGATATAACTTAACTAAGAAAATGAGTCATAGATTATTGAAATTGGTTAAGTAGTTGAGAAGTTATGGGGAATTAAAAACAACAATTTTATCATACTAAATTAAGCCAATGACGTCGTCAAATTTTTATTTTATTTATTTTTCTGCATACTGCAGTACACTTTGATTAAGCATAAAATAAAAAGAAAAGTTGTTGTTTGTCGTGAATAACAGTTTTTATTTCATCTCGAAGTAATCAAACTTCAGTATTTTCACTCATGCTTTCCGATGAAATAAAATCTGTTATTCACTCCAAAACAACAAATATCCTCTATTTATTTGTATTTGGACATCCATTATTCTTCCACATCGCCTCCAGTTCCGTTTACTGTGAATTCATCAATGCTTTTGTTTCAGAGTTAACGTAATGCCTGACCAGGTATCGAAGATGACCGTTGGGCGACTACACTTCAGTGAGACCACCTCCAACAACATGCGTAAGAAGGGACGTCCGAATCCAGATCAGCGCTACTTTATGTTGGTGGTGGCGCTGCACGCCCACTCCGGGGAGAACAACTACATGATTGCCGGCATGGCTTCGGAGAAGTTGATAGTCAGGGTAGGCTGCTTATATCATACTTGACCGAGATATAATATAAATTAAACTCATTGGATATAATTATGATGATCTCAACTTGGGGTTTGCATAGCAAGAACTCTTGTGAGAGCCTGACAGGTCAGAATTGCAAAAATGGACAAGGCTGTGCTGAGTGTGAGATTTCCCTATTTCACATGGATAAACTCATGATAGATTGTTTTTCTCCCATAAAAACAAAACGTTGCTTCAATCACTGTATTTGATTTGATGTCAGAATATCTTCGTTCCTGCTTGCAATTCTGACCCTTCGGGTGAGATTATAAGAATCTTTCATGGGTATTCGGTGAAGATAGGGAATTCCAACCCGAAGTATACGTGTTTTTATAGGAACCGAGGCTCTGCCGAGGTTTCGATTAAAACACTTATACCGAGGGTTGGAATTCCCTATCTGGACTGAACACCCATGATAGATTCTTTTTCTTGCATATCAGAAAAATGTTGCGCATTGCCGCCAGCTATTAAAATTTTGCATGTTTTCCTGCATAACGGATGTTGGCGCGCGTGAATTTTATCTCGACCCTAGGGTGAGATGGAAATATCTAGCCCCGGTAAAATGGCAGATATTCTTGTCCGGTATGCAAGAATTTCCTGTCTCCCATGGATACTCATAATCTCACACAAGGAAAACTCTCATATGACTAAAACCAGAAGAAAATATTTTCCAGTATATTGAACTGAGATTATCTCTATCTGGTATGCAAGACGGTATTATTTTGTGTATGCCTAACTGATCACTTTGTTGGAATTTCCTAGAACATGTTCTTTATCTTAAAAAAATGTTTTTTCTTATTTGAAGATGACTCATTTTACATTTGTTATTTTTCAGGCATCAAACCCGGGTCAGTTTGACAGTGATATCGATGTACAGCACTGGCAGAAAGGTTCAACGCCTGACTCAGTGTACCACATAGGACGAGTCGGCGTCAACACCGACCATCCCGACGAGGCTCTGACGGTCCACGGCAATGTGAAGTTGTCTGGGCAGATCTTGCATACATCTGACATCAGAGCAAAAGAAGATCTTCAGGAGGTATGCTGTTGTCAGATCAAACTTTACTAATAATAACTTCAAGTGATGGGCAATCGGTTGAAATTTACAATCGATCATCGGTTACAATCGGTTTGGTGTAACCGATCAATCATCAGTTATAATTGGTTAGTCATTATAAAGTATAACATGTGTATGTTAATCTGAGTTTGAGGCCTTGAACTTTGAATAATTTCTGATTAAGCATGTATTTTTTCCTTCCTTGTTTTTTACACCATTGTCATTTTATCAGTAAAATAATTCTAATTGATATAAATGTGTTCATTTGTGTATACATGTATATGCTCATTTTCACAAGTGTTGTCTCCTGGATACTTGTGTTTAAATCTATTGTGAATATCAATTAAAGTGCATTTTTACATTTAACCGATAATCGCTTATAGACTTCCATAATTGATCATGAGAATCAGATGCCTAAGTAACCGATGATCGGTTACAGTCGATTAATCGGTATATCACTAATAACTTCTAATGCCCCGTAGTATAACATTTTGAATTTTAATAAATTTACATCAGTCATTCTAATGAAATAATTGAGTTTCATGTGCACCAAGCTTGGAAAATAAATTGAACAAAATTTTGGAATATGGTTCAAATGTACCCTTGCAAAAGTTCATTACAAGAAAATGAAAAAAAAAACATATTTAAAATATAAGTGAGGGCGATATCAGTTCCGTTTAGTATATTTATGCTTTTACTAATTCAAAGGATATCAAACCTACAAACCCTCCTCAAAAAAGAATAAATAATATTTAAAACTAGATAATGGAATAATGCTGTGAAAAAATAAGTCTCATATTGTTGGTTTGACCTGGGCCGTAATCAATGGCTAACATCTCTGATTTGCATCAGGAATTCCGAAAATTCTGATTTTCATAATGGTGTACGGACGTATTGTTAGAAACAGAAAGATGAAGATTCCCATACAGAATCCTTTATTTCATCCCGATGAGCCAATACACAAACATTCAATGTGAAACAAGAATGCATAAGAGTGCAGAATTGTGCAACAGAGTGCAAACGAGTGGAAACAAGTGCATAAATGCATTAATTGTAATTTTTTAACATAACACATATGCTGCATAAAAAGTCGACAAATTTATCCCTCATAAGTATTATCGTAAATTTGAGGATATAAACCAATGCGCATGTCTGTAAAATGTAATCAACTTTTGTTATAAAGACATAAATGTACATGCAATTTTAAAAAAAAGAATATTATATTCAAAACTTTGTTCAAAGAAGGGTAAGTGTGAGGTTTGGTGCACCCTAGAACCTGGTTTAAACCCCCAGCGGCTTTTTTTTCCACTGGCGGTAGCCCTATTGTCAACCCTTTTGTGTTTGTGATGTCTTATTTGGTCTTTTATTTATCTTTAAATTTGTTCTTTGTTTCTCTGTGTGTTTGTGGTTGACTGTCATCCTTGAATGCTGCTTTTCCTGTTCAATTTTTATATCTATATTCAATACACATACTGTATACAACTTTAAAAAATTACTTTCTAAGATTGACTCCAAAGAGCAGCTGAAGAAGGTGACGGAGATGAAGATATACAACTACAAGTACAGCGACGACTACGCCGACCACGTCGGGATGCCTGAGAACCATCGGAAGGACACGGGTGTGATCGCCCAGGAGCTACAAGCCGTCCTCCCCGACGCTGTACTTGAGACTGGAGATGTCAAGTTTCAAAATGGAGGCAAAATAAAAAATCTACTGGTTGTAAATAAGGTACTGTTTATCTTGGTTACGTTTATTTGGTTTATAATGACTGCTCTATGTTCATTTTTAACTCTTAACCAGCTATGTATGTCTAATGGACTGTCCTTTCTTTGAATTTGGACCATTCCATTTATGAAACAAAGGGATGTTTTGGTTAAATGACTGCTGAGCAGCCAGACAGTGGAAACCCTGATCGAGTTACTTGCAGGCTGATCTGGGTTTACACTGGCTGCAAAGGCTGTTGTAGTCGCCCTTAGCAGGCTAAGGGTTAATATTCATATTTATACTACAGTAAAGAATCTGAAACAAGTTTCTATCAATAATGTTTTTTATGAAGAAAGTTTAGCAATATGCCTTTAATGCATGTTAAACCGAATAAATAGATTTCAATTGATGTTCTTAAATAAAATAAAAAAATCCTTTTATTCTTAAATATTTCAAGAATTACTTCTTTAACCATTATGATTTAAGGACTTTATCTGCACTAATTGAAATTGAACCTCAGTGTTTAATGGCTATCCACACAGTATAAGTTATTTAGAGAAGCCTCAGAGAGCGGCTCTGGATACATAAGAATCTGGAACCTGCACTACTCTTATTACAAAAAAATTAATTCCTATGGTTCTTTAACGTGCTCACAGAATAAACTCCAATATACTGGACTGCCCGCTTTATGTCCCCATCAGACGGACAACACTTATTAAATGTTTTACACGGTATCCGTATTGTTCAGTTCTTCCATAAAAAAAGCAAAATTCTGACATTGTTCTTCATGTTTTATTTTAGGATCGTATTTTCATGGAGAATGTGGGTGCCGTAAAAGAGTTGTGTAAATTAACAGACAATCTGGAAGTTAGAATTGACGAGTTAGAAAAAATGAACAGTAAATTATCAAAGTTAAAGCGATTTGATAGCTTGAAATCTACGGTCAGCTCAAAGTCAAGTTGTAGCAATAGCACAATTAATAGGTATGTATATTTGTCTTGTTTTACCAAGTATTTTGAAGATGGCACAATTAATGGTTACATATATTTGTATTGTCTTGCCTAGTGTTGTGTACTAGTTGGCACAATGAATAGATACATATATGTGTATTGTCTTGCCAAGTGCTGTTAAGATGGCACAGTGAATAGTTGCTTATATGTGTATTGTCTTGCCAAGTGCTGTTAAGATGGCACAGTGAATAGTTGCTTATATGTGTATTGTATTGCCAAGCGCTGTTAAGATGGCACTGAATAGTTACATGAATTTGTATTGTCTTTCCAAGTGTCAGTAAGATGGCACAGTGAATAGTTACATATATGTGCATTGTCTTGCCAAGTGGTGTTAAGATGGCACAGTGAATAGTTACATGAATTTGTATTGTCTTGCCAAGTATCATTAAGATGGCACAGTGAATAGTTACATGAATTTGTATTGTCTTGCCAAGTGTCATTAAGATGGCATTGTGAATAGTTACATATATCAGTCTTTAAATTAAAATTTATATGTCACTAGCCCAAATTTTTATAGATAGATAGATCTTTATTTCCAATTTCCAATAGGCTTAAAAGCCCATGAGGATACAAAATTCAATTACAAAGCATGACAACAGCATAGTTATTACAAACAATACATGTTCAAATATGCAGTTTATCTTAACTGAGCTGATACAATGAGAAGGCGTTTACATAACACTTCCTTGCATAAATAAATTACAATTCATCACAATTTCCTTAACACATATATTACATACATTATATTCAGAAATAGCTAATTTCTGTATAGTGTTTCGTTTCGTAACTTAAATGCTTTTAAAACAAAGGTACACAGTTTGCGAATATATATCTTATTTTGTGAGTTTAGTAATTCCAGAAACTTGATCATATTTGGTCTCTTATAAAAATATTTAGGAATATATTGCTTCCTTAACATTATGTATGTTTGGCATTCCAACACAAAATGAAATTCATCTTCAAGTTTATTACAAAATACACATATTCTATCGCTTACAGGAATTCTATTTGGTTTAACCCACCTACCGGCTTCAATTTGCAGTCTATTTATATACTCAATGAAAACCCGTACATTTTCCTTTAGCCCGACTACATAAATTAAAAAAAATTCACTAGCCCAAATGACAGTTTACTAGCCCTGGGCTTCGGGCTAGTGTGTTAGTTCGAAGACTGATATATTTGTATAGTCTTGCCAAGTATTGTAAAGATGGCACAGTGAATAGTTACATACATTTGTATTGTCTTGCCAGGTGTTGTTAAGATGGCACAATGAATAGATACATATATGTGTATTGTCTTGCCAAGTGGTGTTAAGATGACACAGTGAATAGTTACATATATGTGTATTGTCTTGCCAAGTGGTGTTAAGATGGCACAGTGAATAGTTACATATATTTGTATTGTCTTGCCAAGTGTCGTTTAGACAGCACAATTAATAGTTACATATATTTGTATTGTCTTTCCAAGTGTCGTTAAGATGGCACAGTGGACAGTTACATATATTTATATTGTCTTGCCAAGTGGTGTTAAGATGACACAGTGAATAGTTACATATATTTGTATTGTCTTACCAAGTGGCACAGCGAATAGTTACATATATTTGTATTGTCTTGCCAAGTGTTGTTAAGATGGCACAGTGGATAGTTGCATGTATGTGTATTGTCTTGCCAAGTGCTGTTAAGATGGCACAGTGAATAGTTGCATACAATGTGTATTGTCTTGCCAAGCACTGTTAAGATGGCCCAGTGAATAGTTGCATATATGTGTATTGTCTTGCCAAGCGCTGTTAAGATGGCACAGTGAATAGTTTCATATTTGTGTATTGTCTTACCAAGTGCTGTTAAGATGACACAATAAATAGTTGCATATATATGTATTGTCTTGCTAAGTGCCGTTAAGATGGCACAGTGAATAGTTACATATATGTGTATTGTCTTGCCAAGTGCTGTTAAGATGACACAGTGAATAGTTGCATATTTGTGTATTGTCTTGCCAAGTGCCATTAAGATGGCCCAGTGAATAATTGCATGTATGTATATTGTCTTACCATGCAGGTATTGTTGATTTAGTCATTCATTCACAGAAAATATAAAAAGCAAACATTATATTCTCAAATTATTGTGCGTATGCCCTAATGTTTGTTAAAACCAGAAATAAATATCTTTAGGCAGAAAACTAATTTTAGGAAAGTCAATAAATGTGACAATATTGTATTTAGCATTTTAAAAGCCCATTATGAATGGTCTTGTGTTGTTGTCATTAAACTCTACACATACTCACTGAGGAAGCTGCTAAACCATTATGTTTATCAATATTATTGTTTAGAATTTGACAACACACTTTATACATGATTTATGACACTCTGATATTAATAGTCCTGGTCCGGAATTGGTCTGCACGGGTTTTTCCGTGTAGGTACAAACACGGTAAGTCAAACAAAATGTTGCAGAAGTCCAAGTTGCACGTGCCAAACATAGTAGCATTACAAGTTGTTTGTACCTACATCATGTGACCGGTAAACCCCATTAGAGGCCATTTCCGGAGTACTTAGCACTAACACCAAATATATATATTTATTTTGTTTAGTTCTCCACCAAAGAAGTCACAGCGTTATCATCGTCCCAAGGTGCAGACACCACCTCACCCACCACCCACCAATAGTAGCTGGTGTAGCAATCGCTTCATACAAATCACTATTATCATACTTATTTGTGTCATGGCCTTCTGGTAAGTCTTTATGTCTGTCCACGATTAATTTACTTATATGTGTCATGGCCTTCTGGTAAGTCTTTATGTCTGTCCATGATTAATTTAATTATATGTGTCATGGCCTTCTGGTAAGTCTTTATGTCTGTCCACGATTAATTTACTTATATGTGTCATGGCCTTCTGGTAAGTCTTTATGTCTGTCCACGATTAATTTACTTATATGTGTCATGGCCTTCTGGCCTATATTGTTTACAGGATCACTGTAGTCAATTAGAATTTATGATATATTTATGTACAAATGTAAACTTTCTGTTTTCATCAGATAGTATAACATTTATTTACAGTTATATTTATATATATTTCAATCTAACATGGTTTATTAAACTACTCAGTGCTAACTGATTATTGGGGAGGTTTTAAAATTCTGATGTCAATCACATTAACCCTTTATACGTCATTTTAAATGCCACCAAACATGTTAATCCTTGAGGCGTCATTTTTGACATCAGATGCAAAGCAACAATGCATTATTTTAAGCAACACATTGAAGAAGCTGCATATTGTTCTCATTTTAAGTTGATAGATGGGCATAAACTGTAAGTTAGGAGAATTTGTATGTTGTTCAATATCTTGACAAATTGTGATATTTAACAATCCACGCCAGATATTGTAGTTCTTAACCCACTAAGCACGACTATAATAGCCTTTGTGTCCATTGTAAACCCAGATCAGCCATGTAAATGTCCGGCTGATCAGTCATTTTCCCCAAAACACCCCTTTGTCACATAAATGGAATGGTCTTAATTCAAAGAAAGAACAGTCCATTATATATATGTAGCGGGTTAAGGTTATTGTATGATTACAGTTATGTCTATGTGTATTTCAGTCTCATTGCAATAACAATACTGTACATTCTGGAGAAACAAAAGGAGAGTCCGGGTGGTCACACCATCATCAACAATCACTTCAACAGTCAAGGAGGGTAAGATATTTCTTGTTTAGGAGTGTGTTTGGCCACAGGGTTGGTGTGGGGGAGGGGTGTAATACATAGAGGTTCTTACATGAGTGCCTGTTTAATATTGAATTTATTAACCAAGTTGGATAAAATTATATGATGGAATCATGCAAATTTTATCCAACTCGATTAATAAATTCTATATTAGATAGGCACTATTGTGAGATTCTATTTATCACATAACTCCAAAACGGTCTCAGTTATTTATTATTGTAACTGCCTATATAAAACGTTGCCATATGGTGACATTGTATGTTTGCATGATGAAGTCGTATGTTGACTATGTCTTCTCCGTACAACACCGAATAACGGAACTCAGTGATGTCGTCGATTTCCATAATCGGGTATTTTTTTTACAGTTTAGGAAATTGACAGGACAATTCTGATGTACTCTGAGCTGAACGATAATTCAGCCTTCAATTGCATATTTATTACACTAGTGTAATATGATAAATGTAGCATTGCTTTATTAAACTCCCACACAGCAAGTTATGTGATAATTGTACTGTTTGTGGAATGGATACTACATCTGGATTAGAGTGGGCATTAATACTTCTCGGAAAAATTGTAATATGTCTGCGGGGTAATGCATCTAGTACATATATTGCTTTTGGTGGTGAGGAAGAACATATGAGTTGACACATCTACTATTCGGAGGTGGAGGGGGTGTGTGGAGGTGGGTACATCTGCTGCCCGGGTAATGCATCTAGTACATATATTGCTTTTGGTGGTGGGGTAGAACATAATAGGGGTTATCACATCCACTATTTGAGGGTGGAGGGGGTGTGTGGAGGTGGGTACATCTGCGGTGTTATGCATCTATTGTTTGTGAAGACTGTTAGAGCCCACGTTTTTTTGCCACTTGCAGACACAAGTTATATAGCATAAAAATAATTGTATATTTAAAAGTCTATACATGTGCCAGTGCAATATTTCTGTTATACCTTTCAACTACAAATTTGTCTGGAAAACCTTTTCCCCATTTTTTTGGTCAATTTTGATAAATAGCAAGTGTTATATAGCAAGTCTTGTATTATATCTGTTACGCAAGTTGTCTCTTTTGCTGACATCTGTGTGTGTGTGTGTATGTGTGTGTGTGTGTGTGTGAAAAAGTCACTATTAGCATTTAAAATGAAAACTTAGGTACAAATGAGCTATTATCAGATAACTTTTTTCAGCATAGTTTTAATAGAGAAAAATAAACTAATTTTGAGGGTTTGCTGTGTCTACAGTACAATATCAATACGATAAAATGTAAAATAATGACACTGCATTCATGTATTCATATATTGGAAAATTTATATTATTATAAATACTTTGTTCTTGTCAATTTCAGGACAAATTCAACAGTTACCACTCCTACCCAGCCCGTGACAAACCCACTACATGTCACTACACAAGGTACGTATTGTCTGACTAGGATGTTGGCTTGATTAATTGATTCTGTTTGATTCTACTGCTGGCTGACTGTTTGTCATACCCGACAGGTTGTCATTTATCTGTCTGGGTGTCTTCTTGTTTTTCTGTCTTGCTTGTCTGCCTTGCCTCTCTATTTATAACAAAAACAACAAGCCTATCATTCATTCTGTTCATCTTACCTAACAAGTATGTCTCACCGCTGGTTGTCATGCCTATCTGTTCATCTTATTTATGTCCTCCTACCTCTATCCTGCCTGTTTGTCATGACTGTCTGTATTACCTGTGTGTTTGTCTTACCTCTGGTTGTCATGCATATCTGTTCATCTTCATTTACTCTTACCTCTATCCTGCCTGTTTGTCATGGATGTCTGTATTACCTGTGTGTTTGTCTTACCTCTGGTTACCATGCCTATCTTTTCATCTTATTCTCTATCCTGACTGTTTGTCATGGTTGTCTTGTATTACCTGTGTGTTTGTCTTACCTGTGGTTGTCATGCCTATCTGTTCATCTTATTCTCTATCCTGACTGTTTGTCATGGCTGTCTGTATTACCTGTGTGTTTGTCTTACCTCTGGTTGTCATGCATATATGTTCATCTTCATTTACTCTTACCTCTATCCTGACTGTTTGTCATGGCTGTCTGTATTACCTGTGTGTTTGTCTTACCTCTGGTTGTCATGCCTATCTTTTCATCTTATTCTCTATCCTGACTGTTTGTCATGGCTGTCTGTATTACCTGTGTGTTTGTCTTACCTCTGGTTGTCATGCATATCTGTTCATCTTCATTTACTCTTACCTCTATCCTGCCTGTTTGTCATGGTTGTCTTGTATTACCTGTGTGTTTGTCTTACCTCTGGTTGTCATGCCTATCTATTCATCTTATTCTCTATCCTGACTGTTTGTCATGGCTGTCTGTATTACCTGTGTGTTTGTCTTTCCTCTGGTTGTCATGCCTATCTATTCATCGTATTCTCTATCCTGACTGTTTGTCATGGCTGTGTGTATTACCTGTGTGTTTGTCTTTCCTCTGGTTGTCATGCCTATCTATTCATCTTATTCTCTATCCTGACTGTTTGTCATGGCTGTCTGTATTACCTGTGTGTTTGTCTTACCTCTGGTTGTCATGCCTATCTGTTCATCTTATTCTCTATCCTGACTGTTTGTCATGGCTGTCTGTATTACCTGTGTGTTTGTCTTACCTCTGGTTGTCATGCTTATCTGTTCATCTTATTCTCTATCCTGACTGTTTGTCATGGCTGTCTGTATTACCTGTGTGTTTGTCTTTCCTCTGGTTGTCATGCCTATCTATTCATCTTATTCTCTATCCTGACTGTTTGTCATGGCTGTCTGTATTACCTGTGTGTTTGTCTTTCCTCTGGTTGTCATGCCTATCTATTCATCTTATTCTCTATCCTGACTGTTTGCCATGGCTGTCTGTATTACCTGTGTGTTTGTCTTACCTCTGGTTGTCATGCTTATCTGTTCATCTTCATTTACTCTTACCTCTATCCTGCCTGTTTGTCATGGCTGTCTATATTGTCTGATTATATACTGAAACAAAAAACAAACACAACTCGGGAATTTCCGCTATTTATTGTATGTAAGGTATGCTGTTATTAATCGAATGGAACATGGCTATGTAAGACCTTTCCTTTCAGAAAAAAAAGTCTAAAACAACACATAACACAGCAAATAGTATTTGTTCAAAGTTTCATTATTGACAGAGAACGCATTTGGGTCAAGGATGTGAGCAAACTTAGGATGTAAAATTTTGCAAACTCTTTATGTTAAATACAGTACTAAAATGACTCAGTTTTTCAAAGAGGAACTTCAACATTTATGAATTTCTTGTGACAAAGTGTACTGTGATTAGAATGTCTACAGCATCACAGTTGTGTCCTTTCTCTAACTTACTGCAGTTTTTTTTGTGCAAAATATCTTGAGATTTCTTTGGAATATTATGTGGAATTAAGTGTGCAGTATATACAAAAAAAGCGGATATTCCTGAGTTGCATTTCTTATTTGCTTCAGTATATTTCCAGTCTGATTAATTTTGAAGTTTTCAATGCTTTCAAAAAGTAAATTTCTGTACAAGTACAGAGAAGGAGCCTAAATAGGTGTACAGAGAAGGAGCCTAAATAGGTGAGCCAGTCAAGCAGACAAGCTTACTAGGTATAAATAAGAGGAGGAATAACAAGGAGGAACTTACTACAGGGCGTACCTATATATATTCCCATGCATATAATTCAAATTTGGGAGTCGGAAAAATGAAAAAGCGGAAAATGCTATAAAAAGTGAAGCCGAAGTGGGGTTAGGGTTAGGGGGAATAGTTATAAAGTACGTTTCTAAGTCGCTCAAAACTACTTATTTAGGGTTAAATTGTTCAACAATTGTCATGGGGGAGGCCCCCTGGACCCCCACCAGTGGGAGGGAGACTCTCGGCCTCCAACACCCTCTCCCATGTGTATACCAAAAAGAATCCAGGTACGCCCCTGTACTATACCGCATACCATAGCTTAAGAATGTCATTGACCAGTCATATAAATTGTACAGAGATAGTTTTACTGTCAATATTCCATCGTGCATGGACTTTGCCCATTTGAAGGGAAAACCGAGTATTGACTTTGCCCATTTGAAGGGTAAACTGAGTATTGACTTTGCCCATTTGAAGGGTAAACTGAGAATTGAGTATTAATGAGTATGCTGTTTGTTTACTGCAGATGTTACAATAAACTTGCCAACTTTAGCCCCGCCTAGTCCCGCCACTCCAGCGGCGACAATACAGGCGATGTGTCCGCTGTCCGAGTGCGAGCCTCAGTGTTGTGGCACAGCCAGCGATGATCCACAGGAGATGACACCATACAGACAATTTATTAAAGATTTGTTCGCATATCGGCCCCCAACTATTGCACCGTATACTATACTAAATGATGGATCAGTAAGTTGTAGCTGGATTTATTTCCCTTTTTCGTAATTCGGAGAAAGAGTATGTTAATAAAATACGCAGCTTACCAGCATTGATGCTCACATAGATAACATACATGAATTGAATTGTTTAACGGCTGGTCAACATATGGTCTTGGGTTATTTCGACCTGCTCTAGAGAGAGGGAAAGGATACATAGGATTTCAAAAACCCTACCCTACTCTTACGATCAAATATATGACTATGTTTTTTTAATGTGCTAGGAGAATCAACTCCAATACACGTGACTTTCTGGTTTACACCCCCATCCAACATACAATGCTATGGGAAGTGTCTTGCCTAAAGACACACCAAAGTAACAAAGTGTTCAGTAAGGCTCAAACCCTTGATTTCCGGAGTCTTAGATAAGTTGATGATGCCTCATAATCTGCATTGAAGCCATCATATTTACAGTCAGCCGTTGATATTAACACTCTCTTATCTAAATTAAGGGCATTATTGGAGAATAAACTAAAGAATTTCCTGCCAACCGGATAAGGGTATCTGCGTTTTACATGGGGGATGGAAAGTCTTATCTTTATGAGTAAAGAAGAAAGTCACGCGCATCAATAATGACGTCAATAACCTGAACAGATGTATGATGTCATTGTGTGAAAAAATGTGTAAAACATTACTTTTTGGCCACGCCAATGCACTAAATGTCAATGATATGCAAGAAAAAGAATCAATCATGGGTATCTGGTTCAGATGGGGAATTCCAACCCTCGGTATAATTGTTTACCGAGGGAGAGCCTCGGTTCCGATAAAAACAATTATACCTTGGGTTGGAATTCCCGATCTTTATCGGATACCCATGAAAAATTCTTATAATCATCCTTGAGCTAAAACAAATACTGAACTATTTTAACTTAAATTTGGCCTCCAATCCAAACATAATTGAACGTTGTCTTTGAAATAAGGAAATTTATAGAAATAATGATGTACACATTTTGTAATTTACAATTTATTTGAATTATCACATCATAATGGCTGGTATAAATGACATTCTTTTTATTTCCTCAGACAATATCTCCGCATATTCAAGTGATCATATCGGACAATGATTCGGGAAAGGATTCCCTTTACAATGGTGGACCTTACAGATACAGGCGCAGACGACGAAATGCTGGTCAGTACGCATTGTGTACAAGGCCTTTTTTATTTTTCATTTTTGAAAAAGCCTGTTGCAGTCTCCAGAGTTCTTTTTTCTTTTGAAGAATATACAAATTCTGCAACTCCTTTTTTTTTTTTTTAAATTTTCAACAATGTTGGAACAGAGGTTCCCAAACCCTAAGCTTTGTAAAAAATATGAGTATCACATGGTAAATTGTTACAGTTGGTGGTGCACTCTCTACTCACCAATGCAACCTAGTTGTGGTGGTGTTATTATTGGTTTTATTTCTTGTCTCCGTGTTGTGAGAGAGTATGGTGGTGGCCCACTCGCTACTTACAATGCAAACTGGTTCGACTCCTTTGCTCAGTGTTGTAAGTGAGAGGGTATGGTGGTGGCCCACTTGGACATGAAGGTTATTTTTTTAGAATTGGTATCCGCCCCATGGAGAGGGATTTGTTTAAGGTGTGTGCAGCTTGTTTTGTAATCAGTGTTAATCTAAAGACAGTTCGATGTTGCACCATTATAAAAATAAAATCCCCATATGTTTCATTTGAAATATAATTAAAACTGATTTCTTTGATTTGTTTATGCACTTATAGATAATAAATGAAGTTTATACTTGTTTTCTACATGAAAAATCAATACTATTGTTCTATTTATTTACAACAGTTATCACCTCACCTTTCCAAGCTCAGATAACCATTAAGGAGATAAACTTCACAATTAGCCAGAACTACAGAGATCAGCATTCAAACTCAACATTGGTCTTATACGAGCTGCCTTACAGCAAGAACTTCGGTGCTGATGAACTCTACACTTTAAAGTTTAGGTAAGTTTTCTGTGGTGCTGATGAAACTGTACACTGTCAAGTTTGGGTACTTCGGTGCTGATTAACTATACACCGCCAAGTGTATGTACTTTGGTGCAGATTAACTGTACACTGCCAAATTTCATTCACAGCATTACTCAAATGTATATCGAAGGTCATCATATTGATTACGTCATAAAGGCGTGATGCGCTTCAGATTTCTGCCAAAATGAATTTGCATTCAAAATCAAAGTTATCTTCAACATTTTGCAATGCTATTTAGCCGATTTCTCTATCTAGAGTTTAGTTACATGAAAGCAGTGATAAAACCTTCATCTGCGTTGTAAATAACAAACCTGCAACGCAAATCATACATCAGCATGTGTTGCAAACGGCCATATTGTTTATGTAGCAACAGTGCACTATTTTCTGTGTCATTGTCTTCCGGCTAACAAAATGTCAAGATGTTGAACATACCGAAACTCGATATACACACGACGTGGGATCCCGAAGATTGACGGGATTGGCCGAGCGTTCACGATTGTGCCTAATTTATGTATTTTGGTGCCGGTGAACTGTACTCTGTCAAGTTTGGGTACTTTGGTACTGATTAACTTGCTGTATACTGTCAAGCATATGTACTTTGGTGCTGATTAACTGTACACTGTCAAGTTTATGTATGTTGGTGCTGATTAACTGTACACTGCCAAATTTATGTATTTTGGTGCTGATGAACTGTACACTGCCAAGTATGGATACTTTGGTGCTGATTAACTGTACACTGCCAAGTGTATGTACTTTGGTGCTGTTGAACTGTACACTGCCAAGTTGATGTATTTCGGTGTTGATGATTTGTCAAGTGTATGTACTTTGCCAAGTGAATGTACTTTGGTGCTCATGAACTGTACAGTCAACTGTGGCTAGTTCAGTGCTGATGTACTGTCAAGTGTATGTACATCTGGCTGATGAACTGTACACTGCCAAGTTATGTACTTTGGTGCTGATGAACTGTATGTTGCCAAGTGTATGTACTTTGGTGTTCATGAACTGTACAGTGAACTGCAGGTAGTTCAGTGCTGATGCACTGTCAATTAGTGTATGTACGTCGATGTTAAGGAACTGTACAATGCCAAGTTATATACTTTGGTGCTGATGAACTGTACACTGCCAAGTTTATGTATCATATGGAAGAATCTTCCTCAAACGGGTTATCGTTGAGTCGCCAGATTTTTACATGGAGCGTATAGGGCGAAATTTCATTATTGTTTAATATTAGAAATTCTATAAATATGATCGCTTAGGTGCAAACGGTTTCTTAAAATACACTTTATTATCTTTATTTTGATATAAGTTTCATATTTTTATGTTAAAAAGATCTTGGTCTGTTTTCGAGGTTAAATACACCATCTAGTGTCCTTATATGTTCTATATAAAATTCTTAAAATATGTCGAACATGTGTTTTTAGCTCGACTGATCAGAGACCAGCCGAGCTTATGCCGTGGTGCGGCGTCCGTCGTCCGTCTGTCTGTCCGTCTGTCCGTAAACTTTTATTTGTAGCGACTACTCCTCTGAAACTACTGGATGGATATTCATGAAACTTTACAGAAATGTTGCCCATGAAGTCTAGTTGATCCTAGCAAAAATTCATGTTGATGTGAAATCCAAGATGGCCACCAAAGCTAAAAATAGATTTTTAAAATACAAGTTTGTAGCGACTACTTCTTGAAAACTATAAGTGATATTCATATGGGACTTTTTCTAAAATGATCAGCATGACATGATGTTGATCCTAGTCGAATATTATTTTGATTCAACGTTAAACAGGGCTGCCAGTGGCGATTTTTGTTTACATAGAGTTATATAGTAAAAACTTGTAGCGACTACTCCTCTGAAACTACTTGACGGATGTTCATGAATTTCACAGGAATGTTGCTCTTGATGTCTAATTGATCCTAGCAAAATTTCAGCTTGGCCGGAAATTCAAGATGGCCACCATGGCTAAAATAGATTTTCAAAATACAAGTTTTTAGCGACTACTTCTTGAAAACTGTAAGTGATATTGATATGGGACTTTTTCTAAAATGACCAGTATGACATGTTGTTGATCCTTGTCAAAAATTATTTTGATTTAACATTAAACATAGCCGCCAGCAGCCATCTTTGTTTACATAGAGTTATATAATGAAAACTTGTAGCGACTACTCCTGTGAATCTACTTGATGGATTTTCATGAAACTTCACAGGAATGTTGACCTAGCTATCAAAAATCTATCAGTAGAGCTTCAAGGTCATTGACCTCTTGTTTAATTGTAAATATATCGCATAATGACCAAACTGAAGCCTTAAGTGCAAACGGTTCTAAATAGGTGAAACACTAATCTTTATTTTGATATAGTTTTTTGGTTAATGACACTAGTTACAGATGGTCTGTTTTACAAGCAAAGATAGCAATTTTTTTTTAATTATTAATTGTTGTTGTTGTCTGCGATAATCACATTAAACAGACGACGCGGAGAAATATATATTATAAAGAGTTGTATGCATAAATGTTTAATTCATGCAAAAACCCATTACACATGTATTTCTCTGTCCAATGATGGTATTTCCATTTTTGGCAAAACAGGAATCAGAACGAAACTTTTGCTATATCAAAAATGATGGTATTTTTAACTTTTAAACAGCTTTTTATAGAATTTCTCACTATTATAATGCCATTTCCATAAAAATACACTTAAAAAAAAAACTATTCGCAGTTATAGCTTATTAAAAGCTTGTTTATAATAACGTATTTCATGTAAATATTAAACTGATTTTTGCTTAAATTTACTAAAGTGCATTTATAGTTTCACTCCATATGGTCACTACAGATACATAATGATTCCCAATGTTTTATGGCCCCCATAAAGTGTGCAAGTGTGACTGCCGACACGCTAAATTACATAACGCCCCAGGCGGCTTTATCGATATCTGCGGGAGATAAATCAGTACTAAACTATCACCAAGAGTTACATTTCGTGAAATTATTGTTTTTTTTCAGTCGATTTCGATTTGAGGAAGATTCTTCCATATGTTTGGTGCGGATGAACTGTACAATGCCAAGCGTATGTACTTTGGTGTTGATTAAATGAACATTGCCAAGTGTATGTGTTTCGGTGCTGAGGAACTGTATACTGTCAAGTTTATGTACTTTGGTGCTGATGAACTGTACACTGCCACATTTATGTACTTCGGTGCTGTTGTGAGCTGTACATTGCCAAATGTATGTACTTTGGTGCTCATGAACTGTACAGTCAACTGTTGGTAGTTCAGTGCTGTTGTACTGTCAAGTGTACGTCGGTGCTGATGAACTATACACCGCCAAGTTATGTACTTCGGTGCTGATGAACTGTACACTACCAAGTTTATATAAACTTTGGTGCTGATTAACTGTACACTGCCAAGTTTATGTATTGTGCTGCTGATGAACTGTACAATGCCAAGTTTATGAACTTCGGGTCTGATTAACTGAACATTGCCAAGTGTATGTGTTTTGGTGCTGATGAACTGTACACTGCCAAGTTTATGTACTTTGGTGCTGATGAACTGTACATAGCCACATCTATGTACTTAAATGCTGATGTGACCTGTACACTGCCAAGTTATGTTCTTTGGTGCTGATGAACTGTATATTGCAAAGTGTATGTACTTTGGTGCTCATGAACTGTACAGTCAACTGTGGGTAGTTCAGTGATGATGTACTGTCAAGTGTATGTATGTCAGTGCTGATGAACTGTACACTGCCAAGTGCTCATGTACTGTCAAGTGTACGTCAGTGCTGATGAACTGTACACTGCCAAGTTATGTACTTTGGTCTGATGAACTGTACACTACCATGTCTATGTAAACTTTCGTGCTGATTAACTGTTCACTGTCAAGTTTATGCATTGTGGTGCTGATGAACTGTACAATGCCAAGTGTATGAACTTTGGTGCTGATTAACTGAACATTGCCAAGTTTATGTACTTCGGTGTTGATGAACTGTACACTGCCACATTATGTACTTTGGTGCTGATGAACTGTACACTGTCAGACTGTACACTGTCAAGTTTTGATATGTTTATGCTGATAAACTGTACACTGTCAAGTTTTGATGCTACTGTACACTGTCAAGTATGGTTATAAGTATATGCTGATAAGCTTATAAATACTTTGTCAAGTATGGGTAGTTTGACCTCGGAGCTGATAAATATTGTATATATTCACCGAATAAAATTGATATTTAAAAGAAACTTTTTTATTCTCCTATGTCCAATACCATTTGTGTGTGTGTATTTTCAGTTTACATCAGAATCATGAGGTGCACATGTGTCATCACAACGTAGAGGTACATTGTGACAACAGTGCATCTAACTCCGATGAACAATATCCAGAAGTGCCCACTGCATTTGAGGTATTAAACTCATACTTTAACATTTCTATAATTGAAAAAGGTTTTTCATATAATTGCTAACTTACTCTGAAAACCATTTAATAACAATTCTGAGAAAAGATTTAGATTTTGCCTAGATAAAAAGAGTACCTACTATGTTCTACTGGACCAGTGTAACTTTACAGATATACTTGAATAGGGATTGGCCATTTTTTGATATAAAATTGAAAAACTTTCTGTTAGGTATATCTTCTTAAAACTATGTATGCATGTTTGTATCAGGGTTGGGCATACATCAATTCATTAGTTTAAGGTCAAGGTCACAGTGAATGTAATCTTGACCCTGATAATGAGTTTAGTCCAATATCTCAAGTTCTGCAAGATTTATATTTATGAAACTTTGTATGTTGAAAATTCATATTGGGTAGGTAGGCCAGATGCTTTGATTTTAAATCATTAGGTCAAAAGGTCAAGGTCACAGTAAGTTAAAACTTGACCTTGAGCATTGTTTGTGCAAAATGTCTCGAACATGACATGACCTATGTCTATAAAACTTTATAAATATGATCCATTTGTGATTGTTGTGATTGTTCATATACCTGTTGAGTTTTTAACAACTTGAGGTTAAAGTTCAAGGTGGTTTTATGAATTTAATGGAGGGGTCAAAAGATTACTTTCTGTAATGCTTGGTCTGTTTTTCTACAAAAAATTCTTATTTCATAAGACTATTTTTCAGACCAAATTTCTCTACTTTTCTTTTGAAAACTTGGCTGGTAAGATACTTTTGACTCAGTGTATATTATTAGTTAATGGGTTTGTTACTGACCCCCGACAGAAATATGTGGGGTCAGTGAGATTTATAGGGGGCTAGGCAATAGCCGAGTCTCCCTATTTATCTGACGGACCCCACATATTTCTGTAGGGGGTCAGTAACAAACCCAATACCTGATTTATTGCATCGAGCACCTTTTTTAATGCAAACACCGATATTTAGCCCATTTTAATGGAGCGTCAATGTCATTGAGATGTTATTGCAATTTGACGTTGATGTCACGACCGGTACAGTTTAAAAACAGTATTAATTTACTTATTATGTTTGTTACTAACGCCTTAGAGAACTATTTGCGAATGATTTAATTTTGAACCGGAATTGTAGTCCATATTGTTTTAGTGACCCTCTATGAAATCTACTGACCCATTATAGAATAATAGAGGGCCACCATGTGACCGCTCTAATCCAATGAAATTCCCAGGATTTCGTGCGAGGTGCAATAATATATCTTGTTTTACAGTGGAAGATACCTATTGGAAAATACAAGGCAACATTTTTCCGATTTAGAGTAACAACTCAGGTGAGTAAACAAATTATTCATCATTACCAGCCATCGTAGGTGGCCTCGCATTAAACGTTAATATCCCATGCATAAAGGTTATTGTTACAGAGGCAGTAAACTTTAAAATCCGATGCATAGACAGTATTGTTACTGTAAATTGAAACACAGGTAGCTGTATCAGTGATGGGAAGTAAAACAAAATTTAAAAAAAAAAAACTAAAAAAGTTTTTTTTTTTTTTTAAATTAACATGTTATTTGTTGAAAACAAACATATTTTAAGTTTTCCTGAAAAAATGTCCAAGAGTACTGTAGTTAGATACAAGGTGTGAATCTGTCTCTGGTGACTTTTTTATACCTAACAGTTTGCATCATTTATTTCACTGGCCAAATTCCGAGAAGAGTCCACAAATCTGGGCTGGTTGGAACCGCAGAAATATGTCGTTCTCGAAACCAAAAACAAAAAACAATTTGATCAAACCGTTTTACTGTGACAAGTCGCGATTTCCTAGCAGGTATACATGACTGTGGAACAAAATAAAGCACATATTCACCATTATTAGTGGCGATTCCACGAATGTACCAGTGTCAATCAATTCAATTCAAGATGATTTCAACAACGGAACAAGATTAGTAATAAACATAAATACCACGTTCCCCTTTTTAAAATTGCTGTATTTGACCAGAAATCATCAGTTTAGAATATTCACTTTCAATAGACCCTTAAATACCACTTACTGAATCCACTAGAACAATATATTTTCCTGGTTCTGATGCTGTTGTCCTGTCTCCGCCGGTCACCCCCACTGTTGCCCCACTATCGTGTCTGTTATACATTTGTTACTGTAATATTCCGCTAAATTGAATTTTCGTTTAAGTTTAAGATAATCCAACTATATTCAAATGCTTTGCTTTATTATTTCTTTTTCAAACTTGTTTTGGTCCCTATAACTAATCACTGTTAGATGTATAGCTATATTACATCGAACACTTATAAAATATTTCCACTGTGCAATTTTATACGCCATTGTTATATGTAATTTATATGATACCTAGGAAAGGGACTCTATAAGCAATTGCTTTCGTTCCAATCCTTTTTCACATTTTGTACTATGTACATTTTCACCGATTGTATAAATATTGGAAATAAAAATATAAGTTTAAACCAAGTGTTTTCTGTATTTTTTTTTTTTTTAATATTAATTATTATTACCTATTTCCAGGACAATGCAGACGTGTGCAGCCAGCCAGAAGCAGAAGGAAGGTTTTTAGAATACGTTCTTCATTTTGCCAGGAACTGTGTTGATGACCCCTCAGGATTGTACTAATCCTCCCTTCACAAAAAAATGCCGGAAAAGTTGGGACGAATGCAGGAGAGAAAGAAAACTGTATATTTTCAAGCCATGAAATTGACTTGATGTCGTCTGATCTCTTAATACAATGGCAAGCCCCAAAATAGTGGATTCCAGTGGAGTTCCAATTTCTAGCAGTCGATGGTGAGCATGTGTCAGAGGTCCTTGCATGACCTTAGATCAAATGTTTACTTTCTGTTAGCAATCAATGGTGAGCATGTATCAGAGGTCATGACCTTAGATCAAATGTTTACTTTCTGCTAGCAATCGATGGTGAGCATGTATCAGAGGTCATGACCTTAGATCAAATGTTTACATTCTGCTAGCAATCGATGGTGAGCTGGTGAGCATGTATCAGAGGTCCTTGCATGACCTTAGATCAAATGTTTACTGTCTGTTAATCTGCTGCTGGACTTGAGAGAAAGTCGGATGTAAAATTGATCGTTGTAACATACAAATGGAGGGGTGAGTGGAAAACTGCTGTAACTATATAAATAAAGAACAAGATACAACAGTTTTACACTATGCCCTCGAAATGGTGTCTGGATGTGTATGTTTGTTGGTGTACTTCTTCTTCCAATTAATTGACCACTTGACCACTTCAGCTATTTGAAGTCGCTGTCAATAAAGGTGTACTCGAAAAGAGTATATGGAGGTGATGGGTGAAGAATATGTACAACAATAGTGAACAATAGTGACTGCGTAATGGCTTTAAAAACAGAATTCAAGGACTCAAGCGACCCGACTGAGACTACCGGGTATCTGTTGTTTCAAGAACAAAGAATACACACAAGCTCTGTATTGAAAGAAGTAACATTTACCATTTTGTTGAATGGATGCAACAAGTGATGTGGGAATATCTAAAAATATGTCGTCTGAATCACACTCTGATTGTGTGTGTTTTTGTGAACAATTATTCTGTGTAATATAAATATGTTGTGGCACTAAAATATAAAAAGTGTGACTGCATTACCGTGATCTCGGACTCAGATAAACAAAATGAACGGAATAAGTGGATTTAGTATATATTTTTTTCCTTTGCGGCAGTAAGTTTAGGAGTTTAAGGATTCAATAACTGTGTGTAATTCAACCCGTAGGTGGATTATACTTATGTTCGTGCAATATATGACAAGCTTTATTGAATTCAGTTGTAGTTTTGTAACTTATTTGTAGATTTCATGTATTGTATAGACCAAACGTGAAATGTGCTACCAGAGTTTTTTTTTGAGAAAATTAGGAAAATACGTAGGCCTGTTGATTTTGGGATAAAGAAGTACGAGATTATCAAACTTGGGAAAAAAAGAGCGTGATTTTTGCCATATAGGGAATGTTTTTTAAGAAAACTATCTATGTATTCTTTAGATATAATATAAAATATTATTATTTATTTATGTTTTTAGATTGGGATTTTTTTTTAAAGATAAAGAGGTTTTTGCAATTGGGAAGAGGCCGAATTTTGACCCCACTTAAATTAGTTAAAAAAAAACTGGTTAAAAAAGCCCTGGCTACTGGTATTTCTTTCTTTTCTTTTTTAATGTTTTTATTTTTTATAATGGTAACCATAGTTCATTATTTCATGTTTCTGAGATGATATGGCAATGTTTATTCTGTTTGCAAACATATAAACCAAAAATGTCACATTTATTGTAGGGTGGTACATTGTTTACTCACCGTTATTTCACCAAATATGTGTAATGCCAATTTAATAAATGCACAGTACCTGTTCTAAAGGTATGAAAGCACTAATTATTTTCCCCATAGACACCAATGTTAAAGTGTCACATATTAATGATTTGCTGCAAATTCAACTCAAGTATGGATAATGCAGCAGTGTAATGTTCATATAGAAAACTATTTTTCCACTTGAAAAATCATCAGAACATATGAAATATGTGCACCTAACATATGAAAGTGTAACACATTATGATGGCTTTATTCGTCATATGCACCTTACATATGAAAGTGTAACACATAATGATGGCTTTATTCGTCATATGCACCTTACATACGAAAGTGTAACACATTATGATGGCTTTATTCATCATATGCACCTTACATATGAAAGTGTAACACATAATGATGGCTTATTCGTCATATGCACCTTACATATGAAAGTGTAACACATTATGATGGCTTTATTCATCATATGCACCTTACATACGAAAGTGTAACACATAATGATGGCTTATTCGTCATATGCACCTTACATATGAAAGTGTAACACATTATGATGGCTTTATTCATCATATGCACCTTACATACGAAAGTGTAACACATAATGATGGCTTTATTCGTCATATGCACCTTACATACGAAAGTGTAACACATTATGATGGCTTTATTCGTCATATGCACCTTACATATGAAAGTGTAACACATTATGATGGCTTTATTCGTCATATGCACCTTACATACGAAAGTGTAACACATTATGATGGCTTTATTCATCATATGCACCTTACATACGAAAGTGTAACACATTATGATGGCTTTATTCATCATATGCACCTTACATATGAAAGTGTAACACATTATGATGGCTTTATTCATCATATGCACCTTACATATGAAAGTGTAACACATAATGATGGCTTATTCGTCATATGCACCTTACATATGAAAGTGTAACACATTATGATGGCTTTATTCGTCATATGCACCTTACATACGAAAGTGTAACACATAATGATTGCTTTATTCGTCATATGCACCTTACATACGAAAGTGTAACACATTATGATGGCTTTATTCGTCATATGCACCTTACATATGAAAGTGTAACACATAATGATGGCTTTATTCGTCATATGCACCTTACATACGAAAGTGTAACACATTATGATGGCTTTATTCATCATATGCACCTTACATACGAAAGTGTAACACATTATGATTGCTTTATTCATCATATGCACCTTACATACGAAAGTGTAACACATAATGATGGCTTATTCGTCATATGCACCTTACATATGAAAGTGTAACACATTATGATGGCTTTATTCGTCATATGCACCTTACATACGAAAGTGTAACACATAATGATTGCTTTATTCGTCATATGCACCTTACATACGAAAGTGTAACACATTATGATGGCTTTATTCGTCATATGCACCTTACATATGAAAGTGTAACACATAATGATGGCTTTATTCGTCATATGCACCTTACATACGAAAGTGTAACACATTATGATGGCTTTATTCGTCATATGCACCTTACATATGAAAGTGTAACACATAATGATGGCTTTATTCGTCATATGCACCTTACATACGAAAGTGTAACACATAATGATGGCTTTATTCGTATTGGGACTGCTGGAAATACTTTTTTTATTATCTGACATGGATTTTTATGTATTTAATACACACATTATATTCTCACGACTTACATTGTGTGTCCATCTCTCAGTACCAAACAAAGAAATTATACAGCTTTATCCTGTTTTTAACAATTTCAATTTTTTATTTGAGCGTAACATTGCTTTAAAATAGCGTACCGATAATCTTTCTTTTGGATGTTTCCTGACATTTAAAATCATTTAAAATGGCGTCCTAACAGTTGAAGGACGTGACGTCGGAGGTCTTGATATTAATTTTTAAAACTCCTCCATAACCAATCAGCATAGAGAATTTTAATAACCATGTTAGATAATGTATTAAATACCTGTGATAGAATAACGAAGGAAAATTATAATTATATGCAAACCATTTTATTAAGGTAAAAATGAAATTGAATAGATAATAACGCCAGAATAACCCTGATGATATTGTGCTTTAGAGGGCGACGGGCCTATAAGTTTGTGTGTGTGTGTAGTTCTAAGGTTTATAGTCCCTCCGCCAACATACTCGATAAGCCTTTTGGTATCTTAAAGAGATGGGGACGGGTCTATAACATTTAAAACTACACACTTCTAATTCTAGATAAATATTTTAAAACTGCCATGTGTCCCTTTCAGTGTTGTAGTATAAGATGAATACAAACTTCATAGAGATATATTGCACACATTCATGTATACAGTATAGCATACTTTTTCGAGTATATGTGATTTATACAGCTTCTCGAGGGCTGCAGGCCCGAGAGTGCAGTATAAATCGCATAAGAGAAAAATATGCTATAAATGTTTTGTACCATAGCCATTCAATGCCGGTAATTGACATTTTGATTGACAAGTTGTGTGTAAACATTACAACTACACGCGTGTAAAATTGGGTAGACCATGGTCTGTCATTTATTATAGCATGGGTGAAATATACCGGCAGTTAATATAGCACGGTTTAGGTGCAGACCTTCAGGTTTATGAACATTATATCATAAGCAAGAACAAAGGAAAACCATGATTATAGCTATGGTACAAGTTTTGTTTAAAGTTTGTAATATAAGGAACTACTCTTACAGCAGTAAACACATGCCTGTATAGTGTATATATATATATATCAAATTCTGTGAGGTTCTTTGTTCATATTCATTTTGTCATTTTTTGTTCATGCTCATTAAAGGTCTTCATCATGACCCCTGCATTGTTTCAGGTGCCATCTCACTCACATCACTAAGAGCAGTGGCAGAAAAACAATAAACGTGGCTCCAGCGTAAATGGAGTGTCTACAATAGAATTTGCAGCAACTCTGCAGTTCAGGGTGAGAAGGTCCTAGGCCCATTCTCCATATTTAATCTTGATGTACATGGAGGATGAGCCCGGCAAGTTCATGCCTGTTAGGCGCCATATAACCTTTCATGTGTTGGTGCGCCTTAAAACCCAATTCAATTTAATTCAATTGTTGACCTAAACTAGTAAATCATTAAAAGTGTCATCACCATTCGACATTGGCCGACTATGTCCTACTACCTTTTATGGCCCATTCTCCATATGTTATCTTGATGTAAATGGAGGATGAGCCTGGCCTGTTCATTCCTGTTAGGTGTCATATAACCCTATATGTATCGGTGCGCCTTAAAACCCAATTCAGTTCAATACTTCCTTTTATTACATTTTTTGTAGCTCCTTTGTAGATTCCTATATATAATCTTGTCATATAATGACATTGTATGTTTGTAAGTTGACGTCATGTTGACTCGGTCTTCACCGCACGCCACCGAACAATGAAACTACCTCATCGATTTCTGTAATCTGGTATTATATAAACGGTTACGGATATCGGCGAGGCAAGTCCTTTCTCACACCAAGCTGAATGGAAAGGACCAAACTATAATTCGACCTTCATTTTCATATTTATTTCACAAGTGTAATATAATACTAGTGTAATATAATACTAGTGTAATATAATATGTAATATAATACTAGTGTAATATAATACTAGTGTAATATCATATGTAATATAATACTAGTGTAATATAATACTAGTGTAATATAATATGTAATATAATACTAGTGTAATATAATATGTAATATAATACTAGTGTAATATAATACTAGTGTAATATAATAAATAATATAATACTAGTGTAATATAATACTAGTGTAATATCATGGCTTTATTCTATACCTAATTTATACGTCCAATCGTAGACGCTCATTCGAATCACGTGACCGTACAATATATTCCCGTATCGGGACGCACGCGCGTACAAAATAACCCGTATTCTTTTCGTATTGTACGATTCACAGGTCCCATGTTAAACCTATGATAAAGACCGAAGCGCGTGAAAAGGTTCCGAATGAAAGTCTGAATCGACAGGCGCTCTAGATAAAGCGTTACGATAAATATTTTAGGGAAAAAGTCGAGGTATAGAATAAAAAGATCATTTAACAGTGTTCTGTACAATACGGAATATATTTGGACTCGTACACAGCTTGGAAAATCATATTGGACTCGCCTAGCGGCTCGTCCAATATGATTTTCCAAGCTGTGTACTCGTCCAAATATATATCCGTATTGTACAGAACACTGTTAAATAACCTATAATTATTACACTCCCACTCGCAAATTATGTGATAAAGATAATTATTGTTCTTGAATTATTAAATGATTGTTTTAACAAGTGATTACAATGTATTTCACCGAGTCAACTGTTACAATATCATAGTGCTATAGGGTTTGTATGAAATTATGTGTTTTATTTTCTACATGTTTAAATGCATACACGTTTTATATATGCCGTAAGTTATTTTCTTTGATTGTTTTATCATATTTTTATACTCCATTTTCCCAACAATTAGCTCATCATCATCATTATAAATGTTGTATTGTTTTATTATTTTATTGTTACATATTAAAGGCACACACGGCAATCTTGAAGTGCTTATCAAACATTAAAATTGGCGTCTCGATGTATTTATCCCGTATCATTTCGACTTTAAACCAGCTTGCATATAATTAAATTAAATTTTGAGTTTTAATTTTTTCGTCTTACTCTACCATAGGTTTAAATATATTAATGGTGTAATATAATCAACAGTTAATAATATGCAAAAACAATTTGCTTTATACTATTCTTATATTTAATATTTACGACTGAACAAATGCAAGTTTCGTAGATTTTTTTTTAAAAAGCAAGATTGCTGTGTGTCCCTTTAACAAGAGATATACTTTAATGAAACCATTAAAGGGGCACACGGCGATCTTGAGGTTTTATCAAGCACTAAAAACTAGCATCTCAATAATATTAATCCAGTATGAATTTGACATTAAACCTGCAGGCATATAATTAAATACAATTTTTGAGTTTTCATTTTTTCTAATTATTCTAATATGGTTACACATATTAGTCATGCACTGTAACTAACAGTTAGTAATATGCAGAAACAATTTGCTTTATACTATTCTTTTAATTGATATTAATGGTAGAACAAATGCAAGTTATGTAGAAAAACTAACAGTTTAAAAATCAAGATCGCTATGTGTCCCTTTAATAAGAACATTAAATATCCCACCTTGGCAAATATATATCATATTCATTTATGCATTTGTTATTTTTGTAATGTTTGTAAAATATGAACAAATTATGGACAAATTATGGAATCATTGTACAGCATACTTCTCATATTAACTGTATAACTATGAAATCTTAAAAGCCCTGGACTGCCAAACATTACATATTTAACAACTATCCATAAGGTTTAGGTTTAATTATCATTTGTCACAATAAAAGTCAGTTTATAAACATTTTAGATATTCTGGTAAATAAATGTGTTGATATTACACACTTTTTAGCCTGGAAAAAAACGTATTTATTATTATATTTCTTACAGTTAGCCTTTTTGAAGGAATTATGTATTGTCTACTCAAAAATATTGACGCATATTCAATTACGGGTATTCAAAAAGTTATTTATTTAAAAGCTGGATAAGTTTGAGTTTATAAACACATGACCTGCATTAAATTCGTTATAGCAGGCTTTATAACTCATAACCTGCAGAAAAATTTGTTTAGAGCTATGTAATGAAATTTGGCAGTTTAGTTGCTTTAAGGAAATACATAATGATATCTTGATTGAATAAATAATTTTAAATAAAGGTTATTTCTACAAGTATTGATCTCAGTCTTAAATGTTCTTCACCATCAACAGTTGAGTTTATTTGGGTTTTACAGTGCACTAACACAGAAACGTTATTTGGCACCAACAGGAATAAACATTCAAGTTCCACCATCCATTAACATCAAAATAAAACTATGCAGAGCCTTCTCCCATGCAGAACTGCAGAGTTGCTGCAAATTTTGTTGTAGTCACTCCATTTTTTTGCCACATTTGAATTGAATTGAATGTTGTTTAACGGCTCATCAACACAGTAAAGGTTATTTAGAGCCGCCCCAGAGAGAGGGGAAGGATACATAGGAATCCGTGAACCGTGCCCTACTCTTATTATCGAATAGATTCCTATGGTTCTTTAACGTGCTCGAAGGATAGACCGATAAACGGGACCATCCGGTTTACGTCCCCATCCGACGGACGAGGCTAAGGGAAAGTGTCTTGCCCAAGAACACACCGACGAAACTCAGTGACACTACGGAGGATTGAACCCGGGGCCTCCGGTTACAGATCCGCCACGCTACCGACTGCGCCACGCCAGTCATCTTTGCCACATTTGAAACTATAGAGGAATGATGATGAACGTGGCATTGGAATAAAGGGGTTGAAGATTCTCCAAGTTTTCTATAATATCTATGTACATGGAGAAACATTTGGAATGAACAAAATGTATACGTCTTGAATTTAGGGGGGTGGGGTATGTAGAATATAAACAGCAACAAAAGCCTAAAAGTCGCTGATTTGTTTTTAATGATTATGAAAATTTAATATACAGCATAAACAAAACAGAAGGTTTTATTGTATTTTCATTCATTTAAAGCTTCCGATTTTTTTGTTTGGGGGTGAGGGGAGAGGGATGGGGTCTGTGTGGGGAGGTACATACACTAAAAAGCATTAAAATGAAGCCGTCGGCCCCGTGTACATTTTGCACATTAAAGACCTTTCTGAACTTCTGTGTTAATCAGTGATACATAGAGCCCGTTAACCCTTCCTCGTAAATGAGGCTGCCGTGGTAATCAAAATTGATGATAATCAAAATTGATTGTGTGCAGTATCAGTAGAAAGAAATAAAGAAAGTTGCACTCTTAACAATCATCTAAAGATTTATGTCTAACAATAGGGTTAATTACATTTGGAACTTTAATAAACTCAGTTTTAAATATTGAAAACTCTATAACACCATTTTTTACATCTAGAACCTTTGGTATAAAAACAATACAAGAATATTCAATCAAAAACACGCATTAAAACAAACAACAGTTACAATATTTATAAAAAGCAAGTCATGTGCCATCACAAACACATATGCCATGTTAACGGGACGTATAACACCGTTTCATTCGTTCGTTCGCTCACTCGCTCTAACAACAATTACGTTCGTCCCACCCTCCTTCTCTCACTCACTCGCCCACCATAACCACCCACTCATCCACCCTCCAACCGTCCTCCAAACCCACGCACGCATGCACGCACGCGTTGCACTCACCCACCCACCCACTCACTCACTCACTCAACTCATTCAATCACTCACTCACTCACTCGGTAATAATCATAAATATTAAATACAAGTATATTTCTGTATGACTTGTTAACTGCGCCCACCCTCCACCGTGGCGCGGTGTCCCACAAGTAATATATAACACATATGTCTGCCATTTCATTGTTAAATATAAACATTGTAATGAAAAAAAAAATATACGCATAATTCTTCCGTTCCATTTGATCTTTTTATTTCTTGTCAGTGTATATATGCATAAGTTGCACATGCTAATAAATATTTAAATACTTTGGCGCAACAAACATAACCAATAGCATAAACTATATAGCACTCTCATTTTTATTTCATCTGTTCATAAGAGGTAACGTGTAAAGCAATATCTCTCATGCCCTCTAGCACCAGTCTAAGTGGTATTCTACTTCAACTCCACATACATGCATATGCTGGACTCAATGATCCCAAAGGACCAGTAAAAGAACACTACTGATTTGTAGAATGGAGACATTCTCCAGCCGTCACACTTCATTAAACGAACACTGGTGTGAATGTTAATAAAACCTTTGGACGCAACAGAAATATGTATATATGTCGAACAAGAAGTGTAGCTATCACAGAAAACAACCAACCAAAAGCACATACTAACACAAACAACAATTATAACGTTGACATCACAAACAAACGGATTGACAATACGGCTACCGCCTTGAAACGGTCAGTGGCAAATTGACTTCTGACCGGGTTTGAATCAGGTTCTAGGAATAAGGCATTAAATCAAGTACTTCCATCATTTATTTTATATATAGCATATATAGAGAAAAAATCAATAGAAAAATGCAATTGTTAATTAATTTTTTTAAATTGAAAAATGACCAGTTTTGTGCATCCGCCCATTAATATTGGGATATGCAAATTAAATATTATCAATAGCAATGTAATCTTCAAAATCTTATCAGCTTGAAATCCATTTTTTTGTAATTTGTATCCCAATCACGTAAAACTTCACAAATATTGTACATAAACACATTCTCAAAATCAGTTTTCAATGACCATTATGCATGTGACAATTTAATACATGACGCATGGAGGTTCCTGAAGGTTTACATATAAATCATGACATAATATTACAGGTAATTTAGTTGAGGCAGTTGCAATTTATGCATGGTCAAGCACAATAATATTGATTGAATACACATCTTACCTACCTGGCACCTCATGTTTCAAGCATGATCTAAGCATGCTTAGTAACACATGTACATTTATAATAAGGTCTCTATGTTGCTGGGACACTCGTCTGTATTTCGTCAAATGTGAACCAAAAGGGAATCAATTTCAAAATGTTGGATTTCAACTGCCCTTGATAAGCCTGAGAGGATTATATAGATGTTATATATTTTTAGTTTAAGGTTGCGGATATTTCTAGGCGGATGCATAAAAAATGCAATATTTTAAGGTAAGATTGTACATTAATGGTAACACTTTTTAGACACATTTTTAATTCTTCATTTGCTCTTATATATGTTTTGTTTAATAGAAATATATTTGTTGCGTTATTGTCATTAATTTCACAGAATCAGCCAAAAGGAATTTTCAGTTTCACAGGAAGGACTCGGCCCAATTCAAAATTTTGAATACCCTTAATCAGACTGCCAAATGTTCTCGACACAAAGTAGAGCGTTTACAGGCCTTAACTCTTTTGCTGCCAAAGTCAAAAACATTAATTTTATGACCCATATCAGCATGCACACTATGTACGGGATGATGAGCGTTGACACTGTTTGCCACTCAGTAAAATGTTTTCCATAACACGTTTTATACAAAATATTGCCAGAAGGATTTAATTCAAATTTTAGCAGACGACATTTGAAATTTGGCGGCGAAAGGGTTAATAATCATGATGCCTTGTCAAGGACAGATTGCCTTGTCATGGAATCTCACCACTGCGTAAATCGACCGTCATATATAGCCTAAAATGTCCTGAACATGATGTAGAACACCATTCGTACAAACAAAAGCACCCCATTGCACAAATTCATTCCAGCACACGCATTTCATCCCATGTTTTCGCCATTGAGTACTTCAGTACTTTGATTATATATACTCATGTTTGACTGGAATAAAGTGTATATTACAATTTAAAACAGATTGGATTCATTAAGGGTTACTGCCTTGTTGTAATAAATCACCTACATATTTAGACAATTTTATATATATGGACGATATACTCAGTTGCTAAAGGAAGTGCACACATTGACAATTTTACTTTACACCCCTATCCCCTTTATCAAGCGACAGTCCTTTATTGATTCAACCTATTCAAAAACAAATGACAACATGATATTGGATAATAACTTTCGTACCAAACATGGCATATTAATTTTGGAATTTACACAATTAATTCTAAACAAACTCAGTGCACACTTTCTTTCGCAACTGAGATGTGTACACTTTCTTTTGCAACTGAGTATATATATATAGTCATATCTGACTTGACTGTTGGCTTCATTTATTAAAGCTAATAATTGATGCTCTTGTACCACAATAGCCTAAATACACACTATGCAATAATCGTGTAATACCCGTGGATATACACAGCATATGTTAGTTATTGTGGTACAAATACAATAGAGCACGAGTCTTGCACGTGTACGGACGATAATGCACTCGCTAACGCTCGTGCATTATCTCCCGTACACGTGCAAAACTCATGCTCTATTCTATACTTGTACCATAGCTCTAATAGGTTTCTTTGTTCCTGCTTATGATATAATTTTCATAAACCTGAAAGGCCTAAACCTAAACCATGCAATAACTGCCGGTATATTTCAGCCGTGCTATAAATGACTGATTTGGCAGTTATATCATGGTGTACCCAATGACCTTTTGTAGTTGGATAAATGGCTATGGTACAAAACATTTATAACATATTTTTCTCGTATATACGATTTATACAAAACATTTATAACATATTTTTCTCGTATATATGATTTATACTGCAGTATAAATATTATATACTCGAAAAAAAAATAGTGCTATACACATAGCTACCTTTATCCTTACATCCTTGTAATACATATCATCTACAGATTTAGGCAATTTTAAATATAGTCAATTCTGACCCCAATGTAACCTTGGTTATCAATGTTGGCTTCTTTTATACCATATCGTGCCGGTTTAACTTCCTTTAACTGTATACCATTAAACGCTGGTTCGGCTTCCTGATTCTGCTCTACCCTTTGAGCATCTTGTCTGATTGGTTCTTGTTTATTACTGGCCAGAAATACAACTGATTCACATAAACGCTGCCAACTTGGTATCAACCCATATTGACCATTTATCTGCACGAGTTTAGCACGTGTATATCGCTGGAAAATGTTCAGTAAGTATAACGGCATCAATTGCTTTTCAACATCCTCCGTGAAAATAAGAATTATGGGTTTCTCCTGTTCGAAAGCCTCTTTTACTTCCATACGACACCAGTCGCTCTCACATAATGCTTGTGAAACTATACATATAATGACACAAGACTCTGAAATGCATCTCATAATTTCATTGACAACCGAAAATCCAGGTCGAAAATCAGCATCACCATGAGCGATTATGTTGGTTTCAAACGCAGTTAATTCCTTCATGTTAGTGTCTAATACATTGTAGACATTTTCTAGAACAAAGTCACCGTCATCACTGCAAAAGGACAAAAACAATACGTGTGTCTCATCTAACTTTTGTTTTTTGAAGTCCGCTAAAAATTTGTCAATAATGTTTTTGTTTTTTCTTCTTTTGTTATTTTTCACTGTGACTATGACAATCAAAATAACAGTAGCTACCACAAATACCAATGCGACGGATATGGCTGAAATAATACCAGTCCTGTGACACAGATAAGTAGTCTGACCTACAGCGACTTTGTCAATATTAATAGTTTCTCCTTCAAGTGCACATTTATATTCTATATGCGTGTAGGGCTGCACGGTGGTTTCCAACCAGGTAATAAAATCCAGACTGCTACATGAACATTGCAACGGATTTCCTCGGAAATCAAGCTCAAAGGATGTTGATTTGTCCGTAACGACCATTTGTAATATGTATTTCAGTTCATTTAGAACCCTCCCATCTATATGCTTGATTCTGTTTCCCTGAAGGTCGAGTGTCTTTAGTGAAAGTAAGTGTTCTACGCTGAAAATGATTGATTCTAAATTATTACCTTTTATGTCTAAAATCTGGAGTCTGATGTTGTTCTGGAACATATTATGCGGAATATGTGTTAATTTATTGTAAGACACATCAAACTGTTCAAGATTATGAAATGTATTCAGAAGGTCTCCAAATTCTGGAAGATTTTCCATGTGAGAAAGGCTGTTATTAGACAACAGCAAATTTGTCAGAAAATATTGCTTATTTAAAAAGTTTGCAGAAAAATACGTCATTTTGTTTGATGATAGGTCAAAGTGTGTTATGTTAACATGCTTTGACCAATGAATTGTACCATTGAGTTTTATTATATTGTTTCCTCGGAGATAGATTTTTTTAATGTATGTATCGCAACTAGACAGATCTATAGATGCGTTATTAAAAATCGGAGATACTTCACCAAAACTGTAACTTACGTCAATTATCTCTAGTTTATTGGAGACACAATAATTTCTGTTTTTAGCTTTATAATCTTTGTTTTCAAAATGGATCATTGGTACTCTATGATGAATCCAGCTTATGTTCAGTGTCTTAATGTTCTGACCTAGAAATTTGGCAAACATAGCTTTTTTTCTTCCGTTTATTGAAAAATCCACATTAGTGAATGTTATATTTGAAAGGTCAAGATACTGAATAAAATGGTCGGTATTGATCGTGGTCAAATCTTGTACAAGTATATTATTTCCACTTTTTTTTCTTTATCATATCCATAAAATATTTACCCAAAATAAATAGTCTTCCATTTAAAATCTGCAACCCTTTAAGATTTAATGATTTGAGATTGGGTGTCGAATTCTTATTCATCAGTGCCCGGACAATCTCATCACTAGATAATCTTTCACAGTCCGAAAGGTCTAGGTTGACAAGTTGAAGCAAACCAGCAAAACCATCAATGGTAATTTTTTTAAAGTCTGGTGAATGAAAGCCAAGGGTTGTTAAATTGTTTAGTTTGAAAAAATCATAATCATTGATGTAAAAATACCATCCGGAGTTAACAATTATATCCAACGTTTGGACATGCTGCCAGCTGGGAGAATTAAAAATATTTCCCTGCTCTGTAACTGTCCTGTGATAATAATCCACAATGTAGACCTCAGTAACAAGGTCTGGAATCTCCTCTGGTAGGTCATGGTCACAAGTTAGAGTTGTTCCCCTTGATGTGCAGTTGTAGCGATCACTGTGCACCTCGGATGATGCTTCCAAGACAACACAGGATAATGCCATTGCTTGCCACCATAAACTTTTGAGATTCATATTTTATGATCTTTAGTATTACGATTATGTCCAGAAAAGTACCTGTTAAATAACAAAATAAGCAATTGTAATCTAAATCATATATCGAGGGCTGAGTGTGAAACTCCGAACGCAAAAATAACTAACTGTGGTGTTGAGTCATGACGTCAGTAACTTGTTTGTGAATTCTGGTTAAAATCATACATAATATGATTAAAAATGTAATAAATGGATTATTTAACTGTTGTGATCGATTATATGGAAATCCTTCACTCGATGGTTCGCTCGTTCGTGAAAAGAACCACACGTCTATCATCTCGTGAAGGATTTCCCTGTAATCGATCCCAGCAGTAAAATAATCTCTATGTAACTATATATAAATAAAGAACAAGATACAAGCAACCAAAATGGTCGTATATTTTAACTCTACATCCGCTTATGTCTGTGTTGTCAGCCACAAGGCCGTTCTTGGTTAAACAATGACATTAGTAAATGATTTTAGATTAGATTATCACCAGCGTATCCATGGCTGAGTGGTTAATGACGTTGCATTGTAAACCTTCTGGCCTCTCACCTCTGCGGGTTCGAATCCCACTGGGAGCTCGACTTGTAAGCGAGGAAGTGTCAATTCTGACGGATAGTGGTGAGCAATCGGTTGAAAATTACAATCGATCATCGGTTACAATCGGTTGGATGCCAATCGGTTGGATGTACCGATCAATCATCGGTTATAATGGATTAGTCAGTATGAAGTATAACATGTGCATCTTAATTTGAGTTTCAGGGCTTGAACTTAGAATAAGTTTTGATTTTAATTAAGTATGTATTTTTTCCTGTCTTGTTTTTCTATGTCATTGTTATTTCATTATAATCAGCAAAATATAATTAGTATTGATACAAACGTGTTTATTTGTGTATTTGCTAATTTTCACAAGAGTAATTCGTAACTGTTGTCTCCTGGATAATCAGGTTTATTTCTAACATTAATTAAAGTGCATTTTTACATTTTACCAAGGATCGATTATAGACTTTCATAATCGATCATCGTAATCGGATGCCTAAGTAACCGATGATCGGTTACAATCGATTAATCGGTACATCACTACTTACGGATGGCGGGAGATGTATGTCACAAAATGTCACGGGTAGAGCGTATTGGTCGTACATAGCTCTTGTAAGGTGTCAGTTACACCCTAATCTATTGTTGAGTTGAAACAAATTCACAATATCCATGATATATTCATGTAACACGTAAA
>JAWPHD010002158.1:0-272442 GCA_037043455.1 Cyrtodaria siliqua
GCCAAACGCGCCCTCGATAAAAGGCGAACTGTTTTAGGACCGAACTGTTTAAACTATTTACCGAAAACGTAGAACTTGTTGATAGTACCTACCAAATATTATTTACGTTTCATCCAATCGGATTCTAGCAATTTAACGAATGAGAATTTAGGGTTTAGATCCAGCACTTGGCAAGCATTTCTCGCGTTACTTTCACTTTAATTCATTACCGAGACATTTGTTGATACACACGCTCATTAATAGTTACTCGACAGTCTGCTAACACAACTTAGGTAAGTGAACATTTTTCATATAAAATATATTGCGTTGCTGTCTCATATAAAATATATTGTGTTGCCGTCTCGATTTTTTAGTTTTCACAGGGTTCTCATTTTTTTGTTCCAAGAAATTCTAAGAAGTGTCCTAAAGTAGAATTTCCAAATGAATGCTACCCTGTGTGATAAGGAAGAAATATTTCATTACATTTCGCTAAAAACATGGGTCCAAATTGTGTTCTTAATTCCATTACTTTGTTTATTTGGTTCCTAACCACCTTGTTTACGTTCTTAAAATCAAAAACCGTACATTACTGTTGGATCATGTTGCTGATCTATGTCAGTATAATAATGCATTTTATTGGCCTCTAAAATCTTTGTTCCCTAACTTTTGTATATATTTTTTCATTATATTTGGTTCTGTACTAGCGGATCCAGAGGTCTGGGCGCACACCTAAAAATTCCGGATCATACATGTATATCCATGTTACTGTAGATAAAATATCAAAGAATTTCGTTGCACGCCCTCAGTATATAAAAAAATTCTCGCTCGCTCGACGCATAATGGTTAATGAGTGCTTTAATTAACACATTGTTAAATCCTTTTGTTTGAAAACGGACTTTTTTATTCATACATGTATGTCCATGTTACTGTAGATAAAATACTAACAATTTCGATGCACGTCCTCAGTATAAAAAAAGTTCTCGCTGTCTTCGCTTGCTCGACGCATAATGACTAATGAGTGCTTTACTTTACACATTGTTAAATCGTTTTATTTGAAAACGGACTTTTTTATTCATACATGTATGTCCATGTTACTGTAGATAAAATATCAAACAATTTCGTTGCACGCCCTCAGTATATATTTTTTTGTCCTCGCTTCGCTCGCTCGACGCATAATGGCTAAAGAGTGCTTTAATTTACATATTGTTAAATCCTTTTATTTGAAAACGGACTTTTATATTTATACATGTATGTCCATGTTACTGTAGATAAAAATCAAACAATTTCGATGCACGCCCTCAGTATAAAAAATGTATCGCTCGCTCGACGCATAATGGCTAATGAGTGCTTTAATTAACACATTGTTAAATCCTTTTATTTGAAAACGGACTTTTTTACCCTATCAATGCACTACCGCAACTGTTTTATGAGGCCAGAGACGAACCCGAAAATTGACCAAAATCTTACGCCCCGCCCCCCACCCACCAACCCCCTACCCCCTAAGCTGAAATCCTGGATCCGCCTCTGTTCTGTACCACAACTGCCAAAATTTGACATGTAAATGTCAATGTTTTGATTTTTTTTATCCTTTGCATCACACGGCCTTGCTAAGTTGGCATGAATCGTGCTATGAGGGCATTGTTGACTTTTAAGTTTGCGTTTAATTTATTATTTTTTTGTTGTACTTGCAGGCAAAATGAGTGACAGAAAGGCAGTGATCAAGAATGCAGATATGTCGGAGGAGATGCAGCAGGATGCTGTCGACTGTGCTACTCAGGCTCTAGAGAAATACAACATCGAGAAAGAAAGATAAAAATATCGGACAGGGAAAGCAGCATTCAAGGACGACAGTCAACCACAAACACAAAAAAACAAACACGCAAACAGACAAACAAGAAGGCAAAAGTAATAAAAAATGCAAACGACATCACAAACGCAAAAGGGTTGACAAAAGGGCTACTGCCTTGGAACGGTCAGTGGCAACAAAGGTCACTGGGGGTTTAAACCGGTTATAGGGTGCATCAAACCTCACACTTACCCTATTGTCATCCCATTAAAACAGGACAGTGTAAATAAAGAAATCCCCGCCATGATCTAATCTCTAACCAACAAGGCAGCATCAATAGGCAATATAAGTAAAACACAAATATGCTCGTGTATATTTAATACAAAAAAAAACCATTAGCCTAGAAAGCCACAATGAAGGTACTCAATGACTTGGCAGAAGCCAGAGCAACAAGAGAATAAACCATTAAGGGCACGACAGGAAAGATCATAGACAAACATCAAACGCCACCGTCCCAATGGGCTTTAGGTAGGCGTCATCATAGGGTCCACAGCCTGTCCAGTCATCGTACAATTAAAGAGGAAAGCATAGTGGCGAACTGTAAAAGGGTCCACCACCAAGCATGCAGTACGTTGCAAAATGATAGGGTTATAACCTCTTTTGATAAACTTTTTAACAAGTTTAACAAAGATAGTATGAAAGTGATCATGACCAAGAATCTTACGAAGTTTATAAATCACATCACCATAGAAGTCAGGTTGTGATAGTGCTTGTCGCAGAAGAGTCCTTAAATTACTTTTATATTTGGAAAGAAGATCAGGGTTACGATAATGCAAAGGTTTTACGAAGTTTATGGTAACGGTAACCCTGATTGAGTAGCTTTTTAGTTATACAAAGATTACGAATATTAAAGTCCTCAACTCGAGTACAAGCTCTTGAAAAACGAATAAGTTGAGACACATATACCCCATAAGAAGTTGCTCGGGGAACATCCCCATTCAAGTGGGAGTTATTAACAATGTCGAAATTAAAATCATCACTCTTGTCATAGATTTTGCTAATTATTTCACCATTTTCAATCGAGAGATCTAAATCAAGAAAAGAAGCGTTATTATCAGATATTTTAGCTTTATTAAGCTGAAGTTCTTTAGGATATATATTATCAACCATAGTTGGAAAGAAAGGGTTGTCAATGTTCAGTATGTCATCCAGATACCGAGAGGTGTTATTAAAAGCTTCAATAATATCTGTCTGGGTATCTGGTGAAAGACCCAACATGAAATCCCTTTCATAGCAAAATAAAAACAAATCTGCGACAAGTGGTGCACAGTTCGTACCCATAGGGATACCAACAATTTGTCTATAAACGGTGGTACCATACCTGACGAAAATATTATATAATAGGAAGATGAGTGCTTCATAAACTTCATAGCAAGTCCGCATAGTATAATTGTCTAAACTGCCGTTAGTAAAAAACGCTTTAATATTATTACATGCCAAAAATGTAGTATTTTCTCTAGCGAATGTTTTTTGAATAAGAGAAATTAGCTTGTCTTTAATAAGATGATGTGGTAAAGTTGTATATAGTATAGAGAAGTCATAAGTACTTATTGATGAAACTTGACCATTATTGAAAATTTTATCAAGAACGTCTCCTGAATTTTTTATAGACCAAAATAAATTAATCACAGAGTTTTCATAAGTTTTATCACAATATAGTTTAACGTGATCTTTAACAGGCACTAGAATTAGACATAAAGCGAGCCTTATACTGATTTTTATGTAATTTAGGAATCCAGTACATGGTAGGCAGTTTATTTTGCTTATCGTTTACACCTTTACACCAGCCTTGAAAGTAGTGCATCGAGTGATATGTTTTAAAACAACATCATCCTCAGTAGAATTAACTGGAGTATACAAATTGGTGCTACCGAGTTCCAGAGATAAAACATTGACGTAATGTAGGCGTCAAACAATAATTACATTTTTAGCTGCTTTATCTGCAGGAACTAAAACAAATTTATTATGAAATTCCTGAATTCCCGATTTTAAATTACGAAAGGAAAACCTGGGTGTCGGAAGTAGTAAAGAATGGTTAGCATTATAAAAGTTAATACGTGTATCTATAATTTTTGAATTGACTTTTTCCAAGTAGAAAGCGAGTTTGGGTCCGCATGTTCTCTACGACACCATTTTATACTAAAGTCTTCAATAGAGTGGGCGATCTGGGCACGACAGGCATTAAAATCAATAGTTGAAGGTAATCTATATTTAGGACCTTTCAAAAACAAATGCCGAATACGTTTATCAACAACATCAAAATTACCAGTGATGACATTACCTGCTGGAGCATAGCAAAATGTTGATGTGTTGCATTCACATTCCTTAGGAGTATTAAATACTATATCAAGGTCAGAAACTATTTTGTTGTAGTTGAAAATAATATTTCGAATAGGCTTTTTATCTTATAACAAATTACAGGACTTTCGGAATTTTTGAAATATTTTGGGATAGAATCAACTACATGAGTATCCCGAAAAATACTTGGCATGTCGATGAAATCAATACCTTGATTAATATATAGTAGTTTTAGAAAATGCCTGACGTATTCAGACTCCTTGTCAATGTGGGGTCGGAGAACATGTTGTGTGTAGCTTTGAACTATGGAAGCAGTGTTATACAAGGGATCTGTACGAATGAAAATTTTGTCGGCTTCCTCGTCGATCAACTTTAGTGAAAAAATGGACAAAGAGGTAAGCCGTGAAAGCATAGAGTGCTTTCCAGACTGTTTAAAAATAGTATGGTAATCAGCGACAGAAATAATTACACGCGATTTACGTTTGATGTTACCATTACGCCTTAGACCATGAGACCTAGATTTACGTTTTCGAATAGAAAATATAGAAAAAATGTCAATATTACGATCTTTAGAAATATTTTCTTCTTGATAAATATTGTCATTAAGGCCCAGTGGATAAGGTGTCTGTAAGTTTTTCATCCACTTAAGTTCTGCAATATGTCTAGCTTTTATTTTGAAGCTTTTAGTAGCATCATTATCAAAAAATATATATTCAGCCGGTTGAACAGTTACGTAATTAAAAGTATGACCTGACTGACGAAAGTGTTGGTACAAGTAATTTTTAACTGTTTGGGATTACTTGCATTATATTTGTGTTCAAGTAATAGAATTTTTAAGGATTGACCTGTTTGTCCAACATATTGTATACCGCAACGTGGTGCATTTCAAGTCAGAACATAAATGACGTGAGTAGTACGTCAATCAACATTTGAAGCTAGAAACATATTAAACAATCTACCATTAACAGCTGATTTAATGGTGGACTTGCACGATAAATAATTGCAACAACTGCACCTCTTAGCATTGCACTTATAAATAGCCCTCTATTTATAAGTGCAATGCTAAGAGGTGCAGTTGTTGCAATTATTTATCGTGCAAGTCCACCATTAAAAACACCCTGCGTCTTGAATGAACTAAATGATTTCTGAAAGGAGACTTTATAACGTATTTCCTCATAACAGATGATCCTCGAGGAGTTACGGAAACTTCTGAGCCATTGTTAAAAATCCTAGTAATATTATTAGAAGGAACATGAAACGAGGTTGCCGAATGAAGATTTAAAGGTGTAAGGGGTACATATGGTTTAGTTCTAAGAAATGAAGAGTTATTTTGTGGAATTTGTATTGATGACGCAGAGTGTAACCGAAGAGGTGAAAGATTTATTTTTAAAATTTTAACTAAAACATTGCTGCTTATATATCAAGAAGGAATTCGACAAAAAATACAACCCAACCTGGCTTGCAAGAGTTGGCAGGAACTTAGCTACGTAACGCACGAGACGAAACACTTCATCTACTTCTACCTTGGACAAGTCGCTATTCTCCTGTTTAAGTCGGGTTAAATAGTCACAGTGGACAACCAACATGCCAAAATCAGTCGTGTGCCACCGATGCCATAGTGTGATTTTATCCGCTGAGTCAACATGGTAGATTGGTTGTTCAGCTCGAGCAATTCTGTAGCATGGGTTAATACTAGTCTCCATGAAAAAGTTCTAGTCATTTTTCACAACTTACAGGCATGCATGTACTTGTTCTGACTGTTACTTGTTTCCCCTCTTATAAGTGTCAACATAATTGTTAGTTTGATATTAAGAATGTTTGTAGGTTTTAAATGAATAAAACCTTATTTTTTTTTATAGAAGACTACTATCTTTTATTCGTTTTAGTATTTCTGAATGTCGTTACCATGGCTTGTTTGTTCTGTACATGAACAGATTATGGACAACAAATATAAACTCGGTGTTTATTCATATTACATATTAAAAACTTCATCATATAAAAATTATGTGTATATCCATGGTATACATCATAACAGTATTTAATACTGTTAACAATGTCAACTTTATGTTCTCTTTAACAATTAGCAGCTTAGACTTAGATCAAAATTATTCATAAAGAAAAAGTGTAAATTCTTACGGATGGCGGTAGTTATGCAGTACTGGCTCTGCCACAAAAACAAAAAGACATGCATATGGTCTAACGTGCTAAAAAGTGCGCAAGACGCCATATCAACAAATATGTCTAGAGTCGGTTCTTTAAAAACGGTCTGTTATATCATTTTACAATTATTTTATATTTAGAATTTTATGATTCTTGGTTTCAAGAAACTCGTTACTCTGACTTTGAGAGATACAAACAGCCTTCATCTGTTTCTCACTGCAATTTAAACTCTCATTCAGTTCTCAGAACTCACTGAGTTGTATCATAAAAGCATGACGTGATGTCGTAATACCAGAAAGAAATGTCATGATAGAAACAACCTAAGGCTTAAAAGAAAAAGTGTTTCCACTAACCTGACCGACCCTATTATTTAGCCGCCGACTAACTTGTTTTTATTGCAAAAAAAACATTGAAGCCTCTTATGGAGATAAAAAATAAAAAATAAAAAAGTATTTCTCCAGTGAAATTTAAACCCACGACCCCTGGGGTTTCCAGTGTACATTACCAAATATTGAAAAAGGGCCATAACCATGTATTATCTAGGTATTGATACCTTCCCCAGTATTTTTTATCATATTAAAAGTGCTTTTTTCATTAACAAAAATAAGGTCGTTAATAATAAAAAATGAAGTTTTGCCTACCTACCTACCCTATTTTTTTTGAAGCCGTTAGCGGAAACAGACCTTTTTTTTTTTGCCTCATGAAGATATAAATGAAGCATTCTGATTGGTTCAATGATACAAATTGACCAATGAAACCAGTTAATTTAACATTTTCCCGTCTAACTTTCTCAATATTGTTTTGTTTTGGATACATTTACATTAGAAAGTTTATCTGAAATGTAACATATTACGCTGAATAATTTTATAGTGTCCTCCTCCCACAAAAACAAATGCATGCATGTATCTTTTAACAATTATATAATCTTTCAATACTTTTTCAAAAATCACAAATCTTAGAAAAAAAGCCCTGCTTGACATCCAAAAACAAAGTTTTAATAATAAAATAATTCTAAAATAATTTAATAGTGATTAAAATGAAATTATGTAATAAATTATGTTGTATAAGGTTGTCCGTAGCTGTAACCCTACATAACCTGCTGTGCAGTTTGAATAAAAATGGCTAAAAAAGGAAAAGGGTTTGAAGTACACAAAAACAAAATATATTTGTTATACTATCATTTTAAAAGGGGTCTATATATTTTAGTTTATAAACATAATGTATATCTTTATGATTTTTTATTAGCTCTCTTGAGCCAAAAACCTGACTCATATCAGCTATTGGGATCACTTTTTGTCCATCGTCATACAATTTTGCTGAAACAACTCCTGAGATGCGCCGTCCGTCCTTAAACTTGTGGTGGCGACTTCTCTGAAAGTACTGGATGGGCTTTCATGAAACTTGACAGTACAGGTAATGTTGCCCATAAAGTTGATCCTAGTAAAATTCAGGTTGATGTGAAATCCAAGATGGCCGCAAAAGCTATAAATAGAATTATAAAAAGGAAGTTTGTAGAGACTACTCCTCTGACACTACAGGGTCTTCCCCTTGAAACAATTCAGGTGCTGTATTTGCGAGGGGGTTGTTGCGGAAAGCTTTGTGTCGAATTTTTCAGCTCAACTGATCAAAGATCAGCAGAGCTTAAGCAGTGGTGCGGCGTCCGTCTGTCCGTAAACTTTTTTTAGACTATTCCTCTGAAACTATTTGACGGATTTTCATGAAACTTTACAGGAATGATGCTCTTGATGTATAGTTGATCCTAGTTGATACTCGTTGGGGGCCACTTTCCGTCACTTATGTAAACATAAACTATTTTTTCAGGCATATCTATGTATCCTGACACTTTTTACTCTAGTTTCTATTAGGTTACCTCTTCCTGGAAATTTGATACCAAAGCAATTAGTTTTATATACATTATCGAAGTGGCACGTGACCTTTTTATAAATAGACTAAAACTGAGAAATCATTTTGTTTACAGCCCAGTTTCCGTTATGTATTTTATCGAGTGATACATTCAGCTAGGTCAATATGCAGTAAACTTTTATGAATTAGAAACGTGTGTGCAAGTCTATTCAACAATTTCATTCTAAAAATGGTATGTTTGCGTTGTTCCATCAGTCACCTCGATCGGTATAACAATGCGCCTGGTAACGTCAATTTGAAACAATTTACACTGTGTTATTTTTTTAATAGTTTATTATGCGGCAGTATGCGCGCGCATCCCCAACGCCATATTAGGAAGTAAACATTTTTTTTGGAGAAATCCCTTTCGTTTTTGTATCGCTTATTTACTTTTTGGTTGTTTTTCCTGTTTCCAATCTTCAGTTATAAACGTCTGACAATAACTGACATCGCGTAAGTAATTTGCAGTGTAAAAACGTTTTTTAAATAAGACTGACGGAAACTGGGCTTGGACGGAAACTGGCCTCTAGCGAGTACTCCTCTGAAACTACTGGGCGGATTATCATGAAACTTGACAAGAATGTTGCTCTTGATGTCTAGTTGATCCTAGTCAAAATTCGCCCGGAAATTCAAAATGGCCACCACAGCTAAGAATAGATTTTTAAAAAACAAGTTTGTAGAGACTACTTTTTGAAAACTAGAAGTGATATTGATATGGGACTTTTCTAAAATTATCAGCATGACATGTTGTTGATCCTTGTCAAAAATTATTTTGATTCAACGTTAAACATGGCCCCCAGTCGCCATCTTTGTTTACATAAAGTTATATAATAAAAAATTGTAGCGACTACTCCTCTGAAACTACTTGGAGAATTTTCATGAAACTTCACAGGAATGTTGCTCCTAATGTCTAATTGATCCTAGCAAAATTTCAGTCAGACTGGAAATTCAAGATCGCTAAAAATAGATTTAAAAATAGATTTAAAAAAGACGAATTTGTTGTGACTACTTCCTGAAAACTATAAGTGATATCAATTGATATGGGACTTTTTCTAAAACGATCAGCATGACATGAGGTTGGTCATTTTCGAAAATCATTTTAATTCGAAGTTAAACATGGCTGCGGCCATCTTGTTTTACATAAGAGTTACATAGTAAAAGCTTGTAGCGACTACTCCTATGAAACTACTTTATGGATTTTAATGAAACTTCATAGAACTTCACAGGAATGTTGCTCTTGATATCTAGTTGATCCTAGCAAAATAGATTTTTTAGATTTTTAAAAAACAAATGTGTAGCGACTACTTGAAAACTATACTCAGCAAAAATAAAAAGTATCCACTTTGTTATCCTGCAAAAGCTGAGACACTAAGAAAGTTCTAAACATTGTAGCATGATTTTCTTTTAATAACCTCAATTTGATGTTCAGGCAGAATTTTATCGAAATATACCGATAAATAAAGAAATAAATCGCAGTTTAAAAACATAGGTTTGAAATTAACAAAAAATAACAAATGTAAAGGTTAACGACAATAGCATAGATTTAGAAAGCTCATTCAACTACACAGAAACTATTCACAAAATCGCTAATATCTCGTGTTTCCACTTCACAATTCGGTGTAAAGTGGACACAATCATAATATATTAGAACACGCGATATTAGTGAGTTTGTGAATATTTTCTGTATATTTGAATGAACTTTCTAATTCTGGGCTATTGTCGTTAACCTTTACATTTATTAAGTATTTCTAATTTCGTTTTCACACCTATGTTTTTAAACTGTGATTTACGTTTTTATTATTCTGTATATATCGATGAAATTTTGTGTGAACATCAAATAAAGATGTTTTTAAAAGAAACTCATGCTACACGTGTTATTTCTTTCTTACAGTCTCAGATTTTACAGGAAAACAGAGTGGAATCTTTTTATTATTGCTGAGATATATATCTAAAATGATCAACATGACATGGTGTTGGTCCCTGTTGAAAAATATTTTGATTCACCATTGAACATGGCTGCAACGGCCATCTTTGTTTACATAGAGTTATATAGTAAAAACTTGTAGCTACTACTCATCTGAAACTACTTGACTGATTTTCATGAAACTTCACAGGAATATTTATCTAGCTATCAAACGTATCAGTAGAGCTTCATGGTCATTGACCTCTTGTTTAAATTTGTGTTCTTAATGTGGTGGTATACGTGAACTGTTTTAAACTCAATTACTATAAAACAGAAACTGAGACTAATTGATACTGATAATTGGGACCTTTACTAAAATGATCAGCATGACATATTGGTCCTTGACGGAAATTATTTTGATCGAACATTGCCACTAGCGGCTATCTTTTTTAACATGGATATATATAGGAAATTCGTGTCGCGAATACTTCTTTGAAACTACTCGAAGGATTATTATGAAACTACAGGAATGTGGCCAATAAGGTCTGGTCGATCCTTACAAAAAATAAGGTTGATGTGAAATCCAAGATGGCCACTAGAGCTAAAAAACTGATTTGAATAAAGAAGTTTGTAGTGATTACTCCTCCAAAAACTATAAGTGATACTGATTTGGAAAATTTATTAAATGGACTGGCATGTAGGTCCTGAACAATATTCATTATTTCATTTTGATTTGATATCAAACATGGGCGCCAGCGGACATCTTTGTTTATATGCTGCCCGAATTGGGTGCGTTGTATTGCAAAGTGCAATAGAATTTGAATGAAGATAGAGTTACGAATAATGTTATGCGCCCAAATTTGATCCCTGTGTCACTAACTTGGTAGAGGAACATAAAGCCTGTCGTAAATGCATAGTATTTGTAGTTTTAGAGACGGAAGTTTTTCTCTATATAAGTATGTAAAACTGACCCTCGGGTCAGGGCCAGATTTGACCACAGGGCCACCATTTGAACAAACTTTGTTTACGAAAATTGACCATTGACGTCACCATTTATAAGCAAATTGCCAACCAGATATCCATGGGTCAGTTTGACAATAGAAACCTTACACTGACCAATTCATGATTGGTTGGCATATTTAAATAACAATACACTGTTTTGTAAACAGTCTACGTTCGTATAGGACCATAAGCTAATGATATACATAATATATGAGAGCTCTCTGCCTCATGGTTTCAGAGAAGATTTTTTCCGTGTCATAGGGAAAAATTCTTCTCTGAAACCATGAGGCAGAGAGCTCTCATACGTGCAAAATCTCCATATACAAGCTTTGAACTCCCGGGGCGCAGCCATTTTTTATTTACGAAGACAAAACGCACAAACTTGATAGTTTATCTATTTGAAAATGGTAATAATTCACAAAGAATGAACCAGAGTTATGGGCATTTATAAGAATTATGAGCCTGTATAAGATGTATTCATTGGATCATGCTCAAAATGTGTGCAAAGTTTCATTGTTGTACACAAATTATACTTTGAAAGTTATTAAACACTATCAGTTGTAAAAGGTAAGGTTAGATTCCAGGTTAAACCTTTATTCAAAGGGGAATAATTCAAAAACTATTAACCAGATAGTTAATTGGTCTTGAGATGTATTTATTTGATCATGCTGAAGACGTGTGCAAAGTTTCATTTTTGTACACCTAATACTTTGAAAGTTATTAGTCGCAATAAGTTTTCAAAGGGGCATAATTAAAAAATATGAAAGAGAGCTATTGGCCTTAATCAGGTATATTCACAGAACCATGCTGAAGATGAGCACAACATAATGCGTCCCTACAACGTATAAAAAGATTCACCAAATTAATTTTGTTATCAAAATCCAGTCATGTTTTTCCCTAATAAACACTAAAACAGCATATTAAGTTTAATGTGTGGTTGGTTATCTAATCCAAGCAAACATAACAGTTCGATTATATGTTTTAATCATGCATTCCTGTATACAACATAATTATATCCATAATGATGTGTACATCTACATTATATAATCCATATATGTACTAAAGGAAAAAAGAAACGCAACTCGGGAATTTCCGCTCTATATACTACTGGCGTGTATAATAATACTACTGGCGTGTATAATAATACTACTGGCGTGTATAATATGCTGCTGTAAATTTGAATGGTACGCTTACATAGACGTTTTCCTTCGGAAAAAAATGACAAACAACAAAAAGGGAAATTCCACGAAAACCAGGTTTTCCATTTGAAATGCTATTACAGTACCGGTAAGATGAAAATAAACTAACAAAAGGCAAGTTTCGTTCCAATATCTCATTTTCTAAAAGTTATTGAGCGAAAACCGTCTTTCTATTTTTAGTAACAATGACCTTGACCCCAGTGCCTTTTGATATAAGCCGATATAAATTAAATAGCGGATATTCCCGAGTTGCGTTTTTTTTCCCTTTAGTATACATTTCTGACTAAACAGTCACCGTGAGTGATTTAAGCAAAGAACATTTTATGTAATATCTTGTCATGGAAACCATATTGTCATGGGAACCATATTGTCATGGAAATCCTTGAGGAAATGCCAACTTTGTTATCAGTATTTACAATTAGGGTGGAGTATCCCTCAACAGCAATGCTGAATTCTTCCCAATTCCACTGAACCATCCATAGCTGAACTGTAACACAAGACCACAATTTTGCAGCAGGCCAAGTTGACGAGCATATTCCAGCTACACTAGAGACTTGTGAACTTAAGACATTGTTACATGTACGCCAGAGGATCGCATCCTGTTCTGCAACATGTGTTTTGTTCTCCCCCAACCCTCCCCTCCCCCAACCCCCACCTATATATTAACAATAAAGCCAATCATTAATCTTTACTACACGGAGTACCAGTACAGGAGCAGACAAGTCATTTCACGTGCCTGAACCGCATAACTCAAACATAAATAATTGGGGTTGGAGGCAACGTAGTTCCCATTTTGCAAGCACGTGCAGATGCGCGGATTTTATAGTACTCTGTTTAGAAACACTAGTTTAAAGCTTATACTAGATGGCAAAGAAAACAAATCATATCAGAAGTCAGTTATTATGTCGGAGATTTATAAAACAATCGTGTTGACAAGTTTTATTGAGATATCATAGTCGAAAATCGCGGTACAAATGCGAAGATCGAAAAAAACTAGTTTTTGTTTTCTTCGAAATTGCCAATGTTTCAAAACGGGTACAAAAATTGTATATTCTTAAATATTGTTGACATTGACAGGAGTCGAAGATCATTACCTGATCTACCTTTTTTGAAAATTTCTTATTTTTTCGTGAATATACATTTTGCGTGCCCGTTTTGAAAGTTGGTACCTGCATTTCACTCTTTCAGAGGCTATTCAAAATGGCGGCGACACAGAAAAACACCCAGCCCAGGGCCAGTCAGTCGCAGGCCACAAACCCACTTCTCCCTGGACAAATTAACATCATATGGTCAATACACAGTCACAGAAACTAAATATTGTGAATTGAACTGAACGTTTATAAATAGCTAAGGAATGTGCTAAAAATAGCTCACACACATTCAAAGGTCAAATAATGCTGATCCGTGTACATACACAGATGATCGTTTACACATACGGCCCGATTGACGGTGACCGATGGATTATTTCAATTTATTTGCACAGAAGTAGAATTAAAACAGTGTTACAATCACGATCGTATACAATTCCAAGTTTTGCATGAGTGCGTAATTTACAAAATACAAACAAATAGATCTATTACAGTAGACAATGTAGAGAATTAAAATTGAAAAGTGGAACACACCAGCAAATGCCTGAAATGGGTCATGGCATTGTCTGCACTGTAGCCTTTGTAAGTAAATACACTTTTAATTTCTGTATGACAAGTGTTTAACGTTGAAACATGTAAAACGGTGGTGGTTGATATATATTAACTTAATTCTGATAATTTTTTAGAACACATGAGTGATGAATAATTGATGAAAATGTAAGCCTTGAAAATCTACTATTTGTTCATGAATGCCACCTGTGACTTACATTTTGGACAGTATCATCTTCTGGAAAGCACCACTTTCAATTCCAGTTGTGTTTTAAGTAAAATGTTATGGAATGCTGACATTGTTAGCATTGAGAAAGTTGGACAGAGTTATTAATATTAAAAACAAATGAAACAATATCATATATGACTTGTTTTTTTCAGGTCTGCTAAGACTAAGTTAGCTAGAGGCAGTGTGCAGTATTACCATAGCCAGATTCAAGTCAAATTTCCCAGTCTCACAGTATAACTACATCAAGAGCCTTGTATTAGCCAGTATGTAGGTAAGCGCAGCTTCAAAAAATCTATGAATTTATCAATGTTTGTTCTTTGCAAAATATGTGGCATTGTGCACCAGTCCTGCACCACAGACATATTAATAATTTGTTATTAGGTCTGTGCCTGCACTTAGTCTCAGACTTTTTATACTAAAAATAAAAATGGTGTTTTACAGCACATCGACACATAAATAGGTCATATTGTGCTTAGTACATATGTAAAATTAAACAAACAAAATAAAAAGGTCCCTGTATTACATCTAAATTATTAAACTTAACCAAGACCCCGACTTAACATAATGTGCTGGCATGGCCCAGCAATAGCATGGTGGACGATAGCAATCTGGAGCTTCCGGTTCAAGTCACACATGCACCACTGAGTTTCGTCTATGGTTTCGGGCAATACATCTTCCCTCAGTCTTGTTTGTTCCTCAGCCTCTTTTGTTTGATTGGGATTGAAACTGGGGAGTCTATCCTCCAAGCACGATAAACAACCATAGAAATTATTATTATATACATTAGTAAGAGTAAGACAGGTTCTCGAATTCCTATGTGTCATTTGGGGCGGCTCTAAATAAGGTATACCGGTAATAAATGTGTTGATTTAGCAGAAAACGATTATTTTTAATTTATTGTACATTTAAAAAAAGTTCTATAATCACTATTCATTTACATATTTCAGTTCTACAACTTGTTACCTATTTAAGTTGAAACAAAATATCATGTATGTCATTTTTATTTTCAGAGCCTGGAGTCCTGAGATGCTGGGAGTTAGCTGAAAATAGTTAGTGATGTCCCAATATATATGGGAGGATTTTATTGAAACAAGTAGTCACATATAACTTTTTACAACATTAACAACAGAATCAGAAATACTTAAACGAACAAGAATAGTATATAATAACAAGATGGTGTACAATATTAATTTTTTTTTATGAATCATGAATCAGCAATACCTCATACGGACAGTACTAGCATCAACTTCAAGAAAAATATGTCTAGTAAGAGGATCACCAGTTCAGCCAGCACAATATCATATCAACATGCATATCCGACTGTAGACACAAGGTGGATCGTTGGCGACATTAACTGGATAGTTCATTGGAGTGGCTCAAAATAAGGGCTAATATGAAAATATAAATGTGTTTCTGTTAATCTGACCGGCCGTGCCCAATTTATTTATTGGATTAAAATGTTTTCTGAATTTTATTGGATTATATAAAAGTTTGTGGAATAACAGATGGCAGGAGGTGTATATTACCGGTTATACCCAGAAGAAAAGTGAGTGGTCTTCCTCACCAAAAAAATAACAAACAGATACATGTATATATATATAACCCCACATATGTTCAAATTGGCTTGCACCATATAAACAATTACATATTAAAGGGACATGCAGCAATCTTCTTTTTTTTAAACTCCAAAATGTTATAACTTATAATTTAAATATATGCAAGCGGGTGTAAAGTGAAAATAAATTACATTTTAATGCTTGATAAAAACTTGATAAATGCTGTGTGTCCCTTTAATAAATAAAAACAATTATTGTATGATGCAATTTAATTTTTTATGTAATACCCTTTATATTTGGGATGTTTTGATGTAAATATTTAAAATAAAATGTTTTAAATCAAATAAATAATTCATTTTGATATCTGACTTGTTACATATTTTTTACTTAGTCATGAAAGATAATATTTAAGGCCTTAATATGTACCTTAAATGTTTATTGTTTACCATTAAAAGGTGAGGCGGCATATGGTGTTAGTTATCTGTGCGTCTATATCCTTCCACAGTTTTTAACCAATCTTTTCGAAACTTTACATGATCTTTATCTATGATGTCTAGAAGAGCATATCGATTTTGCATCAAAATAAAATTTATTTATGAATATATATTCTTGCATAGTACAATTTTCCACGGATTGTTTTCAGTGCGTTCATTCAAGTCCCATGGACATATTGAGTTGAGATGTTCGGTTGGCATTTTATATTTGTATACATTCTCATCTTCACCTCTCACCGCTGCGGGTTCAATTCCCACTGGGAGCTCAACTTGTAGGTGAGAAAGTGTCGATTCTTACAGATAGCAGTAAGTACACAGTACTGGTTCTACCCAGGAAATATGGACTAAAATGTGCTATAATGACATAAAACACAATTCAACTTTAAAAATATAAAGTAAAAGAAATGGCCTTCTTTATTTTCCTTCGATGCTATCAGTATAAGTATTACGACAGTGTTTCTGTCTGATAAAAAATTCATCTTAGGTTTCAACCGACAAATGGTCTATATTTAAACTAATACAAGTAAGATGGGGCCCTCAAGCCCTTTTATGTGTGGGTGATATATTCCACGGTTGATTCATGATACTAGCATGGGACAGCTATAGTACATATGACAGTGCTGAGTGCAGTTGCGGATGCATTGAATTGAATATTTAACGGCTCATCAACACAGTACAGGTTATTTAGAGCCGCCTCAGAGAGAGGGGAAGGATACATAGGAATCCGGGTACCGTGCACTACCCTTATTATCGAACAGATTCCTATGGTTCTTTAACATGCTCGGATGATAGACCTATAAGCGGGACCACCCTGTTTACGTCCCCATCCGACGGATGAGGCTAAGGGAATGTGTCTTGCCCAAGAACACACCGACAAAACTCAGTGGCACCACCTCCGGTTACAAATCCGCTGCGCTACTGACTGCGCCAAGTTGCGGATGACAATTAGACACTGGACAGTCTAGTCAAAAACACAGCAACAAATATATTATCTGAATATGTTTAAGAATGTACTGTATGCTTGGAAGAGCTTTCAAAAACAAACTAGCTTTCATGATTTTAGTTGGGGTGGGATGGGGATGGGGCGCATCCTTTTAAATCTCAGTTCAGATGCCCTCCCACTCCTTCTCTCCATCCCAACTCCCATCTTGAACAGTAGCGATTGTTACGTAAACTTTCCACATATGAGAGGGTGCCCAATACTACCCGCTCCATCGAATACGCGCCTGCAGTTCTTTCGAGGTCAGTCGAGTCAAAATTACAGTTAAATCAAACATTTCGTATTTTCGTGTACTTTTGATAAAGAAATAACATGCTTTTCGTGATATGCAGCAAAATTCATGTAATGTGTGAGCTAAAACAACAATTCAAGTATCTCCTCGTACTTTATTTAACAAAAAACACACGGTTGTTGTCATTTTAATCGTATTCTAAAGATGGCATCTTTTAGAGTTATCGCCCCTCGCTTCGACATTTTACAAGGCGGGTCTGAATTTATCACGCAGTAGAGCTTCTAAAAAAAAAGTCGGTACAGACGAAAATCACGAAACCTAAAGGGGAAATGAAATTTCATGATCAAAAATTGTCACAATTTTCCAAATTATGCGTTTTAAAAAATTCAAAATGTTGGACATTTTTTTTTTTTTGACGTTGCCGAAAGTTGACGTACTACTTTTCGTTGTCAAGCGTGGTTGCGATATTTGAAAGATGTAGGAAAATATCAAGGCTGCTCCCCTACTGTACACTCTAAAAATAAATATATAATATCTTGTTTCAAGTTCAACGCAAAAATTAAATAGGAGGATAAGAAGAAGAATTTGTTTTATTATCCTCGTCAATAGGTCTAGGACTGGTCGAGGGCATCCCGCCGTAGACCTTACAATTTTCATAATAGTTCATTCATTAAGTCTGATAAGACTCATGAGCATATGATAGATACTTCAACAACTACTCAAAATAGATACAATGACGTGACAGTATCATAAAGTAATTCATGTAATACATATAACAACACACAATAGCATGACAAGCAATATACACTATTTAAATGTAATTTTCGTTCATGCATTATGAGAATTCATATTTTACGACAATGGTGCGCAGAACCTAACTTCAAAGAATGCATTTATTGTAATAATGAAATACTATTTGAATTAATAGAATTTTCAGTTGTCACAGAAGGTGTACCTAAAAGAAACAGTATTAACAAAAACAAACCCCCCCCACCCCCACCGCCACCCCCAAAAAAAGCAATTAACACCAATTTCACACAGGAGGGTAAAAGTATTGTTGTTTACCATCACTTATCCGGTATATACAGAGAGTTTCTTAAATCAAAGGCTTTGTATGTGTACATAGCCAAATCTTTTATTTGTTTCTTATTGTATGATGTTATTAAATGAGTCAATTTGATCATGTTCGGTCTTCTATAAAAATATTATTTTAAGTACAATTTTCTAAGGTCATAGTAGGTTTTAACAGATGGAAAGACATGGTAATTTGTTAACTTCATACGTTTACCTGTACTGAGTAGTGTGCTGGTATGTCTTACGTTATGTTATGTGCTCTTTCTAACTCACTTTAAAAAAATCCTGCAATCCGATTGGTTAATGTGCAAACATTTGCGATTGTTAAATAATACATAACCAATCACAACTCCTGTCATGTGACGTTAAACCGTCAAAAACGTGATGTCATTACGTTTTATTTCAATGCGTTTGTGATTAAAATTCTCAAAAACAATGAAATGCTTTAGAAACGGGTTGTCGGAACCTTAAACGTGAAAACGGTCATAAATGTAAAAGACGTCATAAATGTAATAAAATGTTACCATAAACGTGAAACTTCCCATAAATGTTAAAACGACACTGGTGATAAATGTAATAACATTTTACCGTAAACATGTTAATCGTGAATACTTTTTTGGTCTAATGAAAAATGCTAACATATGCCTTGTCAACACTTTATCACATTCATTTTGCGTATGATCTTCATCAAACTTGTCCAGAGTATTAATATGGATGAAAGCTCAAACGAGTTCAAATACCACTAATATCGGTTAATAAACATTGTGAGTTATGTCCCTTGATTTAATGAAAAAATGCTATAGTTTGATTTATCAACATTCTAGCGACTGCATTTTGCATCCAATCCAAACTTGGTCAAAGTCTTAATATTGACGAAAGATCAATAAGTTTGAAAAAACACATCTAAAGGAAAATAAGCAAGAGGCCCAAGAGAGCATGTGGACGCTCTGCTGGCTAACATGGCTCTTATAACATCAATGAAGCGAGAGACTGCCATTTACGTTTTTTGAAACTTTTGGGCAAAATACAGCTGATCAACTAAATCAAGGGCCATAACTAAAAAATCTGGTAAAGTTTGGTAAATATCAGATGAAAAATGAAGGCCCTACCGTATTAACAAGGCAAAATATAGCATTTTTGACTAAATCAAGAGCCATAACTCCTCTGTTACTGGTCCCACTGGTCCAACACAGAGCTAAAAAAATCAATAATCAAAAACACATATAAAAAAAATCAAAAAAAATCAAAAAAGAATATCAACAAACAAAAAATTTAAAAAAAAAATAAAAAAAAATGGTAGGGCCACACGTTATTACAACATTAGAAATCCGGCCCTCCCGCTACAAAATATTCATACAATTTAGACAATGGCAAACAAATTATTTCAACTACAAAATATGAAATAAGCAGGAAAATATAAATAAACAGAGAGAGAGAGAGAGTTTTCAATATTGTTAGTGATCAGGGAAGAAGACTAACAAAAAATTGCGTGTTACACCGTTCAAGTCAAATATGTATAAGTGTAATAAAAAGAGACATGGTCATGAAGAGGATGCATTATAAATTGTTAAAATTTAATACAAACCGAAATTAGCAGGTTCCTCAGATTTGACTGTAGCATTTTTTGGCAAATTCTAAATTGAAAACGGGCCATAACGCCATCAAAAATAAGTGGTGTGTAACCAAACTCGAACTTGACCTATGTTTTATGGTCTTAAACCCGTGTACTCAACATTATTTTAATCCGTCGACCCTTTCATGAGTTATAGTCCGGACACCGTTTTTTGGGCAAATTGTAAGTTGAAAAGGGGCCATACCTCCGTCAAAAATTAATGGTTTGTAACCAAAGTCGAACTTGACTTGTATTTTGTGGTCTTAAACCCGTGTAACAAAAAAAAATTCAATCCGTCGACCCTTTCATGAGTTATCGTCCGGAAACCGTTTTTTGGGCAAATTCTAAGTTGAAAAGGGGCCATAGCTTCGTCAAAAATTGGTGGTTTGTAACCAGTCTCGAACTTGACCTATGTTTTATGGTCTTAAACTCGTGTACCAAAAATTATTTAAATTCGTCGACCCTTTCATGAGTTATCGTCCGGACACCGTTTTTTGGGCAAATTCTAAGTTGAAAAGGGGCCATAACTCCGTCAAAAATTGGTGGTTTGTAACCAAAGTCAAAATTGACTTGTATTTTGCGGTCTTAAACCCGTGTAACAATAAATATTGAAATCCGTCGACCCTTTCATGAGTTATCGTCCGGACACCGTTTTTTGGGCAAATTCTAAGTTGAAAAGGGGCCATAACTCCGTAAAAAATTGATGGTTTGTAACCAAAGTCAAACTTGACCTGTATTTTATAGTCTTAAACCCGTGTACCAAAAATCATTTAAATCCGTCGACTCTTTCATAAGTTATCGTCCGGAAACCGTTTTTTGGGTAAATTCTAAGTTGAAAAGGGGCCATAACTCCGTCAAATATTGGTGGTTTGTAACCAAAGTCGAACTTGACTTGTATTTTATGGTGTTATACCTGTGTACTAAATATTATTCAAATCCATCAACCCTTTCATGAGTTATCGTCCGGAAACCAAAAGACCGACCGACGGACCGACCGACGGACGGACGAACCGACAGACAGACAGACAGACCGACAGGCTCACTCCTATATACGCCCCCAAACTTCGTTTGTGGGTGTATTATGATAATATATAAAAAAAATATCATAAAATCTGGTAAAGTTTGGCAAAGATAAGATGCAAAATGAAGGCCCTATCGTAAGACGAGGCAAATTATAGCATTTTATAACAAGAATCAAGGGCCATAACTCCGCTGTTACTGGTCCAATCTGTCTGGTTTCCGAACTTGACCGAGCTTTTATTGACATTAACAATCTGATAAAGTTTGGTAAAGATCGGATAAAACATAAAGTCTAAACGAGGCAAAATATAGCATTTTTAACTAAATCAAGGGAAAATAACTCCGCTCTTATAATTTTCCGATCTAGCTGGATTTCAAACTTGTCCGAGCTTTCATGGACATTAACGATCTAGGAATGCGAGTGATTCATTCATTCATAATGATGTAAATATAAACATAAACATTAGCGATGTAAATAATAACATAAACATTCTAACTTGGAATATACAGGGTCTGAACAAATATAGTGACAATGAAGAAATAAAAGGGTACTTTAGCGTATTTGACATAGTAGCTTTATGCGAAACTTGGAGTAACTATAAAACTGAATTTGACAAGTTTCTACATAATTATACATGTTTTGACGATGTCAGAAGAAAATCTTCATCTCGTAGAAATAACGGAGGTGTATGTGTATTTGTGAAACAATATTTTACGAGAAATAATCTTATTACAAGAATATTTACATGTTTTAAGAACTGTGTAGTTTTGCATTTTAAAGGTTCATTGTTTCAAGGTATGCAAGATGTTATATTCTATTTCACATATATTTCGCCCGAAGGTTCTTATATTTACCAACAAGGGGATGAAAATGGGATTACCATTTTTGAAAATCATATTACTAAAATAAAGAGTGACTACACTGATCACTTATTGTTTGTGGGGGGTGACTTGAATTCGCGTACAAAAGATTTTCTAGATTTCATACCAGACGATAGATTAGATAATATCTTTGGGGATACTCCATATACGGGGGATACATTCAGCTTACCAAGAAACAATAAAGACATCAGATACAATAATTATGGCACTTTGCTTACTGAATGTTGCTGTTTGTTTGATATGCACATCTTAAATGGCCGATTATTTGATGACAAAGAAGGGAATATAACTTGTACTGCAAATAATGGTTCGAGCGTTGTGGACTATAATATAGCATCCACTGATCTTTTTGAGTTTATCTCATACTTTACTGTAGAAGACCGCGATGAATCAGATCATTTCCCTTTGCGTTGTGAAATTAGTCTTACACCTAGGGTTACCAATATTAATGATACGGCATCCGTTTATGTGGAAACGGCACCGAATAGAGAAGGTCCAGATGTAGTGCGATATAATTGGGTAGAATCGAAAAAAGACGAGTTTCTAACTAAATTTAATTATTTGCTAAACTCTTCGTACTCTGATATAGTTAAAGGTATAGAGGAAAACATAAATATTGCAGCCGATACTCTAATTAGCGTGTATACCAAATGCGCAGAGAGTATGTCGATGCGTGATAAACGTTTTAAATATTTTCAAACACAACCACAATGGTGGGATGATGAGTGTAACAACCTCAAAAAGGTCAAATATTCCTTATTGCGTAAATTTCGATTATCGAATAACCAGGATGATCTCTCAAATTATAAAATATCAAAAAATACGTTTAAATCTACATGTCGTACAAAAAATAATATTTGTTTAGCCAGAAAAAGGCAAGATCTAGTTAATACCCGAGGTAATCCAAATAAGTTTTGGAAAACACTTAAGTCGTCAACCCAATCAAAATGTAATAAATCAACCATTACACCGGAAGAATGGTTCACTTATTTTAAGAATCTTCTTCATTCAGACGATCTCACTGAGATTGATCTAGAAGAGGCTCTGAATAATGACAATACGGCGGATGTATTAAACGATCCTATTACTGAATTAGAGGTGCGCCAAAGTATTACGTCCTTAAAAACAGGCATAAGTAGCGGAAGTGACGGACTGGTACCAGAATTCTTCATAAATACAGTCGATATGGTGACATCAATTCTTACGAAGATATTTAATGGAATACTTAACACAGGCCAATTCCCCGAGTCATGGGAACTAAGCATTATGTGTCCGATTCACAAGAATGGATCGATAAATGACCCTAATAATTATCGCGGTATTTCCCTCATAAATACAATTTGCAAAATATTTTCTACAATCCTTAAAAACCGATTATATACGTGGGCTGAACAGAATAATAAAATAGACGAGGCACAAGCTGGGTTTCGAGAAGGTTACTCTACTGTTGATAATATGTTTATTTTACAAGCGTTAGCGCAAAAATACCTATCTCGAAAGGGAGGTCGCTTCTATTGTCTGTTCGTTGACTTCGCTAAAGCGTTCGATACGCTGCGGCATTCAATTCTCATGGCTAGCCTAATGAGTAAAGGTGTGCACGGGAAATTTCTAAAAATTGTCAGTAGCATGTACGGTAACTTATCTGCTTGTGTTAAATCACATGATCATTTAACGGAGAGTTTCCCGTGTAAGATTGGTACAAGACAAGGGGATGTAAGCAGTCCTCTGATGTTTGTGCTTTTTATTAATGACTTATGTACTCTGCTGAGAGAGAAATGTCAGACTGGTATATTTGTAACAAATGACATTCCTGACATATTAACGCTGTTATTTGCGGATGATTTGGGAAGCTGTGCAGAAACTACGATACAACTACAAAGACAAATAAATGTTATTAAAGATTTCTGCGATAAGACAGGTATGAGAGTAAATCCCTCAAAAACCGAAGTAATAGTCTTTAGAAAAGGTGGACCGTTGCGTAACTATGAAAAATGGACTTTTGGGGATAGTCCGATAAAAACAACGTCCTTGTATAAATATATGGGGCTCATATTTACTCCCAAACTTTCATGGTCAAATGCAAAACGAAAATTAGCAGCACAGGCTAAAAAATCTATAAAAGCTGTTCAATATTATCAAAGTAAGTTTGGTTACTTTCACAGTACAGAAATGTTTAAGATATTTGATGCGATGGTCAAACCCATACTGTGTTACGGTTCAGAAATTTGGGGCTTCGCATATTCCGACAAAATCGAATCGGTACAGTCACGAGTATGTAAATCGTTCCTTGGTATCAACTTTTCGGTAAATAATAGCATGGCTATCGGCGAGTGCGGAAGACTACCGTTATGCCACGAATATTATTCAAGATGTATAAAATATTGGTGTAAACTCCTACACATGCCTAATACTAAATATCCAAAAAGTTGTTACAATATGCTTAAATCGTTGGACGATGTAGGTCGGAAAACATGGGCATCAGAAGTTAGACATCTTCTTTTTAAGTTTGGATTCGGTTTCGTATGGATAGCCCAAGATATAGGTAACCCTGATATATTTATGTCTCAACTCAAGTTAAGGATCGCAGATTGCTTAAAACAAGATTGGCACAGTAGTATCGATAATTCCTCGCGATGTGACCATTACAAACACTTCAAATCTCTTTTAAACGTTGAGAAATACATTAGTTTAGATATGCCATTTCATTTGAGAAAAGCTATGGCACGATTTCGATGCTCAAGTCATAAACTAAATATAGAGACGGGTAGACATGTCGGCGTGGATAGAGAAGAACGCATTTGCACTCATTGTCTTGTTCATAATGATATTGAAGTTGTTGAGGACGAGTACCATGCGTTTTTCTTTTGTCATAGATACACAGATTTGCGTAATCGATATCTACATTCAATATCCGCCAATAAATCCATCGAAACGTTTTATTCTCTTCTTTGTTGTACAAATAAAACAACGATATTCAGAATTTCATCTTTTATTCATAACATGTTAAAGATCAGAGATCAACAGGTATGAAGTATAGTTCGTACTCACAGTTAAATATTGAAATTTAGTTGGAATTGTATGACATTGGATTAGGTGGGGAGTTATAGTTCACATTATGTATTATACTTGTATTGTGGGCCGGAGGCCTTTGATTACTTAATAAAGAATTATTGTATTGTGCAAGTTTGGTAAAGATCAAATAATAAACGAAGGTGCTAGAGTGTTCACAATGCTTAATATGGCATTTTTCAGAAAAACAAGGGCCATAACTCCGGTGAAATTATTTTGATCTGGCTGGTTTTCGAACTTGTCCGAGCTTTCATTGATATTAACAACCTGTTAAAGTTTGGTAAAGCTCGGATGAAAAATGAAGGCCCTATCTATGTATAAATACAAAAGTTAACGACGGACGACGGACGGACGACGGACGACGGACAACTCGCCATCCCATAGCTCTGCTGGCCCTTGGCCAGAAGAGCTAAAAATGAGTTATTGCCCTTGATGACTTGATGCTTTGTTAACCAGTAGGTATTTATTTTCCATCCAAGCATTACAAAACAAAACAAATGTTCAGAAAGCTAATATATACAAAGGAAAAGCAGCCATATATCTCATTCACACCCATTTGAGGGCCCCCAATTCCTACGCCATGCCCCACTCCCACGCGCCCCCAGTCCGACGCCCTCCTCTACCCCCACCCCACACACCTTACTCAGAAATTAGCCATGTCGGACTAGAAACAGCAGAGCTATGGTCCTTGAATTAGTTTTAAAATGCTAAACTTTACATATTGTTCACTCCAGCTCCTTAAATTTCTATTTGATCTGCACCAAACAAACTTATTCAAAATCTACGCGTAACATGATCATAGTCAATCCCATCCCACTCACCTGCTATGAGAGCTATTTTAGCAAGTAGAGCTTCCACTGGCCCTCTTGGGCCTCTTGTTAATAATCATTCTTCTTCTTTTTTGGTTAGGGGACAGGCTACTTTTAGCAGTCCCCATACAACAACAGAAGAAATATAAATCTCCCTGTAACCCAAAAACAAATGGAAAGTATGGAAAGCCTCAACTGCCTTCTGTTGACCTTTTGCATTTTGTGCAGTACGCTTTCTAAGTTGTCCTGTGCATTTTCTAAGTTGTTATGTGCATTTAGTAAGTTGTTATGTGCATTTACTAAGTTGTTATGTGCATTTCCTAGGTTGTCATGTGCATTTTCTAAGTTGTCATGTGCATTTTCCAAGTTGTTATGTGCATTTTCTAAGTTGTTATGTGCATTTCGTAGGTTGTTATGTGCATATTCTAAGTTGTATTGTGCAATTTTTCCAAGTTGTTATGTGTATTTTCGAAGTTGTTATGTGCATTTCGTAGGTTGTTATGTGCATATTCTAAGTTGTCTTGTGCATTTTCTAAGTTGTTATGTGCATTTCATAAGTTGTTATGTGCATTTTCTAAGTTGTTATGTGCGTTTCATAAGTTGTTATGTACATTTAGTAAGTTGTCTTGTGCAACCTACAAGTCGTCGTTAAGAAGACTTTTTATCGGAATAAGTTTTGAAGGAAACACCGGTAGAAATGGCGGCTCCAGGAGCGGACGCTATGCTCTGCCTACTTAAAAAAAATGGGCTAGGTACATTATACAATAAAGTCTTAGAACATGAATCTGATTTCAAAATGTGTAAAGGATTGTCGGACGTGGAGTTAATAAATCTTGGACTGAAAAAAAAAAGAAAAAAAAAAGGAAAAATAAAAATAAATAAATACAAAACTAACGTGTTATATGTTTGTCTTTGTGTGTAGTCCTTAGGTGTATAACACCTCCATCTTTTAACCAATAGGACGTCCAAAAGGTGTAGGTTCAATAGAGTCTGGACTTCACGTGCTATTTGTTGAAAACAAACATATTTTAAGTACTCTGGGACTTTTTTTCCAGGAAAACTTAAAATATGTTTGTTTTAAACAAATAGCACGTTACTTTTTCTTTTATTTATATATATTTTTCAATTAATTATCATTATTATTTGTTAGTTCCCAAAACTGATGGATAGGGGTTACGTGGGGTCGTCTTCTCCCTCCTCCCTCCCCCATTTCTCCCTTCTCCCTCCCTTATCTCCCTTCTTCGCCCCATTTTCTCCCTTCTCTCTCAGAGTACTGATAAACAAGAGATGTAATCCATAAAATTATCTATGGCGGAGACAGAACGTGTACGGCAGACAAGATAATGGCCAATTAAGGATTTTGATAGGATATATAGACAGACTGTTTTACCCAAAACGACTCTCAAACTATGATAATTCTTCATCATTTTTTTTTCACGCCCTTTCTCTCCCGACCCCCGTCCTCTTGTCTTCCGACCCACACACCCTTGTCTCCCGGCCCCGCCCCTTATCTTCCGTACTCATGGCCACCTGTACCACACCTCCTGATACTGCCACCTGAGACCCGATTTATCTAGCCCATTTTTAGCATGGTGAAAAGCTATAGTTACCGTGTTTTTTCACGAATCCTAACTACAGCCTCACTGATGAATCGACGCATTGCCTGAAAAAGAAGACCCATATTTTAACAGGTGAAACACCTGTTAAAATATGGGTCTAGTGCGGATACAAATATGGTAATGTCATTGAGAAATTTCAAATAATTTCTTCGATACATTGTTTAAGTTATATATTTGTTATGTAGCTATTTCATCTATTGTTCCATCGTTTTGCTGCGCGGTCTATAAATAGATCAATCATCATCATCACGTGATCATCACGTGATCTTGCATAAAATGTCCAACAATATATTCATACGCCGTATTGCTCTCTCTCCTAGGATAGTTTATTGAGATGTGTAACCAGTTAATTTTATAATTTATTTCTCTTGCAACACCATCAAACGCATATCTTCCATCTTTCTTGGATTTATATATTTAAGAACTATACATATATGTTGTGACATGGCCTTTATAATATTCATATAATATTTAAAAATGTTGGTCACTAATGGTTATCGCATAAGCAACTATCCTTTGTAATTCCTTCTCCAATTGCGCGCGAAACTTCATCTGGTACCCTACTGGTACACATCGCCTGTCTATACCTCGATAACACGGACGGTAACCATTCCCGCGCGTCTCTCCGAGAGGAGGTCATTACATTCTGAACAATGTAATCTTAAATGTATGCTGTCTTTGATGTTTTATGAATACATTTGTGTGACAGAACAGAACGCCGCCAGACTGTACCGAAATTAAATCCCATTAGATGAAATTGCGTAGCTTTGACAGAATGGCGGGGAATTTTGTATCAAATAGCTGAGGTCTTCCTCCACCAATTAAACTGGCCGCCATACATAACTAATTGATCTGTTGATAAATGGCGTAAAACACCACGCAAAAAAATAAATAAAACCGAAACCGGTTTGATGAATCCGTTTTGGTAAATCCGTACGTTATAATCAAATGCTAAATCTGAAAATAGATTTTAGGAATACTGTAGTTCTGTATAGCATTGCTTTGTTGATATTATAAATGAATCTGAATGAATAAGAAAATTAGTGATATATATAAAAAACAACATAAGATACACAATCTGTAATAGATCAAAAAAGAGGTGTATTTCCCCTAGCAGCTCTAAATAAAATAGGGTAGGTGGGTAGGGAATTATTTTTTTTTGCTTAAAAAAGTTTAGGGTCGGTCGGCCGAGGGGAAACACACCTATTTTTTTGCTTTTTCTCAATAATCTGAGGCCTAAAAAAATTGTTGCTTCTACTTTTGTGACCCATAGGGATCTGTACAATAAACATTTCTATGTGTTTACTCAATTTATTAGCTTTCGGCCAACGGCCAGAATGTACATTTACCACTAAACCATTACATTATTGCTCAATCCAATGTATTTAAGGAATACATTTTATTTTTTAACATTCATGGCACTGAATAACATCAGGTCACGTCAAAGTAAGTGAATCCCGAAGGGATTGTTAACTTTGCTCTCGACCAGATGCTATTCATAGTCCCATGAATGTTAAAAAAATAAAATATATTCCTTATATTTATATTATTATTGTACTCAATACCCATTTGTCCCGTTTTTCAACCATTTTCTTCTCTAAATTGATAAAAATTTAGAATAACACCTATATTTATCACGACAAATGGGACAGCGTAAACGTTTAGCCTCGTCTTCCTAACCTTTTATGGTATAGTCACGTCAAACGTCAGTTGTGTTTTCTTGAAGCGTCATAGTTTTAAGTGCGCGTGAAGCAATTAAAATGTGATTCATGGTCAAATGGATGTTTCTAGTTTTGTATGTGTTATACAAGTACTTACATTAGAAATGTAAATATAAATGAATGAAATGATGTCATCATGAACAAAATAATAATTAGAGTAAACACACGGAAATATTTACTAGTCATTAATATTTTGTGAGTGTATTTTTAATGTGGTTTGTTGTTTAACCCTAGTTAGCAAGTTAAAGGGACACTCTCCGTAACTTTTAGCTTATAAAACACCCAATAATTATGTTCGCAAACATTATACACTAAACATTATTCAATATTAAAAGCATGATTGTTTAATGGAATTCAATCGCGGTACAAAAAAAAGCAAATCCACTTCGTGGGTTTGAACTCGCAGCCCAAACTCGCAGTAAAAACAAGTGTGTGTGAGCGTAAAGTTGTCGGAACTCGCTCCCGACTGAGCTATACATACTATGGTGAAAATCTAGTGCGCTATGGCAGTCACGTGAACGCATAAAAGGTAAATATTGTGGGTCTCACTTTATTTACATTTAATAATTAAAACTTCTTTTTTTTTCAAATTCACGAATGTATTCCTACATACTTCTTAGGGTTTATCCTCATGTTTTCATGTATACATTTCAATGAATAAAAGTCAGACAGTTATTTGGTTATGCTCAATATCGGCTTACTTACGGACAGTGTCCCTTTAATATAAATTACTTGGTAAATAAAATTAATTGTGAATGCATGGTCTTTATGAATATTTTAACCCTTGGGTAAATTTTAATATTAAAAGCCTTAATATGTCTTGAAATCATTGAATTTAAATCTGTCCTTCAAAGCCTGCAAATGACAAAACATTATCTGTGACCAGTGTACACAAGAACAGCTTTTGATTTGTAATACAGGATTGTCAGGTTTATTAAGTTTATTTACTATTGAATGTTTTTTTTAATGAAATAACAGGCAATGCATGGAACATTCAATACACACCTTGTTCCAAGGTCCAGCCAAGGTTCTGTTTAGCCATCCAAAGTTTAAGGACAAAAAAAAATTAATAAAAAAAAATCCCTACCCTACCTAATTTTAATGAAGATGTTACCCGAAAAAAACACTCTTTTTAGGCCTGATCTGTTGTCATTCGTAGCATCATTGGCCAAAGTGTTCCGAATGATTCGTCTTGAATCTGCACGAATCCATCCCGAGAGGAGGATTCCCGGATTCTCAAATCTTGTTCGAGATTTATCAAAACTGTTGTAAAGAAACAGTATGGATTTTGAATCCAGTTCCGGTTTCATTTCAGTGTAATCAAACACGACATTATTCTAAGACGCAATTTCATCATATTTCACTATGCTCTCAGTACCTTCGGTACTTTGATTTTTAAAGTAGGCAGAGCATACCGTTCGCTCCTGGAGCCGCCATTTCTACCGGTGTTTCCTTCAAAACCTATTCCGATAAAAAGTCTACCTAACGACGACTTGTAGTTTGCACAAGACAACTTACGAAATGCACATAACAACTTACGAAATGCACATGACAACTTAGAAAATGCACATAACAACTTAAAAAATGCACAATACAACTTAGAATATGCACATAACAACCTACGAAATGCACATAACAACATTCTAAATGTACATAACAACTTACGAAACGCACATAACAACTTAGAAAATGCACAAGACAATTTAAAAAATGCACATAACAACTTACGAAATGCACATAACAACTTAGAAATGCACAAGACAACTTAGAATATGCACATCACAACCTACGAAATGCACATAACAACCTACTAAATGTACATAACAACCTACGAAATGCACATAACAACTTAGAAAAAGCACATAAAAACTTACGAAATGCACATAACAACTTAGAAAATGCACAAGGTAACTTAGAATATGCACATAACAACCTACGAAAAGCACTTAACAACTTAGAATATGCACATAACAACCTCAGAAATGCCCATAACAACTTACGAAATGCACAAGACAACTTCGAAAATGCACATAACAACTTAATAAATGCACATAACAACTTACGAAATGCACAGGACAACGTATAATATGCACATAACAACTTACGAAATGCACATAACAACTTAGAAAATGCACATAACAACTTAGAATATGCACATCACAACTTAAACAATGCACAGGACAACTTAAACAATGCACATCACAACTTAAACAATGCACATCACAACTTACGAAATGCACATAACAACTTAGGAAATGCACAAGACAACTTAAGAAATGCACATAACAACTTACGAAATGCACAAGACAACTTCGAAAATGCAGATAACAACTTACGAAATGCACATAACAACTTACGAAATGCACAGGACAACTTAGAACATGCACATAACAACTTACAAAAGTCACAACTTAGAAAATGCACATAACAACTTAGAAAATGCACAAGACGACTTGCAAAATGCACATAACAACTTAGAAAATGCACAAGACAACTTAGATAATGCACATGGCAAAATAGAAAATGCACATAACAACTTACTAAATGCACATAACAACTTAGAAAATGCACATAACAACTTACGAAATGCACATAACAACTTACGAAATTCACATTACAACTTAGAAAATGCACATAACAACTTAGAAAATGCACAAAACGACTTACAAAGCGTACTGCACAGTGATATCTTCTGAACCTGGTTATGTGTGTACTTTAAAGCAAAATCACACAACATTATCACAATAAATATTCCAACATCCAAAAGGTGTGTGCTAGAAGGTAATCCCTTATTTTACATTTAAAATTAAACTAACTCTACACAACCTTCATCAAATTAGCATAACAACCGTTTTCACTTGATTTATGACAGGTGTTGTAAAACATTTCCATCCTTCACACCATCTCTAGGGTAATTCCGAGCTAGGCCCTTCCTCACCTCAAAGTTCCATCCCAGTTGTACACGAGGTATTGTACACACCTTGACACGATATTTCATCATTTATGACAGGTGTTCTAAAAACATCCTCTTACACTTATGGACATACGCCATCTCTGCCTATTTGGACCCTCCCTCATCCAAAACTACAATCCTATGAGTACCTTAAAATTTGACACGAGATATATTGAGGTGCTATATTGCAGCCGTCTTGACACGATATTTCAGGATTTATGACAGGTGTAAACATACACTTTAATCACCGTCAGGGTGATGCCTATTTGGCCGTCGCATTTAAACACAATATCATAATGTATTCGAATGCTTGTACAAAAAGACCAACGTTTTTAAACATTGCACAGTTTGCGTATATGGCGCGTTTACTCGCGTTTTACCTTTTTTATGCTCAAATATCCCTACCTCAATGACTTAATTACTGAGGTAGGGATATTTGAGCATAAAAAAGGTAAAACGCGAGTAAACGCGCCATATACGCAAACTGTGCAAGTACTAATGAAAAAATATAAATTACAAGATATACGAATTCAAGAACCAGTATTCCCATCAATGGTAAATATGCAAACCATTAAGCCGTGTTTTGAACTGCAAGAGTTAATAAATAAAAAAACAACCCCAACAGACGAGGCTAAGAAAATAACCGATAAACATATAGAAACCAATTACTCTGATCGCATCAAAATATTTACTGATGGTATCAAAGACCCGGAAAAAAACCTAGCTGGATCAGGCGTACTAATATACAGTCCGGACAACAAAATAATCCATAGGTTAAAAATAAAACTAGACCATATGTTATCTGTATATACAACGGAACTTTCAGCAATATATGCTGCGATTACATGGGTAAACATGACTAATACCAAAAAAGTAGTAATCCTAAGTGACAGCCTCAGTGCACTCCAATCAATAGCTAAGGGAAGGTCCCAAACGAGGCAAGATTTAATAGTAAAAAATATGTTTGCCATCAACAAAGCAGTAAATAATAATAGAATAATTGATAAGACCTTGATCCCAAGCCATGTAGGAATAATGGGCAATGAAGCAGTGGACCTGATTGCTAAACAGGGCTCCATAAAAGGAAGTATTATACCCCTTAACCTCGAAAAGAAGTCTATAGTATCATAAAAAGTAATATCAAACAAGAATGGTTCAATATATGGAAGAATATCAAAACGCAAAGAATAGATCTACATCCTCATACGCCACCGAACAATATAATGATAATAGAATCTTAGACGTTATATACACGCGGCTTAGGTTAGGGCGCACAGGAATAGGCTCAGAAAGATAATTTAAGGAACAGAAACTGTAACGCCTGTGGGCAGCCTGAAACGTTTGAACACATCTTCTTTGACTCAACGCGATTATGTCCATAAGGAACAACGAAGCGAGCTACAAGCAGAACTGCTAGAGCTGGGTCTAACAGTAATCGACAAAAAAACACTATTATTTCCTATAAAGTCTGTTATGGAGAAAACCAGGACATCAGTTTTCAAATTTATCAAAAATTCTAAGTTGGATACAATAATATAAAAAGTAAAAGTACGGCCCCTTGCCCAATGGTATGTATGACATACACATAACAAACATTATAGTGCAGAGTGTGTATGTCAGGAGACCCACATACACTTGTGGACATACTACCAGCTGGCATACACATAACATTCATTATCATACAAGAGTGTGTATGACAGCTGATCTATATGTCTATAAACATAGGACGAGGGGCTATTGACAAGGTCAATGCCTATGGCGCTTTAAGGGTTAGGTGCACCAATATGGGTCCATAGCCAAATCTGCCATCCTTCCTGACACTCGGTAAAGACTGTGGTGTAACTCTCCCGGGACTTGGCTCTGTGAGCGCTGGGTAAGGTTAATGATGCGGACGAGGCAGTGGACCGTATATAGATGGGTAAGGGAAGTGTGTATATGACAGCTGAACTACATGTCTATAAACATAGGACACATGAACTACATGTCTATAAACATAGGACGAGGGGCTAGTGACAAGGTCACTGCCTTTGGCGCTTTAAGGGTTAGGGGCACCAATATGGGTCCATGGCCATATCTGCCATCCTTCCTGACACTCGGTAAATACTGTCCTGTAACTCTCCCGGGACTTGGCTCTGTGAGCGCTGGGTAAGGTTAACGATGCGGACGAGGCAGTGGACCGTATATTGATGGGTAAGGGAAGTGATGGAGACAATAACAATAATTATAACAGAATGTATATACTATGTTGGAGTGTAAATAAGTAAGAAGATATATATATATATAATAAGTACTAATAGACATGCAATCCTGATTATATAAATAATGATAATTAGTATGAGCTGCAGGTCGGTTAACCCCTGAGAGCGGTGCTCCCCCACTCTCGGAACTGATAGGCAGAACATAACGTACAAGCAAAATATTAAGCATAGGCAACCAGATGGGGATTGGTCATAGCGTTCAATTAATAAAAACATAGCAGGTAGCAAAACATTGGTTGATTCTGATACTGGGCTCGATCCGCATGGATAGTTTCTGTGGTACAGTGATAACGGAGGGACACAAGTGATCTTCCTTGAACAAAGCTCACCCGTGGTTGGGCAGTCTGAGTGGCGTCTTGGGGTCCGTGTCAGCAAGTTTGAGTATGGGCTCACATACTAGCTTAACATTTATAATAGAACAAACCCTGTCTGGATAGATATAATATATTAATATAAGCACCGGCACAGATACTGATAAGTATGCAGGTATAGACATATGCAGTAATAAGTGTAAATATGTGTAAATAAGAAAATACACCATCATAAATAAATACCAATCTGACAAACTAGAAAGCAAGTAAGACATGTCAAAGCTAGAAGATAATGTAATATAGTAGTCAACCAGAATTATTTAATTATATGTGTATGTAAATACTATATGTAACAGAACAAATCTCTTATACTCACGAGATGGCAGACAAAGAGGTACGTATACAATACCCTAACCAACAAGTACCATCTACACCTATAAGAGATTGACCAAACCATCCTGTTTCTGTAAATAAAACCATGATAATTAAACCATTGTATAAATGCATATGTACCAATAAAGGCTATTTGCCCAAATCCAAACTGTAAATAATAATCTGAAAATGAAACCGTTTTATAATTCTATAAACCAGCAAAAGGTATGGTCAATCAATAATGGGTTAGAATCTAACTAATATGTCAGTATAATGCGACTATATGTCTTGAAGAGGGATGCCGGACCTGCACCGCCAACCTATCTACGTTAGCGCGGTCAACGGCCCAGGGGCACAAGTTGTCACAAACCTAAAGTGGGTGGCACACGTGCACCTGGGCATCTTCAAGAACCATCAAACTATCAACGCATTCGAGATTCAACCTACAAGACATCACCCAGAGAAGCTCCTACCGGTGAGGCTCCAAGCCTCCCCTAAGTCGATCCAAACTGACCACGTCCAGACACTAACCAGGCCTCGTGCCCCGAGGCATAAAACCCAAACTACACCAATACACACCTTTGGTATGCAAATGCTGACCCTTGAAATTCATTAAGCCACAGCTACGTAAAAAGCGAGCTGCCCACTAACCCCACAACCCTGACCATTAAAAACATATGCGGTACCTTGTTGTCAGTACGAGCATACCCCATCACTACCCCAAAACCCCAAACCAGGGGCCGTGGCCCCATAAAAGAGGGCTATGGCCACTTGGTATTAATATAAGTACGGTACCATGCCAGGCAGCAAGCAGGGCAGTATGCGTATCCCACATCGCCCCACGGCCCGTCAGCCCAGGCCAAACCTAATATCAAGTAATGCAATTGCGGACCCAAACAAACCCATAATCATAGCGTGCGAAATTAGGTTAAATTAACCGCCAGTGCTATGATTATATTTTTGGCAGACTATTCAGACACTCTGGTCGACTCAGAGGCGGAGTCATTCAATTCAAAAATCAAAATCTTTTTAGTCCAAACATAATGCCGAGGCAACAGGGGATTCTTCCCGGGGGCTCATATTGTAGAGGGATTATAAACCTTAGAAAGCAAGAAAGAAAGAAAAGAACATTGTAATTGGGATTTTGTGTGGACGAGCAACCCTCCTCAGACCAAAGTCTCTCTCATAGAGAGAGGATTTGAATGTGCTGAGGAGTAGTGCTCGACGAACTGCATTGTGTATTTTTATTAGTTTTTATAATTTTTAATAAATATGATATATTTTATTGAGAGACATTAATTATACAACGGGAGCAACGATCAGACATAACATGGACAATGTATATGTAAATAACACACCGAATATTTTTAAACTTCTAGAGATATGTGATACATTTTATTATAACAGCTCGCTCGCCACAATTCCGATTTTGGTTTATTATACATAGCGGACATCAAAATACATTGTTTGGTGACTCTTGTTGACAGCAATTTAGTAAGTAATATACCTACGAAGTTCATCGGTGTCCTTGGACAAATATAATAGAAACAACTATAGTAAATATACGTACAGTAATCCGCCATAGACAATATTTACGTCTGCTTAGCTCTTACCGTCTAGTAACGGATACGAATGCATAAATAAATCCTCTTTGTATAAATCCTCTATGTATTAAATAATTATGAAATATAGAATATATAATCAACATAAGACAAGCACGCCAAAATGCCTAGTGCAACAAGGCGTGCCAAAACAAAAACTGAAGATAGAACATTGTAATTAATGTACACAGCCAACATCTCAACTCGAGTCTAAAGAGCTAGTTTAGAAATGAAATGAAAGATTAAGAAGAGTTGACGGTTGATTGTTGGTTGTCAGTTGTCAGTTGAATAATGTTCCCGAATATGAAGTCAATCCATTTACTAATGGCGCGAGGTGTACAGTACTGGTTCTACCCAGGGAAAATTGGTGGTCTGCCTCCACCACAAAAAATCGACCGTCATATATAACCTTATATGTGTTGAAAATGACGTAAAACACCATAAAAACAAACAAATATATCATTAGCGGTCTCGGTAGCTCAGTGGATAAGGCCTATGCTTTAGAGCTACAGACCTCATGTCTGATGAGAAATCTCATCTCGATCCCTATGAGGTTGCTGTCCTAATACAATCTAATAATTTTTATGATGTGTTAACGGTAAAACTGTATTTCATTCATTCATACATTGATTTATTTATTTATTGATTGATTCTTTCTTTCTTTCTTTCTTTCTTTCTTTATCACATTGAACATGTTTAATAATATGAAATGAGTATATTTTCTATTTACAGTAACTATAATTATGTGATGAATAATTTTATCAGAAATGTTTGTATGTACAGCTATTAAAGTAAGTGTGCCTGGGGGAACCAGGAACCTGAATCTATTATTTTCTTTAAAGAAAAGCATGCTTCCTTACACTACAGAGATGTGTCCCAATAACGCAAACCAATGTACAAACACTTGTCAAAATTATTTAAATAATTGAGATTATCGGTAAACTTATTTTATTTCAAATATTTACATAATTATAATAAACTTTCATTCTTGGCGTGGATCTCAGCTCTAAAATCATTGATTCAAACCGCCCAACAAAACCTGTAGGTAATTCTTATAATTTCAGTTAAAGACTTAAGACAAGAAGTATTAAATAGTATAACTGCTGTGAAAGAAAATATGAAAAATGTAGCTGGAAGAGTTTATGGATGTGTAAACTTCTTGAAAACCATGACACATGATATGTTCATCCTTTGTATACTTGAAACTGCAATCTATAGTGACCGATGCATGTCGACCGATTCCTGGCATCTCCGTCCACGTGGGTTTGATTCTCTTGCTTCATCACAATATGCAACATGTTTAATATAAAATATTTACTCATTTCATCTGAGGTTGCGGTACAAATATAACCTAATATGATGTCTCAGCGGAAGGTAAATCCTCATTTGATTAATTCATAATTGCAATGAACACATGTACAATAATATGCAATGAGTAACACTATAATTAATTTATGTAAATAATTTTAGCAAATATTTGTATGTACAGTTTTGTATGTACAGCTCAGTAAATGTGCCAGGCCTCTGCCAGGAATCGAACCTGGATAAATGTGCCAGGCCTCTGCCAGGAATCGAACCTGGATCTCTTTTCTTGAAAGAAAAGCATTCTTTCTTACACTACAGAGATGCATTCCAACAACACAACTGAGTGTACAAAAACTAGTCAAAATTACAAGAAACTTGAAGAAACTAATATAACCTGCCAAATAACAGTAAAATGACACTACAAAGCTGTTTACCAAAACTCTATCCAGGTGTTCAGGGCATATTATAATGTATATATGTCAATTAAAAGTATAGGTTTATTCACAGGTTCTAAAAATACCTGTGATTGAATAGGCATAAAATGAATTATGAGTTGGTCACCAAGTCGGACGACAACTGGCTCGTCTCCAGCTCCACCATTTTCCTCCAGCAGGAAGACCATCACAGGCCACCCGAGTGGTCCAGCCTATGTGATTGGTTCAAAAGCTCACATGAGTCTATGTAAATTGTTATCTTATTATGTTATTGTGTACCTTGCTGACTGCAGATTATTATTTGTGCACCTCTTTAAATGCGAATATACATATCTCACAGCTAGGTGGACTGGCGTGGCTCAGTGGATAGCACGTCGGACAGTGTTTTATCTGAGTTTTATCGATTATTGGGCAAGAAACTTTCCCTTAGCGCGTCTGTCTGAAAGGGATGTAAACAGGGCGGTCTTGTGTATCAAGTCTATTCTCCGATCATCTATCCTAGAGTAGCTGCAAGTTAAACCAACACAGAAATCTAATCATTAGGCCAAACATTTTTTTTCCAGTTTGTTCTGAACTTTGATTTATCACATAGCTTACATCATGGAAGTGAAACATAACACTATTCTATATTTTCTGTATTCCACTGGGCACTGGTGGTATAACTATGCAAATTATTACCGAATTACACAGCAAATGTGTAAAATATTTAGGTAAGTCATATGATTTGCCTGGAATGTCATATGATACATTCAGAGTTGAACATTTTCATTTCGTGTGAACAATACGACGCTAATAAACTATTAAACTAATTAGTAAAATGCATGTTAAACAATGGTCTTCTGGTTTAAAGTGTTCTATAATTTCATAAATTTGTAACAGTAATGCAAAATTGAACTGTGGCGGTCTTATATCGAAGTTAACTGACAACATCACAGAGAAACTTGTATGTGTTTTTTTGTGATAAATAGAACCTGGCAATATATTGCTAAAAAAAGCAATAAAAAATGCCTACCGACCTACCCTATTACAAACTGGGGGATGGACCGATGAAAAGAAAAGATGTGGCATATATCTAGTATCATAAAAAATTGAATAAAAAAGATACTTTAACTATCATTTTACTGTGAATTTATTATTTTTTTTCATCTATTAATTTAGGAAACAAATAATTAAATCTTTAACTTCATCGATAATCCAATTGATCTGACATGCATGCTGGTAATGCTGCAATCTTCTAGTTTTCCAATTACAGTTGACTAATTATCAAACAATAATTGACTGATCCCATTACGATAGTATAAAATGATAGAGAGAAGAAGAGATCTTACCCGTGAGGGTGTGCAGCAGTATAGAGAGACAGAGATAGTTATAGTATATGTATTTTTTACTTAACTATATGCATATACTATTACTAACAGAATATATCTTTAGGTCACTGATATACTATATCACTATCTCTTCTTTTCTTTACTAGTATCCTAATGGAAGCCTGTGGATTTTATTACTCATTCAAATTATCTGCCATTATAAATCAAACATCCAATATACTGTTATGGCGAACAAATCTTACTTCTCGTAAGCCGCGATCAATTAATGGCCTATTATGTAATTAAGCGTGTTTGTAGTTCTAATTCCCTCCACATTTTAACCATTAGGACATCCTACATGTATATGTACAATAGAGTCTTGACTAAATTAAGAAATTAACCAATATTAATCCAATAATATAACATTAAGGGTGATAACAAATCAGTATGCGAACAGTGCCAAACACGCGCCGTCTATTTGTGTATTTCACTGACAAGAAGTGCATGTATATAGCATGTACACAGTAAGCGTGAAGTCCAGTTTGGCAGCTACTGACCTAGTTATTGACCGATCTTACCTGAGGTGCAGTAAATTGCCTGCATAAACACTAATAATAATAAAATATAGGATGTCAACTCTATATTGTATACAAGAGAAAATCCTTTGTTATTTGAAGGCGTCAAGCTATTGGATTTTACTATCTCAGATTAAACAACAAATCACGTCATGATATATAGGGTCCTATAGAAACCACAGTGTCCGATCGCAATGGCATCGTAGGTCCGCACTGTACTGCAAACAAGGACTAGAAACTACAATGAAAGAGACAAAAAACAACAGAAAGGGTGTTACCGACTTGGAACGGTCAGTAGGCAATAAGGGGTGTCATTAACTTTTCAAGTAAACAGCCAAGAGAGCAGCCGGGTATTCTGATAAATAGTTTTTATACTTGAATTATATACTTGTAAACGTAATCATAGTAGCCGGTAATCCGAGCCGTCTCTGATCTTACCAGCCCTTTTTACGATTCTGATATTTCATTTGGCTGTGAAAGACGCAAAAAAAAGCTTTTAGTTTTAGGGTCAGAGAAGGCTCGGATTAGGTAGACCAGTCAAAGTAGCATTGGGGAAATCCCCGGCTACCGCCTCTTAATGACACTCCTGCTATTTCAGAAGTTAAGCGATCGCAGCGTCGTTACGCAATAAATGGCTGGTGAATATCCTGTATATAGGTTTGTGGTGTATGATTTCCAGGGGCGTAGCTAGGGACTTTAGAATGTGTACGCAAACAGTCTAGGTGGGTGCGGGGGCATGCTCCCCTGGAAATATTTTTTCCTAGACCGTCTGTGGTGCAATCTGGAGGCATTTCTGCAACAAATTGAGGCTGATTTTGTCTCTGAAATTCATATTTTTTTTTCTAGAGCTAAATGAAGAAGTTACCTGAACCCCAAATAGCTCTTGTTTTTATTGCATTTTTGGACTTTTTAATTTTTTCAATATTTGAAACAATGTGTACGAAACTGCGAACTTTGTGTACAGACTACAGGTAGCTACGCGCCTGAATACTATGATACCACACCATGTGCTAGTTTTACTATTAGATGAAGCTATAAATTAAGGAATGTCCAAGTTTGACGGGAATACCATATTGATTATTGTTTATACTAGCTTCCTATGATATCAAGGGTTCTGTGGTATCACGGTAGTGTCCAATCTTTAATACAGTATGCATCTCAGCTAAACTATGATAATTATTTTATAGATGTGATGACTTTAGGTACATAGAATGAAATAATTAAAAAAATATATATTTATCATAAATAAAAGGATATTTCAAATAATGCAAAAATGTTGAAAATTTCTTTATGATCTTTAAAATTCAACACCCATAGTCTCCATAAATGCAGTTTCCATTACCTTGAAAGTTATAAAATTCATTAAATTTTAGTCTGATGAGTATGTTTTACATTATTGTTTCTAGAAATGGTCACTCATTGAATCTTATACCAGTTACTAACAAATACAGGATACACAATATATGCATAACTTGATACCATAGAACTTTTAAAATAATTGAGGGTACCCTTCTTTTCAAATCTAATTCTGACCTTTTTATGTAAAATTGATAACATTTTATATCATAACAATTTAGTAGAAGGGTCACAGAAAGCATCTGAGTTTCCTTTTTCTTTAAATATTGTTTAGTTTATTTTTTTCGTCAAACCATTTAAGTACCGTGATACCATAGAACACCATAATACTTCAGTATGAATAAATTATTATGTCAGGAACATCTATGACTACTCCCTGATAAAATAAATAAATATGTTCGTCAGCAGTCGTCATATTGTTTATCTTATAATTGAAGAGCTCGCAACCGCAAAAGTTATCGTTTCTTGAAAATGGTTCAATATGGCGTCGAGTACTCTCCGAGTCGGATTCCCGAGTAACGGAATCCGACGAGGCAGTTCCGATTGGAATGCAATCGTGAACGCACGGCCAATCCCGTCATTCTTTGGGATCCCGCCTCGTGTGTGTCAAAATCTTGACATTCTGTTGGCCGGAATCCAACGGCACAAAAAAAAGCATTCGAAACATCTCGTACACTGCTTCGCAGCATGACTCGAATGTATTACACCAATCTCTACCCAGAGCACACTCGTTACTCATTTGACTCTGTCAACGTCAAAGGAAGTAGGGCGAACGGTTAGGTCACGTGATTATTCAAAAAAGTTATGACGATGTTTTTAATAAATTTTTTGAGTGATCTGCAAAGATAAAATATAGACCTCTATTAAATAATTTCAGTTTTTATTTCTATGAGTTAATTGTTTTTAGTAATGTTCTGCTATGGAGCTTTGGTTTTAAATGTTTACATATGCGTTTCGATTGAGGAGACCTAAGTACGTATTATATTTGTAGTTAAATAGTCCCGATTAAAACTAAATTGATTTCATGCATTATTTCAAATCTTGCAACATCAAATTTGCAGATATTCTTAAAATTATATTTACACAAGAAATAAATAAGTTTCAGGCAAAGATATTCCAATTTAACAGATTTTACCAAAATCTTGTAATTTAGTAGTAAGCAGAGATATATGTGAGTGCAAGGAACGATAACTCTGCGTGGAGATTGGTAATACGCAGGTTTCCATATTGGTTACGTCATACTAGCGTGACGCGCGTCAGATTCCCGCCAAAACGAATTTTCGTTCAAAATCAAAGTTATCTTCAACATTGTGCAATGTCATTTAGCCGATTGCTCCATCTGCAGTTTATTTACGTGAAAGTATTGATACAACCTTCATCTGTATTGTAAATAACAAACATGCAACGCAAATCATACATCAACACGTGTGGCAAGCGGTCATAATGTTTATGTAGCAACAGTGCACTATTTTCTGTGCCGTTGCCTTCCGGCTAACAGAATGTTAAGATTTTGAACATACCGAAGCGCCGTGATACACACGAGGCGGGATCCCGTAGAATGACGGGATTGGCCGAGCGTTCACGATTGAGAAAATAGTGCACAGTTACTAAGCTGTTGCTACATAAACAATAAGGTCGCTTGCCATTCGAGTCAAGTAGACTGGTGAACGCTCGGCCAATCCCGTCATTCTTGGACGTCCTTGACACATCCTCCCAAAGACGCCCGGTATGCAGTAAATCGCATGGTTCCCTCTTTCCAGTACGCTGTATTGAAAAAGCGGAATCCAGGTCATACAAAATGGAAGTTTTTGTTGTTATTTTTTTGACGACAGCTTAGAAATATTCTGAATTAAAACGCATGACACAATGTTTTGGTAAACAGTACATCCAGTTAATGTCCCTGATATTTTTTTTAACAGGTTGGTTTTATGAATCTCACATTTGTGTCTTATTACTTTATTTATTTTGAGATGTTACAAGATGTTACAGTCTACAGAATGTTCACATAATTGTTTACATGTGTTTACATACATGTATGTGTACGTCTACTGAACTGTATTGGCCTGTTTCTGAAAGAATTGAAGATCAGAATAATAACCCTGCCTTAACGCAGCTTTTCAATGTAGATTTTTGTTGTGTAGTATAGTAAACATTTAAGGTTAAATATTGGTCCAATTGTTTTTCAATTTATAAATTTTAATATGCAAACATACTTTACATGCCCATATTTTGCAGTGCGTGTTCCTTCCCTGCAAGGTTGTGCAAAATGCTGGGTCGATGATGTAGCAGATTTATACTGGGATAGTACAAGTCACAATCTCAAGATAATTTATTCCTTGATAATTGTAATTATAGAATTGGCCAGATCTAAAGGGACTTAACTAGTGCTGTGAAGTGGGGAGTTTGAGGGTGAGAAATTAGATAAAATTATGGGTTATATTCACATATGTATCCAAATTAAACTTGCCTGTTCTTTGAAGCCATACACAAGGAATTTCCAGAGCAGAGTTTTTCAACTGGCTTGAGAAAACGTTTTTAAACTTATTGAACTACTGATGAGGCAAAAATAAAACACACCTGTGTCAGGGTACCCTACCTACCATATTGTTTGCCGTAACATAAAGATCTTTTTTGCCAAATTTGAAGAAGCACTGTAAAGATTGAGATTCCTGTTCTATATAGCTATGTAAAATTAATTTGGAATAGTTTGAATGTTTTTTTACGTCATTTTCTTTTGTGGTGGAAGCAGACCACCCACTTTTCCAGGGTAGAACCTGTACTGTACACCTCCCGCCATCCGTAAGCATCAACACTTTCTCATAATTAATTTGGGAAATAAAATAAATTCCCTGTCTACTATGTATTTTATTTCTTAAAGGCAAATCTTGTCATGCTTGTGGCAAACAAAGACCAGTCATCTGCTTTCAGTATATTGCTTCAAAATCATTTCCGTCTTGTTTTGGCATGCTATGCTACCTAAGGTTACGTTTTCATCCTGTGTGGCATGCTCCTCTTTTTATTTACCCAGAGAGTCATTAGAAGTTGTAAGACAGGTCAGGCCTAGAGGTGAAGATCACAAATTGCTTCATCGTATTCTGGTACGATGTCAAATGAAAGTAGTCAATACCTTTAGTAGTAATTTTGATTTTGATAGACATTTTCCCTTAGCTTGTTTTTAGCAGTTAAGGATAAAACATGGTAAAACATATGACAGTATGAAGTAACGATGCAATAAAAAAAATAAATTCATGAGGTGCAATTATTAATGACACATTTTTTGTTCAAACAGTTTTATTAGAAAATGATTACCTTAATATGGCAAAATAATATTCAACTGGTGGAAGTAAACGGTTTGGACGAATAGAAATATTTGTATTTCCATAAGGCCATTTGAAAAATTAAAAATGTGTCCATAGGACACGGATGCCCCCACTAAGGTCACTATAGGATAAGATTTTTATAATGAACATAAACATTGATAAACACGTTCAAAAACGATCTTGGTCAATCAAATGCGCATCTTCACTTGCTGGTCAACATACGTGTAAAGTTTGGTGACCGTGGGTTAAATAGTTATAGAGGATCGCGCGGCACAAGATTTTCAGCCCCTATTTTGACTAAGTCAAGGGACATAACTCTGTGGTTCCTGGTCCAAAATAAAAATGAAAACCCGCATCTTCACTTGCTGGTCAACAATCCTGTAAAGTTTGGCAACCGTGGGTTAAATAGTAATGGATGACGGCGCGACACACATTTTTCAGCCGCTATTTTGACTAAAGCAAGGGCCACAACTCTGTGGTTCTTGGTCCAAAATAAAAACAAACTCAGAGGCACATCTTCACTTGTTGGTCAACATTCATGTAAACACAAGTTTTTCAGCTCCTATTTTGACTAAGTCAAGGGTCATAACTCTGTGATTCTTGCTCCAAAATAAAAACGAAAACCCAGGTGCACATTTTCACTTGCTGTAGTCTGGTTCCCGTCGTACTAAATTAGTACGTCAGGTATAAGCCAAACATGGCGGCTTCTAGTGCGTAATCATTTACTGAGGTAAAAATAACATAACTTTTAATTGTCTGGACCATTTCGATTAACTACGGGTTTAGTAAGCTCATATGGTTTTATAGCGATACATTTAATCGATAAGTGTCGTATCTGAATATATTAAAATGTAAATTAGGAGAAATATATATTGAATAGTTGAATAGTTGTCGCACAATACAAACGTAAATAGAAATTTTGACAATGCATAACAATATAGATTTTTTCCAGCTGTCGTCCACTGGCATTGGCCACAGCTATTGTACAAAGGGAGATAAAGAAGAGAGATTACCGAAGTTCCTTATATGTGGTAATGAGCATGTCTATGGAAAGCTATTGATATTGATATGGGACTTTTTCTAAAATGATCAGTATGACATGATGTTGGTCCTTGTCGAAAATCGTTTTGATTCGACGTTAAACATGGCTGCCAGCGGCCATCTTTGTTTATATAGAGTTATTTAGTAAAAACTTGTAGCGACTACTCCTCTGAAACTACTCCACAGATTTTCATGAAACTTAACAGGAATGTTGTTCTTGATGTCTAATTGATCCTAGCAAAATTTTAGGTCCGCCGGAAATTCAAGATGGCCGTCACATCTAAAGTTTTGGGCAAAATACAGCTTATCAACTAAATCAAGGGCCATAACTAAAGAATCTGGTAAAGTTTGGTAAAGATCAGATGAAAAATAAAGGCCCTACCGTATTAACGAGGCAAAATATAGCATTTTTAACTAAATCAAGAGCCATATCTCCTCTGTTACTGGTCCGACTTGTCCAAAATAGAGCTAAAAAATCAAAGAAAAATTAAATTTTCTTTTATAAAAACAAAAATCGAAAAAAAAAAGATTTTTAAAAAAACCAACAAAAAACCCCAAACAAAGCAATTAAAAAACAATTACAATATAAAAAAAGAGTCATAACATCTGGTAAAGTTTGGCAAAGATCAGATGCAAAATGAAGGCCCTATCGTAAGACGAGGCAAATTATAGCATTTTTAACGAAATCAAGGGCCATAACTCCGCTGTTACTGGTTCGATCTGTCTGGTTTTCGAACTTGTCCGAGTTTTTATTGACATTAACAATGTGATAAAGTTAGATAAAAAATAAAGTCTTAACGAGGCAAAATATAGCATTTTGAACTAAATCAAGGGTCATAACTCCGCTCCGCTGTTACTGGTCCGATATGAATGGTTTTCAAGATTTTCCGAGCTTTCATTGATATTAATCAGATCTGATAAAGTTTGGTAAAGATCGGATGAACAATGAAACCTCTATCGTCTTAACGAGGCAAAATATAGCATTTTTAACTAAATCAAGGGCAATAACTCCGCTGATGATGATTCGATCTAGCTGGTTTCAAATTTGTCCGAGCTTTTATTGATATTAACAATCTATGCAAGTTTGGTAAAGATCAAATAATAAATGAAGCTGCTAGAGTGTTTACAAGGCTTAATATGGCATTTTTCAGCAAAACAAGGGCCATAATCCCGTTGAAATTATTTCGATCTTGCCGGTTTTCGAACTTGTTTGTGCTTTCGTTGATATAAAGACACTTGCAAAGTAAAGTAAAGATCCGATTAATATTGAAGGCCCTAGAGTGTTCACAAGGCAGAAAATAGCATTTATCAGAAAAAACAAGGGCCATAACTCCGGTGTTACTTATCCGATTTAGCTGGTTTACAAACTTGTTCGAGCTTTTATTGATATTAACAATCTATGCAAGGTTGGTAAAGATCAAATAATAAATGAAGGTGCTAGAGTGTTCACAAGGCAGAAAATGGCATATTTCAGAAAAAAACAAGGGCCATAACTCTGGTGTTACTGATTCAATTAAACTGATGTTCTAACTTGTTCAAGCTATAATTGGTATTAACATCGTGTGCAAGTTTTGTAACGATCAAATAATAAATGAAGGTGCTAGAGCGTACACAAGGCAGAAAATAGCAATTTTCAGAAAAAACAAGGGCCATAACTCCGGTGTTACTGATCCGATTGGGCTGTTTTTTAAACTTGTCCAAGCTCTCATTGATATTAACAATTGCAAGTTTGATAAAGATCAAATAATAAATGAAGGTGCTAGAGTGTTCACAAGGCTTAATATGGCATTTTTCAGCAAAACAAGGACCATAACTACGGTGAAATTATTCCGATCTGGCTGGTTTTCAAACTTTTCCGAGCTGTTATTGATATTAACAACCTGTTAAAGTTTGGTAAAGATAGGATGAAAAATGAAGGCCCTAGAGTGTTCACAAGACAAAAGTTAACGACGGACGGACGACGGACGACGGACGGATGGACGACGGACAACTCGCCATCCCATAAGCTCTGCTGTCCCTTGGCCAGTAGAGCTAAAAACAAGTTTGTAGCGAGTACTTCTTGAAAACTATAAGTGATATTGATATTGATTTTGACATTTTTCTAAAATGATCAGTATGGAATGATGTTGATCCTTGTCGAAAATTTTGATGCGACGTTAAACATGGCCGCAAGCGGCCATCTTTGTTTACATAGAATTATCTAATGAAAACTTGTAGCGACTACTCCTCTGAAACTACTTGACGGATGTTCATGAAACTTCACACGAATGTTGCTCTTGATTTCCAATGGATCCTAGCAAAACTTCAGATCGGCCGGAAAATCAAGATGGCTGAAAATAGATTTTCAATAAACAAGTTTGTAGCAACTACTTCTTGAAAACTATAAGTGATATTGATATGGGAAAATCGTTTAGATTCGATGTTAAACAAGGCTCTTAGCGACCATCTTTGTTTACATAGAGTTATCTATTAAAAACTTGTAGCGACTACTCCTCTGTAACTACTCATCGGATTTTCATGAAACTTCACAGGAATGTTGCTCTTGATGTCTAATTGATCATAGCAAAACATTAAATATGGCTGCCAGCGGCCATCTTTATTTACATAGAGTTATATAATGAAAACTTGTAGCGACTACTCCTCTGAAACTACTTGACGGATTTTCATGAAACTTCACAGGAATGCTGATCTAGCTATCAAAAACTATCAGTAGAGCTTCAAGGTCATCGACCTCTTGTTAAGTTACTGTTATCACTGTTATAATACCCCCACCTTGCCCCTCCCCCACCCCCTATGAATAATGACCAGATCAGTCTTTCTCAGTGTCCATAAATCTTACTTTTAAAGAAAATAATAAAAAAATTAGGCGGATTTTAACACAACCAGGGAGCCATGGACTACCGAAGAAAAGTCTGTATTACATGGCTTTATTAACATGTCAGCCAGAGACCCAGTCGAGACGGATACCGACTATTGGCTGAGATGTGCAGCTGTTTTAAATGAAAATTTTCTGAAAAACAATGAACAGGTAACTAAAACAAGGATGGCCCTAAAGATTTTGAATCTCTAGCCAGAATTTTCAAATATGTGAAAACTTACCAAATATTCATTTAAATATTCTTTAAAAAATGAAGAAAAAAAAGAGGATTTTTTAGCTCGACTATTCGAAGAATAGGAGAGCTTATGTAATCAAGTTGGCGGCGTACGCTGTGTAGGGCTTTTTTTCCTTCATAAACATTGGCCGATATTCGTCCCGTTCCCCTAGCAAAACAGACTACCCTTTCTCCTTCTTTGGCTGAGAAAATTCCCCTAAAAAACAATATTTGTTTTTGTTTTGCTTAACATTATTTCCCTTTATAACTTTCTCAACATTGTTATGTTTGGGATACATTTATAGAAGACAGTTTATCTAAAATATACTTCTTTTTCATATTTGCACAATTAAATCTTCAATTTCTTCCTAATACATTGTTCCCCATATATCTCGAAATAGCATTATTTTTCCCCTTTAATTCAAAACAGTACATAAAAACATTTGCTAAAATCATTCACATAATTACAGTGTTACTCATTTCATGTGTTCATTGCAATTACGAATAAATGAAATCAGGTTTTACGTCCCGTTGAGACCTCATATTAGTTTATATTTGGACAGCAACCGCAGAGGAAATGAGATAAAAATATTTTTATATTAAACATGTTACATATTGTGATGAAGTAGCAGAATCAAAACCCAGATGAAAGGAGATGCCAAGGATCGGTCGACATGCATCAGTCACTATAGATGTCATGATTTTCAAGATTATACATCCATAAACTCTTCCAACTACATTTGCCATAATTTCTTTCGGGTTATACTATTTAATGTTTATTACACCCACGTTTTTGAGAGAAAAAACAGGGTATATTAAAATCGACTCCGTTTGTCCATCCGTCCGTAATTTTCTTTGCTGTATTACTGGCACATATGTTTGCACAATTTTTCATAAGAAGGTTTTGTATTATTTGTCTGTCCAGATCCAGTCAGATGCAGAAACGGCTAGCACCTGACTGACAGACCTTAACTCAGATAATTGTTTGAAATGAGGTCTGAACTCTATTCCCCCACTCTGAAACACAGTGTGCTTCATGAATCTGAAAGTTTCAGATGAGAATACCTCATTGATTTCTTTGTTGTTTAATATGTCTTCTGGATGACTAAATATAAAAGATATTTCACCATTTTTCAATTTTTTTGAGTCACTCTTTGCTGTAAGGCACATGGCGATGTCTCCTAATTTATTTAACTGTTGCTGTATAATAGCATTCAATGGGACAATTACTATTACTAAACATCCAGTATCTTTGAAAGTCAATAGTTCATAGATAAGGTAAAAAAAAACACCTGTGTTTCAGGTGGCCCGTCCGACCCTATTTTTAAGGGGCCGACCCTAAAACGTTTTATGAAAAAAATAAAAAAATAATTTGTTCTGAACAATGATTTATCACAATATTGAGGTAAACTGACATCACAGAGAAACTTAGAGCTGTATCATCAACTTGTATGGGGTTTATGAGATAAATACATAGAATCTCACAATATCTCACAATATCTTGCTCCAAAAAAAAAAAGAAAAAAGAAGAAAATGACTACCTATTTTTTTAGAGCATGCAATAGGAATCGCACCTATTTTTTTTGGCCTCAGAGACTTTCCAAATCCAGTCAGTATTGAGCAGATACAAACCTTACCACCTAGTTATCACTGTAAGGCTTGAGCTTGTGGTTCTTTAAGGCTTACAATGTTCAGATTCAATGTCTTGTTGTATTTGATGATTCCCTCGGTCAGTATTTCAACCGAAATAAGATTGAATCTGTTCAATATAAGCAACATACAAAGTTGAAATTAAGTGAACAGGGCCTCCCCTGTTATTTGCCATTGTCTCCAAGGAAAAATAATTTGAAAGTGACAGAAGATAACAAAAATACTGATATTTGGTGCAAAGTAAAAAAAATTCCCAAAGGACTAGGTACATGTATGATTGGCCCCAAATATTGAAAGTTTTAACATGTTTAATGCACAAGTTTTGAAAATCTAGTTTAACTACAAATGAACTGAATCATTATTAAATCTCATTACAAGTACGTTTGAAGGCTCTAAATGAGTTGAATTTTTTGAGACCATGTTAATTCTTCTAGATAAATATAATAATAATAAATATCTTTTGAAGATAGAAATGATCAATTTACTTCAACATGCACAAACAATTATATGTAAATATTATTTTTTTGCATTTTGAATATACTGGGGGCCAAAATACCCCCTTATCATATATTGTCCTTTACCATTTTTAGTAAAAGTAGGTAAAAATTAACAAATGCCCTATACAACATTGGGATATCACTGGATATAATTTTCAATTTGTATATCCTATCATATAAAAGGTCCATGGTTCCTGGTCCCCATTGGAACCTGTCTTTTGTGGTTTGTAAATATCAAATAATTCATTTGAAATAGAGTCACACACACACACACACAATGACAGATATGAAGTATTATCTGCTTGAAGCATGGGTGTCATTGGATTTCATCCAACTCTTTGTTGCCAGGTTTGGACAAGATTTAAAGGTAAACTCATTATGACAAAAATGAACACATTTACAATGTATCAACATAGGAACATTTTTAATTGCATTCTTTTTATTAACACTTTGACATACAAAAACACTTTTATTTCATCTTCTTAGCATATATATATATTCTGTGATATCTTACGGTCCGTATTCATTGAATTCTATATAATAAAATCATTTTATCCAAATTTACTGTATGTCCGAAATTCTGTGTTTCGAACATACTCGGTAAATCATAAAATCCATTAAAAGAACATCGATATAAAATTGAGGACCTATTATTATACATATTCAAAAGCTTAAATTCGAAATATCTCTGAAATGGTCCATCAACTACATTTCCCCCCTTGAGTTATACTTACAGTGGGTGTCGCCATTTTCAGCGTATGCCTGACCCGATAATGTAATGACAGGGCCAGGAAAATCCAGATTTCACTTGCTGGTCAACTTCCTGTAAAGTATGGCGACCGTGGGTTAAATAGTAATGGAAAGGACGTGACACAAGTTTTTGGGACGGACGGACAAGTGCAAATCTATATGTCCAACCAAGTGGGGGCATAAACAATAAATACTGTTTCATCTCAAAAAAGGGGCAGATCTAGAGTGTATGTAAAGCATATGCAAGAGACACATTATGCTAGGGAGCATGCAGCATTGCTCCTTGGATACTTGTTATTATTCATAGATACTTTATGGTGCCTTTTGATTAAATAATCAGTCTTTGAATTAAAAATGTTGTGTCACTAACCCGAATTATTATATACTCAATGAAAACATTTTCCTTTAGCCCGACTATATACATTTAAAAAAAATCACTAGCCCGACTGAGAGTTTACTAGCCCCGGGATTCGGCTAGTGGGTTAATTCGAAGACAGTTATTTTGATGATTCTGTCTGATTTGTTTCAATTCCTTTGACTGTTTTGCTTCTGTAACGTTATACAAACAAGTTTGATATCATATGCATTTTCCAGCTATTACATCATACCCTATCATATAAAGCAGTCCCGAAATGAGCATGCATGTTCTTAGAAATACTGTATACGTGTTCATTTATAAAAAAAAATCATGAAATTATGCAAATTGCAAATGACAAAACATGCAAACGTTTTAAAGGGACACTGTCCGTAAGTAAGCAGATATTGAGCATAACCAAATAACTGTCTGACTTTTTTCAGTGAAAAGTATACATGAAAACATGAACATAGACACTAAGAAATCTGTAGTAATACATTCGTGAGTTTGAAAAATAGTGTTATTATTTGTAAATAAAGTGGACCCACAATATTTAGTTACATGTTCTGCAATCACGTGACTCCATTAGCGCATTAGGTTTTCACCATAGTATGTATTGCGTAATTTAAATGCAAAAAATAAATAACATGTGAATCAGTATAAACATTTTATTTTTATGTTTTGTCCACTACACCAGATGATTTTGACTTTTTGATTGGCTGTGCATCACATTCTACATGTTTCCTCTTTTTATTTTTACTTTCACTTTCGCATTTACTCTGAATATTTTCCTTATTTTTAACGCTGAAAAAGTTCAACAATTTCATTTTGAAATGTAAACTTTAGCACTGCCGAATACGAAATCAAACTGATTATGTATATCAGTTTGTTTTGTTTTTATTTCATTTTTTTGACGACTCAATAGCCCAGTTAGCTCAGTCGGGAGCGATGTCGGACTACTTCACGCTCACTATTATTACTGCGAGTGTAATTTTAGTTTTGGCTGCGAGTTCAAACCGTGAAAAGCACAAAAGGTTTTTTTCTGTTTTTTTGTACCGCAATTAAATTCCGTCAAACAATCTTGCTTTTAATTAGTAAATATTCAATAATGTTTAGTGTGTAATGTTTGTGAACATAATTAGTGTGTGTTTTATAAGCTAAAAGTTACGGACATTGTCCCTTTAAATTCCTGTGCTAAAGTCAAAAACAGGTTCGAATTAAAAATAAAATAAAAAAATTTGTAAACAACATAATCAGAATGATAAACAATCATACCAAAGCATCCAACTCTTTGAATTTCATATCCTTCAGAAACTCGCAGGAAATGAGAAAACTATTTGGGAAGATACTGTGTTGCTGATTAATAATTCCCGAAACTTGGCGAAAGTCCGTTTATTATCAAAAATTACGCCGTCACATGTCAAATGGGCAAAACCTTTGATAATTTTGGACTTCCGAACCCAGTTGACAAAACACAGACGAGTAATTTTCTTCAGCTGCTTCTATTATAGATCTTTTCTGTTTTTTTAAGCGAACGCCGAGGATTTTCTCCATGGTGGACGCCATTTTTTGTTTTGGTTACGTGCACCTGCTCAAACGACCTACACCTATACAATTGGTGCATACCGGTCGTACATTCTTGAATAGTAACGATTGGGCATCAGTCTATCGAGTCATGCTCCGAAGCAGTGTACGAAATGTTGCGAATGCATATCGAAGGTCACATATTGGTTACGTCATAATATCTTGACGCGCGTCAGATTCCCGCCAAAACGAATTTGCATTCAAAATCAACGTTCGCTTCAAAATTGTGCAATATCATATAGCCGATTGCTCCATCTATAGTTTATTTACATGAAAGTAGTGATAAACATTTATCTGTATTTTAAATAATAAATATCCTACATATGTTGCAATGCAAATGTGTAGCTGACGGTTATATTGTTTATATAACAACAGGGCACTACTTTCTGTGCCGTCGCCTTCCAGCTAACAAAATGTCAAGATTTTGAACATACCGAAGCTCAATATACACACTAGGCGGGATCCGAAGAATGACAGGAAAGGCCGAGTTTTCACGATTGTGATGATAGAGTTACGGGTCTTGCAAGCACCTGCTAGGCTGCTACTTTCATTTTGTCGAAGCGATATGTCAAAAACGTCCCTATTTAGCAGAAATGTTGCATTCTTGTGGATGTTTAGGTCGGTTTAGGTGTGTTTTCTTTATAGTTCTGGTGGAATATTAAAGAACTGTACCGAATCGAAAATTAGAGCAAGACAGTCACGTGAACTGAACCGTCAGAAAAAAAAACGAGTTTTCAGTTACTCGTTGCACCCTTACTGGTTTGCAGTGGTAATGTTGCTCTAGCACGCCGTCATCATATGGTGATGTCATACCCTAAGTTTGGTTGAATTCAGTTCAGCGGTTTAGGAGGAGATGCGGTAACGGACGGACGGACAAACTGAGGCGATTTTAATGTACCCTGTTTTTTTCAAAAACGTGGGTATAATAAAACAGAAATATTGAAATACCATTGAAATATTTACATTCATCATCACAGGTTCATGTTTGTACCCGTCGTGTATTCAGGTGGCGGTTCAGGACTTTTTTTCCTTCATAAACAATTTTTATGTTTTGCTTAAGCTACAGAGTCCCTATATCAATCGATTTCATCTTTGTAGACGTGTCTTTAGTTTGTACTTATATGTTCACCAGCTCATGTCGAAATCGGGTATTTAAGCGAGCAAATATAGCGTAGGAAATCATTTACTGTATAAACATCCACGAGTGCACATCCTACCTATACACAGGTAACAGTAATTATTACGGAAAAAAAGGTTAGCTTATTTCGAGGGCTTAAACACACGACCTTCTGATTTCAAGTCCGGTGCTCTATCTGAAGTACAAGGCTACTTAAGGACTACCATATATTATGAGGCAAAATAACGTATTTAAACGCAACTAAAGATGGATCAGTAAATATGTAGTCCACATTGTCGACACGTGTAAACTAACATTGCCTGGTGTAATACTGTATGTTATCAATATGAAACTAATCCATCACCTCAAATCAACTAAATCTCGACTTGTTATTTAGCGCTCGATGAGTTTGTGTGCGCGCGCTTGTTATTACGTAATGCCTATTTAGTGTTAAAAATGCTACAACATACCAATAAATAGCAGTGATCTAGTGGTTCAGCGTACATCTTTCAAAACTTTCAAGTGTAAGGCTGTGGTTCAAATCCCGTTCCTGGCAACTATTTTTTTATATATTCTGGAGTAAATTTATCGATGTCACCTGTACGGAGGCTAAATAAAAATGTGAAATTTTACGCATCGACTTCTGCTTATGTACACTTCTGCTTATATACCGACTTTGTGTGGGTTCGTCGATTTGAAACTACTTCACACGTGACTCATTCATATTCATGAGTTATTACCAGTTAAAATAGGGACTGTACAACTTTAACACTACTTTCTCCACATTATTATGTTTGGGATACATTTATAGAAGACAGTTTATCTAAAGTGTACCTCTTGTGCATATTTGCACACTCAAATCTTCAATTTCTGCCCAATACACTGTTCCCCTATATCTCAAATTCGCATGATGTTTTCCCCTTTAACTTGAAAATCCCACTTTTCCCCCTATATTAACATTTCAACTGTAAACCAGTTAATTTATTGTACATGTATGGCCTAATAACCTTAGTATATGTCTGATCTTTGCCTTGAAGGGCTTCGCATTGGGCTATTCCAGAATATATCCGTACCCCGCTAAGAAGGGATGGGTATCGTTGGAAATACATTATTGTGATTTACGATATGTTACTTTGTATCACAATATATTATTTCAACAATATAGCATCATGGCAAAGATGTCGAACAAGGTTAGTAGATTACATTTATTAGGAAGCTAAACCTACTAGAACACATGAACTTAACTAATTGAACTTACTGTTAGGCACCACTAAACAGCAGTATTAAAAGTTCAGTAGCCCTTAATTTTCGCTAGATTTTCATACGACTACCAGTTTTTCTATAGAAACATCGCGATATGTTTTGAGTCATGTGCTCCGGCGCCCGCAATATATATTGATCTTATTGCAAAAGACAATCAGTCTGAAATATTTACACACCATTTATGGAAGATCCGTATCCAGGACAATTTTACCGGTTTTGGGGGAGGGGCCTTTTGGCCTAAATTGGAGAAAAAATCCATGAATGGGGAATGAAATTTCCAGAAGTTAGTTTATTAAATGGGGAAAACTGAAAAAGGAATTTGGGTGGGGAACTCCGAAGGGGCCTTATACAGGCCGCTTCAAAGAAGGGTTAAAAGGCCCTGGTATCGGTCATAGTTAAAGGAATTAAGAAATCCAATTATAGGTGTAACTGAATTTAGTTAACTATTTTTTCTATCTATGAAAGCATTTGATAGCGACTGGTAACCTGCTATACATACACGACACAACAGTATAACCTGAAACAGTCTGATCTTAAAATAAGTAATCCAAAAATTAACATTTGTCCCCGACTTTTCGCAACAAAAACTGAGTTTTCACCGCTGGATCACGGCCTTTTACAGAAAATAGTAATATGTATTATTTGTAACTTGTATCATAATATACCGGTATATCGGGAATACCGCGCACCACAACCCACTAAGGAAGGACCTTTTTTCGGAATGGTTTTTCCAGGTGGGGGGGGGGGGGGGGGGGGAGCTTGGGTAAGGAAGGGTTTTCAAGGCGGTGGGTTTGGGAGGGGGGGGGGGGGGGGGTTGGTGAACTTTTGGTAAGATGGTAAGAAAGCGTTTTCAAGAGGGGTGTTTATAAAAACAAACAATCCTGGGGTGTAATTTTGAGGAAATAAAACCTAGGCCTAGGGGGTGTTTTTCCAGGGTTGGGGTGTGGTGGTGGTGGGGGGGGGGCTTTGGTAAGGAAGGGATTTCCAGGAGCGGGGGTATTGATTCTCCAGTGTGTTGGGGGGAGGGAGGGGGGTGGTGCGGGCTGAGGTAAGGATGGGATTTCAAAATGTGTGAGGGGGTATTTTAAAGGATTTGTTTTCAAGGAGGGTGTTTTATTCGATTCTCTAGTCTAGGGGGAGGTTGGGGATAAGGAAGAGATTTCCAGGGTTGGGGGTTATGAAAACAAAAAATCCTGGGGTGGGGGTTGGGCAGTCTTGGGCTTAAAAACACTTCTGGGAAGGGGTACGGATATAATCTGGAATATCCCTTTGCTTCAAATGAAGGTTTCCTAATGAATTTTCGACACAAATAATTTTGTTTTTGTGAGTAAAACTGTCGAAAATACCCGAAGTTACACTACAGTAGAGTACAAGACACTGTTTTTTAATGCTCTCTCTTTTCCGGACACGTTGTTTTATCTTACAATTTTACTTAACATTTTCTTTCCTCTTGACAACATGCTTCAATGTGGTTTTTTAAATGTTGGACTGTTTTTGCAGCCTGTCCTTGAAGAGCCATTTTGTTACCCACAATGCTTTGCGAGTGCTCACATACAAAGGGTTATGGGACTTTTATAGAATCATTGTGGGCACTTTATGTAACTCTGTGATTGTCGCAAAACGGATGAAATCTCGGCGGTGTTCTAAAAATAGATTTACGTTGTGGGATGGTTTTTTATATATCATACTGGGTGGAATTTTTGTTTTATCACAATTACGATATTCAAGCGATTTGTAACAATTTTGTTCAATTTTAGGCACATGGTTTATGGGTCAAAATATAAATAACCCATATACCACCCAAGTATCCCACAACGTGAGTGGGAGGGATACATAATGACCCATAATCCAGGTCTTAGAAAACTATATATATATATATATATTGAGGGCATAGAGCAAAAAGGGGCTATATACCAAATTGGCATATTTTAACATTTTATGTTATTTTGATTCCTCTAGTGCCATTCTATGTTATGTAAAAATATCTAACATAGGTTATTAAATAATTCCCCAGGAATGATCAGAACACAATGGGGCTATCTGAAAAACTACCAAAACTTGACAGCAACAAAGGGACATCGACACTTACTTATAGCAACATGCCATATGCCCCCTTGTTGTCCTTGCAGATAATGTTATTATTGTTATCAGATATGTAAAGTGATATTATAGTCTATAAATCAGACACGGAAACAAGCAGACTATCAAAGCCCTGCTAAGAAGTATTTGTCGAGAAAAAGACAAAAAACCATTGATAAATGGAAAGGAAAACATACGGAAATATCGCTTTAAATGCATGTTCGCGCAATGTTTCTCAAGAACGTGCTAAAGAAATACTTCAAACTTACTGGCAGCTAGGCTCTTACGACAAACAGCGAACTTTTGTTTGTCAAAATGTCACTCAGTCAGACACGAAACGTGAAAAACAAATAAGACGTTAAGGTTGTGTACTCGTCGGGGGCCACTTTCCGTCACTTATGTAAACATAAACTAATTTTTCAGACACATCTATGTATCCTGACAATTTTTACTCCATTTTCTATTAGGTTAACTCTTCCTGGAAATTTGATACCAAATAATTTTGTTTTATATAAATTATCGAAGTGGCACGTGACCTTTTTATAAATAGACTAAAACTGAGAAATCATTTTGTTTACAAGCCCAGTTTCCGTCATGTATTTTATCGAGTGATAGATTCAACTAGGTCAAGAAACAATAAAGTTTTATGAATTAGAAACTTGTTTGCAAGTCTATCCAACAATTTCATTGTAAAAATGGTATGTTTGCATTGTTCGATCAGTCACATCAGTCGTTATAACAATGCGCCTGGTAACGTCAATGTAAAATTTTCAACGACGACAATTTACAGTAACTCTATGTAAATCAAACAGATACAGGTTGTACGAGTTGCTTCTCTTTGGTTAAACTATATAATAACGGTATATTTTAACTGCGTCCGCTGAAGAGTGATAAAAATATGACGTCATTACAGTGTTATTTTTTTAATAGTTTATTATGCGGCAGTATGCGCGCGCATGCGCGCATCCCCAACGCCATATAAGGAAGTAAACACATTTTTCGGAGAAATCCCGTTCGGTTTTGTACACTTATTGACTCTTTGGTTGTTTTTTCCTGTTTCCAATCTTCAGTTATAAACGTCTGACAATAAGTGGCATCGCGTAAGTAATTTGCAGTGTAAAAACGTTTTTTAAATGAGAATAACGGAAACTGGGCTTGGACGGAAACTGGCCTCTAACGAGTATAGTGTAGAGAAGTCATGAGTACGTATACACTACTCAACCTTTATAATCGGTCATCCAGGCTTTTTGAAAATAACACGAATACTAAAAACTGGAAAACACCGAAACACATACCAATATTTTATTAAGTTTATCAACAAGGTTTTAGTCCAATCAAGGCAGATTAAGTTTTATAAATGAAACAATATGAATTATTAAAAAATATATAATTCTTCGAAAAGTGACCGATTATAAAAGTTGAGTAGTGCAGATGAAACTTGACGTTTACTGCAAATTTATCAAAGACGTCTGAATTTTAAACCATAATAAATTAATCCCAGAGTTTTCATAAGTTTTAACATATTATTGTTTAACGTGATCTTTAACGGCAGTAAGACAAGAAGTAGAACACTTGGAGATGTTAGTTATGGTGCAGGCTCTAGAATTCAAAATAAAACTAGCTTTATACGGATTTGTATGTAATTAGGGGAATCCAGTACATAGTTGGCAGTTTGTTTTGCTTTTTGTCTACCCAACCTTGAAAGTAATGCAAAGAGTGAATATGTGTGGCAATAACGTCATCCTCAGTAGATTAAACTGGAGTGTACGAATTAGTGCTACAGAGTTCCAGAGATAAAACATTAATCCCTTCGAATATATTTATATTTTAATACTGAATGATACCGGCTTACATCGAAAGTCGAAAAGGAAATTTTGGCCGGATCAGCAGCTCATAATTACGGCAATTGTTCCTTATGCATACATTATATTTTTGAGAGGTATCATTGTTTACGAATGATCATTTCTGCCGCACATTACAGTGGCGTTGGAATGTTTTAGAAACTCGGGTGGAAGGTTGGGCCCAAATGAACGTTTTCAATTTTTGATAAGGTTTTACCACCCCCCCCCCTCGCCTTCGTTTTGCTTTTCACATATTCCCCCCCACCCCACCACACCCACTCCCCCCTCGCCTTCGTTTTGCTTGTCACATATATTTTTAATGCAAACAATATCTAATTTGGTTTGTCAATTGATTAGTGTTATGCTTCGCCGGCCACAAGCACTTGTGTTGGGTCAAAACATAAACTGGCACAATATTTGGTGGGAAGTGGGGGAAAACATACACCAGGCCCACCCTGTCAGATTATTGACGTGTGCCTGTTGAGGAGTGCATTCTTTAACATGAAAAGTTGTTACCTTTAACGTTAGGGTTGTTACCTTTAGCGGAAGAGGTGATTATTACCTTTAGCGGAAGTTGTTACCTTTAGCGTGCGTTGGAATTGTTACCTTTAGCGGCGGTTGTTGCCTTTAGCGGAATTGTTACCTTTAGCGTTTTTACACATTTTCCTTTCTAGTTTCATCTGGGATTGGCAAATAGTATGAAAATGATTATTGCTCTTATTCAAAAATCTTTCGATAGAGAAAAAAACTACATGTTTGTCCTGTAACAATATTAAAGCGTTTTTTTACTAACGGCATTTTAGACAATTACACTACGTGGACTTGTCAAGATGTTTGTGAAACACTCATTTCCTATTAGATAATATTTTCTTCAGGTATGGAACAACCGTTTATAGACAAATTGTTGGTATCCCTATGTGTACGAACTGTGCACCTCTTGTCGCAGATTTGTTATTGTATTGCTATGAAAGAGATTGCATGTTGAGTCTTTCATCCGATACTTCCGACGCATCACGTCACCATAGAAGTCAGTTTATGAGAGTCCTTGTCGCAAAAGGGTTCTTAAAATATTTTTATGTTTTAAAAATAGATCAGGGTTTGATATTGTTAATTATCCTCACTTAGATGGGGATGTTCTTCGGGCTACTTCTGGTGGTGACTATGTTTCTCAACTTATTCGCTTTTCTAGAGCTTGTAGTCGAGTTGATGACTTTAATATTCGTAATCTGTGTATATCTAAAAAACTACTCCAGCAGTGCTACCGTTACCATAAACTTTGAAAAACCTTTGCAAAATTGTATTATCGTAATCCAGATCTACTTTTAAAATATAAAAGTAATTTAAGAACTCTTCTGCGACAAGGACTATCACAACCTGACTTCTATGGTGATTTGAATTACAAACTTCGTAAGATCCTTGGTCATAATCATTTTCATACAGTCTTTATTAAACGTGTTAAAACGTTTATCAAAAGAGTTTATGACCCTTTAATTTTGCAACACACTGCGTGTTTAGTGGTGGACCCATTTACAGGTCGCCACTATGATTTCCTCTTTGATTGTGCGATGACCGGACAGATTGTGGACCATGCGATGACGTCCATCTGAAACCTTATAAGACGGTCTCGTTTGATGTTTGTCTTTAATATTATCTTGTCGTACTCTTAACGGTTTATTCTCTTGTTGCTCTGGCTTCTGCCAAGTCAGTGAGTACTTAATTTGTGACTTTCTAGGCTTTTTTTATATTATATAATACATGATCATGTATTTGTTTTACTTATATTGCCTATTAATGCTGCCGTGTTTGTTAGAAAATATACCTGTCGGGGATATCTTTATTTACATTGTCCCGTTTATTGGGATGACAATAGGGTAAGATTGAGGTTTGGTACACCCTAGAGCCTGGTTTAATCCCCAGCGGCCCCTTTTTGGCCACTGACCGTTCCAAGGCGGTAGCCCTATTGTCAACCCTTTTGTGTTTGTGATGACTTATTTTGCCTTTTATTCATCTTTAAAGTTGTACTTTGTTTAGAGCTAAATACGCCAGACCCAAAAGAGTGTGGCAAGACACAGGCCCTCATGTTATGAACCAGCTGTTACCGACCAGAATTACTGAGTAAGCTGGTCTGCTGCTGTGATGGTCAATGTATTGATGTTAGTTCGTCAAATGAACAGCTGTGTGCATAGTTATGCATGTATTTGCATAATATTATGCAAGTATGTGCATGATGAATACTTCTGATTAAGATAAGCTCTGATATTTGAGAGTTAATGATGTTAGTTCGTCAAATGAACAGCCGAGAGATTTATTTATAATTTATTGTGATTATATCACAACGAGATGTTACATAAACTGATGTAAAATGATAAAACATCAATGTTTTCTTAATCAGAATATTATTTTCAATATGCAAGAATGTATACTGAAAACGCACCGTAGACACATGCCATGACTCATCCAGTCACATTAAACTGACATCGGACCGACTATTCATAGCATAACACTTATAGCATCAGAGTCAAGCAATGGAGCTACTAAGTATTTGGTATGACCCGGTCGGGGATCGAGCCCACGACCTCCAGCATATGAGCCAAAGCCACCCCCGCTGCACCCTGGTTGACAGGAATTTCAGACGTGTAAGTCTGTACTAATGGTTAATTGATGAACCAGATACCGTATACTAATAAATGACAGATTCAATCGTTGAATGAAGTGCGGGTCGCGATTTAAATCAAGCCAGATCGAGACCTAATTCCTAAGGAGAATGGGCTCATCGACTCCGTTGCATTTATATTGGACCATTGCATATATTCCGCCATGTTGTCTCTCCAAGAAATTAGGGGCTATTCAATCAATGCCAGGTTTAATTTTTTGGTCGTAAGTTCAATCCTTGAGCATGGATTAATACAGTTCTAGGTATTCCACGTAAAAGAAATGAGTGGCCGTTCAAATAATATAGAATAAATGTGATAGAGCTTCATTTCAATTCAATTTGCTGATTTTATCATACGGTGGAATAAACTCTTTTTATGTTTCCTACATCATTGAAAGACATCGTACTTGAACTATCAGATTCCTGTTTTTGAAACCCAATACGGAGATACAATAGACCCTACATATAGAATCAATGAACGTGATGTTGGATGATTGTGAAATAAACCCGATCAGGTTATTTTTCCCAAACGTGCTTATCTCACAGCCCCCCTCCCCCACCACACACACCCTTCCTTTTATTTATATATTTAAAGGAAGCTTCAAAATTTACACTTGCGGACTAAATATCAAGGTGGAAGTAAACTGTAGTTGTATCATCAATGCCATTCGTATGTTCTTTAACACATCGATCCACTGTAGTTGTATCATCAATGCCATTCGTATGTTCTTTAAAACATCGATACACTGTAGTTGTATCATCAATGCCATTCGTATGTTCTTTAAAACATCGATACACTGTAGTTGTATCATCAATGCCATTCGTATGTTCTTTAAAACATCGATACACTGTAGTTGTATCATCAATGCCATTCGTATGTTCTTTAAAACATCGATAGGTTTTGTTTGAAAATGCATGCCGAGTTTCGTGTTTGGCATACAGAAAGTGTTCCCCTGTAAAAATGACATGTTTCCTTTCATATATTTGTAATCATTCGATTAACATTTCAGTAAACTGTTTCTGAGATGAGATTGTACTGGTTCAAGTCTGCATAAAATGTTTTCTCCTCACCAGTGAGTTTTTTAAAACTCTGTTTGCTATATTATATCGTACCCATTATAGCAAAAGAAAATATGCGTTTTCAAGCATATTGGGTAAAATCGAACTAAATGTGTATATACCTTCAAACGAAACCAAATCACAGTTAAACAGTCACAAACTGCATATATGTGTTTTATTTACATCGTTAAATAAGCTAATCAGCTTATGCACATACCACCCTTAATGGCGCAGATGACAACCTTAATTTGGCATGATCTTGATGAAAGAGGAGTTTTGTTTTGTTTGAATAGTGTTTTACGTCATTTTAAGCACATATTAGGCCATATATGACGGTCGGTTTAGGCAGATTACCCCATTTTTTTCAAGGGTAGAACCTGTACTGTATATCTCCCGCCATCCACAAGAATCGACACTTTTTCACTTGACAAGTCGGGCTTCCAGTGGGATTCGAACCTGCAGAAAATCCACGTGTCCGAGTGGGAGAGCAGCACACTCTCTAACAACGACGATACGGGTCGCATCGGTTGGAAACGAATCAAATGCTTCAGTGACTTACAAGAACATGTTAACTAAATTTTCATTGAAACTGTAGATATTGAAAAAACAGTGTAACCTATAGCGTAAACAGTTGTTATCTTTAGCGTTAACATGAAAAGTTGTTACATTTAGCGTTAGCGTTATTACCTTTAGCAGAAGAGGTGATTGTTACCGTTAACGGAGGTTGTTACCTTTAGCGTTCGAATTGTTACCTTCAGCGGCGGTTGTTACATTTAGCGGAATTGTTACCTTTAGCGTTGTTGCAAAAGGCATAAAATGTGAGAGTCTGTAAGAAGTTTGTCTTGGGAACACTGAACATAGAAAAAAGGTAGTTGCGTATGCAATGAAAAATAAAGTTCACGGATGTTGCGTTAGACATGCTAGGAAAGGAAAACTGTATTCTAAAAACAAAACACCAGATGATAAATTGAAAAATATTCGAGATCATATCGAATCTTTTGCAACTGTATCATCGCATTACACTGGAACAGATACGAAGAGAAAGTACCTCGATCCAAATGTGTCCATTAGGAAAATGTGTGAGCTATATCAAAGCAATTGCAGAAGCAGAGAAAGTGTGCCTTGTCATTTCAATGTTCATGATGTTTATAGAAATGTATTTGTAAGCGAGTACAATCTACCATTTCATGAACCCAAAAAGGACCAATGTACTCTTTGGGCGGTTTACAAAGGAAACCAAGAACATGGAGTAGCGGATAGTGACTTTGATGTACAGTATGAACTACATCAAACTTTAAAAGAGACAGTCAGGAAAGAAAAGAAAACTGACAAAGAAAAAGCTTTGAATGACCCATCTTATTTTGCAGCAACATTTGATTTATAATCAGTTCTTCCAACACCACACACTGAAATTGGAGATGTGTACTATAAGCGCTGCTTGTCATCATACAACCTTTCAATATACTCCCTTGGAGATAAAAAGGGAACATTCTTTTTATGTGATGAAACAAATGGTAGCAGAAGTTCTTGTGAAATAGGAACTGACTTTGTCATTTTATTGCCAAATACGACAAAAGAAGTTGTTTTTCATATGAACGACAAAACCGTAACCAATGTGTTACGGTTGTATTACTGTATGCAGTATACAAAAATGAGAATATTGAAACTATCGGGCATCAATTCTCTGAGCGGGGTCACTCCGAGATGGAGTGCGATTCTATGCATACGGCAATAGTACATTCTAAAAGGAATACTAATGTGCATGTTCCATCACAGTGGGATACACTTATAGCAATGAACAGGCGAAATAATACATGTGTTGTTATACCTATACCATGATGACATTTGTGACTTAAAATCCTACAAAAAGTCAATAACTACCAACATGAAAAGTACAGTTACGGGCAAGAAAATAAACTGACTGGATATCAAATGGATTGAAATAAGACGTTCATAGCCAGAAAGCATATTCTTTAACTATAGTTTTGACAGAAAAACTTTCATGGAAAGAAATACAACTGAGGAAGACTACAAGAATAGGATGACAGTGTGCATCAACATCGATGACATATCTATATGCTGAAAAGTTAACGATTTCTGTCCCGAAAAAACAAGACTTGTCCTCACTCTGCAGGTCAAAAGCAATGCTAGACTGTTTTCATTACTTATATTAACAGCTACCAACATCATTAAAGGTACAGGACAAATTACCAGAGCCAGATGTGAAAGCAGAGGACGTAGACAGTGATGAGAATTAGTGTAGAAAGTATGAGGCAACAATATTGTGTAGTAAAAACATGCATTTTACAAAAACTGGATAATTACTGTGAATTCAGTCAGTTTTGTAACAGAAGTGATGACAAGCAAGAACTTTACACTCAAAGAATGTGTATAGTTGTTAAATGCAACATAGGGATATATGGCAGATGGCCCCTTTTTAATTGCAAGTGTTAGTAAATTTGCCAGAGCTAAAAGGAGTTATCTGCATTTATCCTTATTTGGGCATGAAATATATGTTGAACTTTCAAAATATTTTCTGCAAACATGGAGTGTTAATGTACAAAGATGCCCTCAATAAATAATAAACATACAGTGAATTGTTGAACTTTCATTGGAACTCAAACATTTAATGTCCATTTTCTCAAAAGTCTGAATTATGCACATAACCCTTTTTTGCTCTATACTCTCGATATATAGGGAGAAATATTTGTGAACTACCAAGGACAGACCACCTTATAAATATATATATAGAGAGAGAGAAATATTTGTGAACTACTAAGGACAGACAACCTTCAGACGAACTACGGCAGGGCGCCTAGCTATGGCGAGATATACAGAAATCAAGCGTATGCATTCACTCCTTAAAAAGGATAGCTGCAACACACGTTGATGAACTGTATCTCTACATCATAACACAATCGTCTGGAGGCACAATTAACATATAGACGCATACATACATACAATTATAGCTCATATGAGTGGGCCACATTTAAGCATTCAACCACACACAGCTATATTGAGACAGTGACAATGAAAGGTGCCGGATCTTGGGGATACTGTGAATTTAGTAAATATAATAAAGGGAGAGAATTTGAACTCACTACGGCAACTTTCGAAATTGGGATCTCGTTCACAAAGCAGAATTATATATAGGGAGAAATATTTGTGAACTACCAAGGACAGACAACCTTCAGATGAACTACGGCAGGGCGCCTAGCTATGACAAGATATACAGAAATCAAGCGTATGCATTCACTCCCTAAAAATGATAGCTTCAACATACGTTGATGAACTGTATCTCTATACCATAACACACTCGTCTGGAGGCACAATTAACATATAGACGCATACATACATACAATTATAGCTCATATGAGTGGGCCACATTTAAGCATTCAACCATACACAGCTATATTGAGACAGTGACAATGAAAGGTGCCATGCGAGCACCGAATACAATAATCTTTGTTTTGCTCGTATTTAGATTCAATTTCCTTTTTTCGCAATATTCATAAAAATTCTGGAGGCATGATTGGAAACTTGTAGGGTAGTCGGAGAGGATACTAGTATCGTCTGCATATAACAGTAACATTATTTTTATATAATGATCGGCCTGAGTGTTAACAGAAATTCCCACTTGAGCAGCATTTAACAAATATTCGTTTAAAAAAATAGAAAATAAAATCGGCGATACTTTTTCGCTTTGACGGACGCCGCATTGACTTAAAAAAAAGTCTGACGATTCATTATTAATGGACACACATGATTTAATATTTTGATACATGTTAAATATAACTTGAAACAGCTTTCCCTTAATTTCTGTATTTAATAATATGCGCCATAGGCCTAATCGAACGCGAACGCCTGTGCAAAATCAACAAAGCAACAGAACAATTTCTTCTTCTGTGAACGTTGCATTTCGACTAAATTATGTAAAGTAAATATATGGTCAGTAGTAGCATACTTGGCTCTAAACCCTGCCTGATTTTCCGATAAAACCCCATTTTCATGTAAGAAAGCGTTGATTCGTCCGTTAAGGACAGACGTGAATAATTTGTCAAAACAGCTGAGTATAGTGATCGGGCGGTAATTTTCAGGACTAAGTGGATCGCCTTTGTTTTTGAAAATAGGTTTGATAATGTCTTCCAGCCAACTTGTAGGAAAATAACCTGAATCGAATATGATATTGAATAATTTAGTGTATAGGTAACATCACTTCTTGCGTATTTTTTATATATTCATTTATTATTTGGTCGTCGGCAGAAGCTTTAGTATTTTAAAGATTAGAAATATTTTTTAAAATTTCATCAGGTGTAATTGGAGAGTTTAAAATTGGATTGTCGTCCGCTATATTGAAATCCGGTATATAGTAGCCTTCATCATTCTCAGTGAGTTTTGTTTTTATATTTTTGAAATAATCGAATAAATCATTTAGCGGCGGCGTTTTATTGGAAGATCTCGGCTTCATTCTATTGAGGTATTCTTTCGGTTGTTTGGAATGAAGGTTTCTTAGTGTATGCTGTTGATCGTATTTGTATTTGTTTCTGAAGGTATTCATTTTTTTCTTGTAATATTTAGTGGACAGTTTGAATGCTGCTTTATTATTTTCATTGTTATGATTATGGTATTGTTTACGTGCCAAGTTGTACTTAATACGTGCATTGCGACATTTATAGCCGAACCAAGGCTTATCGGATGAATTGTTTTTAACGACACTAGTTTTTCGGATTTTTCTAAGACCAAACGTTTTTTTTGCCGTTTCATAAAATAAATGACCAATGGATTCGGTGATATTGTCTACTACGTGTTGGTCCATAATAGTATCATTTGAGGACAGTAAGTTGTGGAGATGTTGTACTTTGGTTCGGTCTAGGTTGTCTGAAAATGACTGCTTTTTCCCATCATCCCATTTCGGTTTTATTTTTTTCTCATTTCTCATATATAGGCAGTTCGTTGCTTATGTTATCAGAGTACATATCGGTTTTTTTTTTTTTACATGCGTCAATTAGCAGATACCCATGATTATTCGTTCTGGGGTCAGTAGATTTTGTGTTAATCGACAAGCTAAAGTTAGATTCAAAATAGCGTTATAAAAATCTAATGTTTCCTTGTCAAATTCAAAATGCTCAGCTCAAAAGGGGTCCACTGAAACATAGTCTGCCAAGGTAGTCTGCCAAGGTCCCTGTTCGACTGTTAGTGTCTCCCGTGAGGAATACATATTTGTTAGAATTGCACATGGCCGTAATTTCCGAATAGAGATATCCGTACTCGTCGATATTAGAGAAATGTGAACTTTCTGGTGGAATAGAGACTACACCCCATATAATGTCTTCTTCTGTTACCAGAGTACATATCGGTTTTTAAGGACATAGATAAAAGTGCATGGCCGTCTGAGAAAAGCGGGTCAGTATCGATTACTTCGAAATCGTTTAACAAGTTTATGCTATTAATAGAGCACAAGGTGTAATCGATTAAGGATACATTCTGGAAAGTACATTTTCCCACGTCTCTGTCTTTACCGAAACGGCCATTCAGAATTATTAAATTATTATTTTTACATGCGTCAATTAGCAGATACCCATGATTATTCGTTCTGGGGTCAGTAGATTTTGTGTTAATCGACAAGCTAAAGTTAGATTCAAAATACCGTTATAAAAATCTAATGTTTCCTTGTCAAATTCAAAATGCTCAGCTCAAAAGGGGTCCACTGAAACATAGTCTGCCAAGGTAGTCTGCAAAGGTCCCTGTTCGACTGTTAGTGTCTCCCGTGAGAAATACACATTTGTTAGAATTGCACATGGCCGTAATTTCCGAATAGAGATATCCATACTCGTCGATATTAAAGAAATGTGAACTTTCTGGTGGAATATAGACTACACCCCATATAATGTCTTCTTCGACATGGAATAGGAATTTGGACAGTTTCAACCATAGGATATATTCAGATTCGGATACTACAGGTTCAACATAATGACAAAATGAAGTTTTAACGAAAACGCCGATACCGCCACTTTTCCTTTTATATTTTTGTTTTCTTGGTCTTGACACAAATGTGTAGTTTGGGATGGCAATATAGTCATGTTCGTTAATTTTTGTTTCTGTGACACAAAACATATCATAGTGTGAAATACAATCAGTAAAGTCAGGGTACATAACTTTTCTTTTCAAACCACACACGTTACGCGTACCTAGCGAGATGGTACTTTTATCACTGGTATCATTTGTAACATAACTATCATCATCATCATCGTCAACATCATCATCATCATCCTCCTCCTCCTCATCATCATCATCAGTACCGTCATCATCATCATCATCATCATCATCGTCATCAACAATGTCAATAATACACTCACCACTATTGTTAACACATGCACCGTTATTTACATAACTATATATTGTGTTATTTACATAACCATGTATTGTGTCTACAGGAATGTTATTAACATTCTCGTTATTTTCATTATAATACAAATGTATACTATTGTCATATGTGTGGGTAACATTGTAATAGCTGATATTATTAGTATTACTTATATCATTTAAATCATCATCGTCAACATCATCATCATCATCATCATTATCATTATCATCATACAAAAAATGGCGATACACTACCTAATGCTTGGTAGAGCAAACATCGATCATAACCTTCGAGAAGATGTTGAACACATTCAACCTGGTTTGGCTTGTGTGTAGGCTAATCTCTTTATTACATTTACGCACAGCTTCTGTAATGTTCTCACCGGAATGCATGTTTGTTCACAAGTATTGTAACTTAGTAACCAGTGTGCATGTTCGCTAAAATTGGTATTTTTTATATAAATAAATTATTTTTGTACCCTGATAACGTTTTCCACACTATTTCCCTATATTATGAACAAAGCAAGTTGAAATATTGGCCTAAAAAATATTTAACTACAAAATTAAACTTAACTGGATTTCTGTGGTAGCAGTGATTACTGTAACAGAAAGGGGAAGTAGCCACTGCGGGGAGATTGAGATTTTGATTACGCGCATGTATATCGATAACTGTAGTAGCGTTCGATAGGGAATGACTAGGTATGCATATGTAACATTGCTGTTAAATTAATTATGTTGATATTATCCCATGCCAGCTACTGTGAATCTGCATAATCTTTGTCTACATTTAGCTAACATGTAACGGCTGGCAGATATATATAGTTATCGTTGCCGTGTAATTATACAAGGCATGTGTATTGATTCTGATGGAGATGGAGACATATGTTACACAAATGTAAAAGCCCAAAAATGTCCTTAGTTGTTATTCTTGAGCTGCTTGTGCATTGACAAAATATAATGAACACCCTTCGTATGCCTGTGTAGCAGTCATTGACTATCTTGAATCTAACCAGGAGAAAGCTGATGCGGCATGCTTATTCATGTTTTGTTGTTCTTCTTCTTTGTACATACACGGATGTATATGTATTACTAGTATACCACATTGACCATTTGGGCGTGGAAAAACTATTCTTCGAGACTGACACAAAGGGAATTTACAGTTGACCAGATTAATCATTTCACATAATAGTTTTTGATAAACGTTAATGTTGTTAATTTGAACGGATCTTGTCGATGGTTTACACACTCACAGGGTGCGACACTTGTTGCTCTTCCTTTGAAATTGGCAAGAAAAAGGCATTGATTGTAATGATGTACAGTAATGGTGAGTTTCAAGAATTATCTGTCCGATAAATGTATGTCTCTGAATACATTGAGAATGAAAAATGGTAGCCTGAAAACAAGACCAAGAAAGTTAACGCCCCACCGCACCGCCGCCCGAAAGATGATAGATTTGTACTTAGTCTATCAAGTGTGCATATCCGTTACTGATTTGGAGAGGATATCTATGCTAAATATGCCAGACCCAACATATTATGGCTATGAGATTGATAAAGAAACAAGACTTGTTACACCTCATGTTATGAATCAGCTGTTGGTCATATACCACTATTGCATTTTCCATAGCTTAAGGCTTAATATCGCATTTTTCAGCAAAATAAAGGCCATAACTCCGGTGAACTTATTTCGATCTGGCTGGTTTTCGAACAAAGTTTTGTAAAGATCCGATTAATAATGAAGGCCCTAGACGTCTCACACCACAATTAATTTTCCATAGGGTCCCATAAGCGCAATACCTTAGAGATGACGCAATGCCTTAAGAATAACGAATACAAGATACCCATTCTGCAGCTCTCACCACAATTAATTTTCCATAGGGTCCCATTGTAATGTTTTTGTTCGTGGCATAGAGATAAAAAAGATTTTGCAACATGTATTTATGCTTAAATTCTTCATTGATCCAATATCTGCATGTTATTAACATTTAACAAATATTTACCAGATTGAACTTTTTTTAATTTTATGTTTGCGTGACACCTATCAAAATTTACACAAAAATACAACCCCGTGGAGATTAGACCCATGATATGTAAAATGAGGCAGAATTAGCTAGAAATCTTATATCAACATGCATTTTTCTGTGATCTCTTCCTAAAATGCTGTAGATTTAGAACCTGGTAAAGATAAATCAATGTATCCTGTAAAATGTAGAAAAGAGAACTTGTTTTTTTTTTACCTACCTCCTTCATCTGTAGGGCACGAGTATTCAAGGGAGATAATAGTGGTGTGAGTCCTTAAGGTGATTTTTTTCTAATGATCAGCTCAATAATAATTGAAAATGTATACAAATCAATTACATGCTGAAAATGGCTAAAATTTTGATTCCAGGTTTATTGCTGTTCAAATTATTCAAGTTTTAGTGACCCAGGGTATTGGTCAAAATTCAGGCCGAATACCTTTAATATTTTGAAAATCTACAGTAGTGATAAGGATTTTGCATTTTCCTGGTCATTTGTGCTCAGCTATGTCTGAAACTTTCAAATATACATGAAAAGGCATCTCTACATCTGAATAGAGCATACAAATGATCTTTAAGAAATGATTATTGAGAAAAATGTTGAAAATAATAAACTCAAACTAAGGATTACCCGTCAAAATTTTGATTTTCCAGGAAAAGTATCAGTCTCTCGCTTTAATTTTGACATTTTTTCAAAGTAGTCTGTCTTCATTGATATGTGTGTTTATTTTACAAGCCAATAGCTTAAAATAAAGCTAAAATTATGCTTATACCTGTATTGGTTTTGAAAATATAGTTAATTTTTAGTTAAACATGGTATCAAGTAAATTTTCAGCTAATTCCTGCAATATGAAGATAACTTGAAGTAACTATATATACACAGACGGGATTTCTGAATAACCGTGTAAACTGTGTCCTAACATGTATGAAACGTTCACAGATACACAAACAATGCTTAGAGGTGAAGGATGTAAGATACCCGTTCTGCAGCTCTAAAGCGCAAGGGCTTAGAGATGAATGATGGAAATTCCCATTCTGAAGCTCTAAAGTGCAAGGCATTAGAGATGAATGATGAAAGATACCTGTTCTGCAGCTCTAAAGCGCAATGCCTTAGCATTAAAGGATGAAAGATACCCGTCCTTCAGCTCTAAAACGCAATGCCTTAAGAATAACGAATACAAGATACCCATTCTGCAGCTCTTTCTTAACGTCTCTCACCACAATTAATTTTCCATAGGGTCCCATTGTAATGTTTTTGTTCGTGGCATAGAGATAAAAAAGATTTTGCAACATGTATTTATGCTTAAATTCTTCATTGATCCAATATCTGCATGTTATTAACTTTTAACAAATATTTACCAGATTGAACTGTTTTTAATTTCATGTTTGCGTGACACCTATCAAAATTTAGACAAAAATACAACCCCGTGGAGATTAGACCCATGATGTGTAAAATCAGGCAGAATTAGCTAGAAATCTTATATCAACATGCATTTTTCTGTGATCTCTTCCTAAAATGCTGTAGATTTAGAACCTGGTAAAGATAAATCAATGTATCCTGTAAAATGTAGAAAAGAGAACTTTTTTTTTTATCTACCTCCTTCATCTGTAGGGCACGAGTATTCAAGGGAGATAATAGTGGTGTGAGTCATAGAGTGTTCGCGGACGGACGACGGACAACTCGTCATCCCATAAGCTCTGCTGGCCTTTGGTAGAGCTAAAAATCACTAAAAATCGCTTGTCTTCGGAATAACTCAAAAACAGCTGGAGCTACAAACTGGAAACTTGGCAAGAATTTTTGTGTCATCGTGTAGTTGTGCACTGGATTCTGTGTGTGTAAAAGCCTCGTGAAGTACTGTATATATAATTCTGCAAAACATCATGCTTTTTTATTTTGCAGAGTTTAATACATCGCATGTTGTTTTTCATGAAACTGGGAAAAATCAAGGTGATATAGTTCAATTTCTCATTGTGTTCAAATCGAGAACCAGTTCCTAGTTCCTAGTTCCCAGTTAGTGGTTCCCAAACCGGAAACCAGGAACCAACTTTATGCTCATGAACTTTGCGGCGTTTACCGCCTTTAAACGCTCGTATTAAATGGCACATTCCAAAAATCGCCTTAGGGACCTATGATAAATTTATCTTTCACAATCGCCGAAATGTAGCTCTTCGTGGAAATTGAAAGTTACAACCGGCGTTCAAAACCGCATAAACGCTAACGAAATGGGAATTAGTTCTTATATTAACATTATTTCCTCAACAATAACTCGCCTAGGGAAGATTTTAACTAAGAATTTCTTTTCATGTTTTGCGTCAATGATGGGTCACAAATTGTAAAAAAACGCGTAGCTTATAATTACAAACTTATATCAATGATAATCTTTGCTGGATCTTTGCGTCCATTTTATTTCACATGCCCCAGTAAGCTCTAAATTGAATTAATTTCAATTGAACCGATCAGTCAAATCACTCATTTTCAAATTTGAAATCTACTCCGCCCAAAGGTATAGATCTAGGCCTAGAGCCTTGTGTAAGCCAGTGTGTAGGTAAAGTAAATATAAAAAGATCGGACAGGGAAAGTAGCATTCAAGGAGGACAGTAAACCACAAAACACAGAAACAAACACGCAAACAGACAAACAAGAAGGCAAAAGCAATAATAAATGCAAACGACATCACAAACACAAAAAGGGTTGACAATAGGGCTACCGCCTTGGAACGGTCAGTGGCAAAGTAGGTCACTGGGGGTTTAAACCGGTTCTAGGGTGCACCAAACCTCACACTTATCCTACTGTCATCCCATTAAAACAGGACAGTGTAAATAAAGAAATCCCCGCCATGATTTAATCTCTAACCAACAAGGCAGCATCAATAGGCAATATAAGTAAAACACAAATATGCTCGTGTAAATATAATACAAAAAAAAATAGCCTAGAAAGCCACAATGAAGGTACTCAATGACTTTGCAGAAGCCAGAGCAGTAAGAGAATAAACCATTAAGGGCACGACAAGAAAGAGCATGGACAAACATCAAACGCCACCGTCCCAATGGGCTTTAGCTGGGCGTCATCATAGGGTCCACAGCCTGTCCGGTCATCGTACAATTAAAGAGGAAAGCATAGTGGCGAACTGTAAAAAGGTCCACCACCAAGCATGCAGTACGTTGCAAAATGATAGGGTCATAACCTCTTTTGATAAACTTTTTTACAAGTTTAACAAAGATAGTATGAAAGTGATCATGAACTAGAATCTTACGAAGTTTATAAATCACATCACCATAGAAGTCAGGTTGTGATAGCCCAGCTTCAAACAATCTATGAATTTATCAATTTATATTCTTTGCAAAATATGTGGCATTGTGCACCTGCACTCAGACTTCTTGTACTAAAAATAAAAAATGAATGAATGGTGTTTTACAGCACATCGACACATAAATAGGTCATAGTGTGCGTAGTACGGATGTAAAATGAAACAAACAAAATAAAAACCTCCTTGTATTACATCTAACATATTAAACTTAACCAGGACCCTGACTTAATCTAATGTGCTGACATGGCCCAGTGATAGCACGGTGGACGATAGCAATCTGGAAATTCCGGGTTCAAGTCACACATGCACCACTGAGTTTCGTCTGTGTTTTCGGGCAATACACCTTCCCTCAGCCTTGTTTGTTCCTCAGCCTCGTTTGTTGGACTGGGATTGAAACTGGGGGTCTATCCTTCGAGCATGATAAAGAACGATAGAAATGTATATTCATTAGTAAGAGTAAGGCAGGTTCTCAAATTCCTATGTGTCCCCCTTCCCCTCTCTCTGGGGCGGCTCTAAAAAAGGTATACCGGTAATGTGTTGATTAATCGACAACGATTTTTTTTTAATTTATCGTACATGTAAAAAATAGTTCTATAACCACTATTCATCTACATATTTCAATTCTACAACTTGTTAACTATTTAAGTTGAAACGAAATATGGTTACGGTAAACAAAATATGTATATTTTTTTAATTTCCTATGTACCCTTCCACTCTCTCAAGGGTGCCTCTAAATAACATATAATGTGCTGTTAAGCCAACTTATGCCGGATTTTTTGTTTGTTTGATTTTTAGGTTCTTAGACCCTCACACCCATTTGTTTGTAAAAAAAAAATAATAACAAAAAATAAATTCAACAGTGATCATGTTTAAAAATTAAAGTAAAATTAGAAGGTCATATTATATAGTATTGTCTGGTCAATGTTCCCACCATGTTCTGTTCAGTTTATATTCTTATAAAAAAAGTTCTATAATCACTTTTTATTCATCTATTTCAACACACCAACTTGTTGCCTATTTAACTTGAAATATATATGGTTAATTAAACAGAATCTGTATCATTTTTATTTTCAGAGTCCCTGATGCCCTGAGACGCTGGGAGTTAGCTGTAAAATGTTACTGAAGGCAAAAAATATTGGCGGATTTTACTGAAACAAGTGTCTAGTCACATATATAATAACTTTTTACAACATTAACAACCGAATCAGAAATACTTAAACGAACAAGAATAGGATAATGCGACGGTGTACAATATTTCTTTTTTTATGAATCATGAATCAGCAATACCTACAGTACTAGCATCACCTTCAAGAAAAATATGTCTAGTAACATTTGCGACTTGAGGGAATAAGGTTTTTTGGACCCACTTATTTCGAAATTCCCAGGATCACCAGTTCAGAACAATATCATATCAACATGCATGTCTGACTGTTGACAGAGGTGGATCGATGGCGACATTAACTGGACAGTTCATTGGAGTGGCTCAAAATAAGGGCTAATGCGAAAATATAAATGTGTTTCTGTTAATCTGACCGACCATGCCCAATTTCTTTATTGGATTAAAGTTATGTTTTCTGAATTTTATTGGATTATAAAGTTTGTGGAATAACAGATGGCGGGAGGTGTATATTACTGGTTCTACCCAGAAACGTGGGTGGTCTGCCTCCACCAAATACAAAACAAAACAGATACATGTATATATATAAATCCCACATATGTTGAAAATGACTTTCACCATATGAACAATACAGGCGAGAGGTGTGCATGTTAAAGGGACATGCAGCAATCTATTTTTTTTAAACTCCAAAATGTTATAACTTATAACTTAAATATATGCAAGCGGGTGTAAAGTGAAAATCAATTCTTGATCAATCAATCGAGGTGCTAATTGTAATGCTTGATAAATACTTCGAAAATGCTGAGTGTCCCTTTAATAAATAAAAACAATTATTGTATAATGCAATTTAATTTTTTATGTAATACCATTTATATTTGGGATGTTTTGATGTAAATATTTGAAATAAAATGTTTTAAATCAAATAAATCATTCACTTCGATATCTGAATTGTTACATATTTTTTACTTAGTCGTGAAAGATAATATTTAAGACCTTAATATGTACCTTAAATGTTAAACATCGAATGGTGAGGCGGCATTTGGTGTTAGTCATCTGTGCGTCTATGTCCTTCCATAGTTTTTAACCAATTGTTTCGAAACGTTGCATGATGTTTATCTATGATGGCAAGAGGTGCATATCGATTTTGCATCAAAATCAACATTATTTATGAATATATATTCTTGCATTGTACACTTTTCCATGGACTGTTTTCAGTGCGGTCATTCGTGTCCCATGGACATATTGAGTTCTGGAGTTGTTCGGTTGCCCTTTTTATATTTGTATACATTCTCATTTTCACCTCTCACCGCTGCGGGTTCAATTCTCACTGGGAGCTCAACTTGTAGGTGAGAAAGTGTCAATTCTTACGGATTGCAGAAAGTATACAGTACTGGTTCTACCCAGGAAATATGGCCTAAAATGTGAACAATGACACAAAACACCATTCAACTTTAAAAATATAAAGTAAAAAAATGGCCTTCTTTTCTTTCCTTCGATATTATCAGAATCATTTAATAAGTATTACGACAGTGTTTCTGTTTGATAGAAAATTCATCTTAGGTTTTAACCGACAAATAGTCTATATTTAAATTAATACAAGAAGGATCCCCTCAAACCCTTTAATGTGTTGGTGATATATTCATTATACTAGCATGGGACGGCTTTAGTACATATGACAGTGCTGAGTGCAGTTGCGGATGAATTGAGTGTTGTTTAAAGGCTCAGCAACACAGTACAGGTTATTTAGAGCCGCCCCAGAGAGAGGGGAATGATACTTAGGAATCCGGGAACCGTACCCTACTCTTATTATCGAATAGATTCCTATTCTTTATAATGCTCGGGGGATAGACCGATACGCGGGACCGCCCGGTTTACGTCCCCATCCGACGGACGAGGCTAAGAGTAAGTGTCTTGCCCAAGAACACACCGACACAACTCAGTGCCATCACCTCCAGTTACAAATCCGCTGCGCTACTGACTGCGCCAAGTTGCGGATGACAATTAGACACTGTACAATCTAGTCAAAAACACAGCAACAAATCTATTATATGAATATGTTTAAAAAATTAAAGAAACATAGCTTCTTGCTTTCATTTAAACTAATATTTGTTTTAAACATTTCTTATAGCAAGTATAAGTGTTATGCAAGATAATGACCATTTATATATATACATATATATAAATCACGTATACATGTATAAGAAAAAAATTAATGTAAAACAACAACATTTACCTGTATTGCAAATACGATGCTGCCAGCGGTCGCACATGTCACATTGTAGAGCATGCTGCCTCTTTGTTACATCTTTCGTACACATCAGGCATAAGGCTGTTGTAGACATTTTCAGTTTATGTCTGTAGTATACTGACTGATGATCCTTGGTTCCGTGGTATTTTATACAGTGTGGGCTTGTTTTAAACAATATGAACAAGCTAAGCGATATTGTATGGGCTTGATTGAAAACACAGGACCGACGCCAATTTGTAGCGTGTCAATTTGTAGGTGTGTGACAAAAACAACTCATATTTGTAAATGAGCAAACACAATGCGGCTTTTGTTATCGCGACAAACATCAGTTATAATAAAACAAATGATCAATCCCTATTTTTTTTATTGCACATTAGATATCATATATCCCCTTCGGTAGCATCACTTACATAGAAGTAAATAAAACAGGATCATTATATAATAAAAAAAACACGGCAATTTAACTTTTTAATTATGACTATATGTTTATTTTGTTTGGTTCTCATAATTGGTTATACAAATATTAGAAATGGTATATACTGCTAATCTAAGTCAATATCGAAAGCACATAATATTCTTATGTATATACTTAAGGACTTTAAAGTAAGCCATTTTGTTCCTGTCTACCTCTTATATTATGAATTTACAGAAGCATAGATATGTTAAATATCATGGTAAATAATGAACTCGCAAATATATATTTACATATATATTTATTATTTTAGAGCTTTCTAAATTCCTTTAGTTTAAACACATTTTAGTAATTGTTCTAGGATTTGCGATTCTTCCAAATATGGCGCGAATACACCTGGGGAGAAAACGTTATGGGGCGATTCTTCCAACATCCGGGGGTGGGAAGGGGATGGGGCGCATCCTTTTAAATCTCAGTTCAGATGCCCTCCCCCTCCTCTCCACCTCCAACTCCCATCTTTAACAGTAGCGATTGCTACGTACACTTTCAACATATGAGAGGGTGCCCAATACTACCCGCTCCATCGAATACGAGCCTGTAGTTCTTGCGAGGACAGTCAAGTCAAAAATACAGTACTGTAGAGTCAAACAACTCGTATTTTCGTGTACTTTTGATAAAGAAATAACATGCTTATCGTGACATGCAGCAAAATTCATGCAATATGTGAGCTAAAACAACAATTCAAGTATCTCCTCGTATTTTATTTAACAAAAAACACACGATTGTTGTCATTTTAAATGTATCCAAAAAAACGGCATCTCTTAGAGTTATCGCCGCTCGCTTCGACATTTTACAAGGCGGGTCTACATTTATCACGCAGTAAAGCTTCTAAAAAAAGTTGGTACAGCCGAAAATCACGAAACTTAAAGCGGAACTGAAATTTCATCATCAAAAATTGTCACAATCTTCCAAATTATGTGTTTTAAAAAATCCAAAATGGCGGACATTTCATTTTTTTTTTGACGTTGCCGAAAGATGACGTTCTATGCGTTACTAAATATTTAATAGATGTAGGAAAATATCAAGGTTGCACTGCTACTGTAAACAAACAAGAACGTTCTTACATGTGCTGTGGCCTGACCATTTCTGGTAACATTAAGTGGACAACTATGTTTCTATATGAAAATTGTACTGCTGTATTATCCATACTTTGGTTGAAGTTGCAGCAAATCATTAATACGTGACATTTTAACATTGGTGTCAATCTGGAAAATAATTGGTGGTTTTATACCTGTATACCACTTTGTGCTTACTTTAACCACAAGCCTAATAATAAATTTGTTATTAGGTATGTGATTTAATGAAGAAAAGGAACAAGTAAACACTTTAGCCATACTAAATACAAACACTTTGTTGATATGTCTTTTCAGAACACAAATAAAACCAGAATACACATAAGAACATGATCTACACTTGCACATCAGTTTAATAGGACGCGTCTCATCATCCGGATTAACGTTTAACAAAACCATTTGCAGCTGTATGTCTAACGTGAATTACTGCTAAATATCCAAGTTTGAACCACTAATTACATTTACCATTGAAACCCACGTCAAAACGTCACATATGAATGATTTGCTTCAACATCAAATCTAGTATAGATAATTCAGCAGTGTTATTTTCATATAGAGAAATAAATTTACACTTGCAAAATCACCAGAAAATGTGAGATCATAAATCAATACATACATGTTATAAATATGTTGTTTGTTTACTAAACAGGTCAAGGGTACATAGCTGCTTTTTTCATTTGTATGATGGATATTGTGTTCTAAAGACCTTACTGAGGTCGAACTTCTTTAGGGCCGAATACATTTAACGCAAAAGCAAACTTGATGATAGATACAACGAAGCTTATACCGCAGCTATCCAATGGAATTCTAGAGTCTGAACCAATGAAATTTCAGTTCGTATCCAACGCTTTGGTTACGGTTAGTTAATTACCTGAATCTAGAATAGCTAACGTGCACATTACAAGTCAACTTACTGCAGTTTTGGATAGATCGCTTACGCTAGAAATAAGAAACGTGAGTGAAAAATTTATTTATGTTGACACGTTAAAAATTACTATTGTTTGAGGCGCTTGTTTCAGCCAAAGTTTTTTTGGACTTTTCAGGCAATATACATATCGTACCTAGATAAGTTTTATATCAGTGAAACAGACATTTTTAGTGGTAAATAAAAATACCTTACTTTTCAAAATCGGTTGAGAAATAAAATTTGCATGCGCGAAATCTCTTTTTGATGGGTCATTTTCAATGTAAAATTCTGCTGCATGAAAAATTCGATTTTTTTTTTTAGAATTTTTATCCAAAAATGGTTTTAAATTGTTGGACATAGAAAATTAATACACCCTGAAAGTTTTATAGCAAAATATGAAGGATGACTGAAGTTATTTGAAATTTCTAAATTTTCTGCTGTCCCATCAGCAAGGAATTTACATAGGAAAACCCCCATCAAAAAATCATTTTGGCTGTAAAATATTTATTTCTCAACCGATTTTCAAAAGTAAAGTAGTTTTATTTACCACTAAATATGCCAGTTATAATGATATATAACTGATGTACGTATTATTTAAATTGCTCAAGTTACTGCAGAAAACCTTTGGCTGAAACAAGCGCCCCAAACAGTTATCAGAGACAATAATAGATCTAAAATCTCTGTAATTATCTAAAATCACACATCGGATAGCGCATGTAAACTTGTGGGGGCCGTCCGTGGCCGAGTGCTTAACGTCTCTGACTTGAAATCACTTGCCCCCCACCGCTGTAGGTTCGATCCCTCAGGGGCCTAGGAATCTTTATGTGAGGAAGCTATCCAGCTGGCTTGAGGAATGTCGGTGGTTCTACCCAGGTGCCCGCCCCTGCACGAAAATTGCCCGGAGGGGCACCTGTGGTCTTCCTCCACCAATGGAAGCTGGAAAGTCGCCACATGACCTTAGCTGTTGGTGCGACTATAAAATCCAATTCATGTAAACTTGCGAACGATAGTTAATTTCTATTCGTCACTTACCTATTTGTATACGTCTCGCACCACAATTAATTTTCCATGGGGTCCCATTGTAATGTTTTTTTTCGTGGCATAGCGATAAACAAAATTTACAGCATGTATTTATGCTTAAATTCTTCATTGATCCAATATCTCCAATTTAAAACACAATTAACAAATATTTACCAGATTGAACTTTTTTAATTTCGTGTTTAGAAAAACGTACAATCCCGTGGTGATTAGACCCATGATGTGTAAAATGAGGCAGAATTAGCTAGAAATCTTATATCAACATGCATTTTTCTGTCATCTCTTCCTAAAATGCTGTAGATTTAGAACCTGGTAAAGATAAATCGATGTATCCTGTAAAATGTAGAAAAGCGGACTTGTTTTTTAAATATACCTCCTTCATCTGTAGGGCACGAGTATTAAAGGGATATAATAGTTGTGTGAGTCCTATAGCGTCTCCGTGGCCGAATGATTAACGACGTTGCGTTGTAAAGCTTCGATTCTCACCGCTGCGGATTCAAATCTCACTGGGAGCTCGACTTGTAAGTGAGGAAGTATCGATTCTTACGGATGGCGGGAGGTGTATGTAGTACTGGTTCTACCCAGGAAAACTTGGGGATCTGCCTTCACCACAAAAAATCGACCATCATATATAACCGTACATGTGTTGAAAATGACGTAAAACACCATACAAACAAACAAACAAACTATTCGTCACTTCTTTAAGTTTATTACGGTTTTATTCGTTTACGTTTACCTGAACAGTTTTGACAATACTCTCATAAATATATGTCATTCTAACAGAAATTCAGATTCGGCAAATACATACTTTCCAGTGAAATACTGGATTTTACCATTAAAATAAAACCTTTAATCACATACTTCCCTATAAATACGTTGTTGTTTTTGAATATACGATATCATACGACATAGACCTAGCTAGTCATATCCATCAGGAAGCGTTATTGCACGCATGAAATATAGGGTAAAAAAATGTTATATCACGGAAATAACCGAATGTTCATCTCGATCCTTTTACCGGAGTGATACGGAAAAATCCGATTAGCTACGATTGTATACGATTTGTCACGGGTATTGTTTGTCGTCTGCGTTTCATTAGTTACTTCTATGGAAAGACTCAGCTGCCTTCTGTTGACCTTTTGCATTTTGTGCAGTACGCTTTCTAAGTTGTCCTGTGCATTTTCTAAGTTGTTATGTGCATTTAGTTGGTTGTTATGTGCATTTTCGAGGTTGTCATGTGCATTTTCTAAGTTGTCTTGTGCATTTTATAAGTTGTCATGTGCATTTTCCAAGTTCTTATGTGCATTTTCTAAGTTGTTATGTGCATTTCGTAGGTTGTTATGTGCATATTCTAAGTTGTCATGTGCATTTTCTAAGGTGTTATGTGTATTTCGTAAGTTGTTATGTGCATTTTATAAGTTGTTATGTGCATTTCGTAAGTTGTTATGTACATTTTCTAAGTTGTTATGTCTATTTCGTAGGTTGTTATGTGCATATTGTTAGTTGTCTTGTGCATTTTCTAAGTTGTTATGTGCATTTAGTAAGTTGTTATGTGCATATGGAAAGCCTCGGCTGCCTTCTGTTGACCTTTTGCATTTTGTGCAGTACGCTTTCTAAGTTGTCCTGTGCATTTTCTAAGTTGTTATGTGCATTTAGTAAGTTGTTATGTGCATTTTCTAGGTTGTCATGTGCATTTTCTAATTTGTCTTGTGCATTTTCTAAGTTGTCATGTGCATTTTCCAAGTTGTTATGTGCATTTTCTAAGTTGTTATGTGCATTTCGTAGGTTGTTATGTGCATATTCTAAGTTGTCCTGTGCATTTCGTAAATTGTTATGTACCTTTTCTAAGTTGTTATGTCTATTTTGTAGGTTGTTATGTGCATATTGTAAGTTGTCTTGTGCATTTTCTAAGTTGTTATGTACATTTAGTAAGTTGTTATGTGCATATTTTAAGTTGTCTTTTGCATTTTCTAAGTTGTTATGTGCATTTTGTAAGTTGTTATGTGCATTTTCTAAGTTGTCATGTTCATTTCATAAGTTGTTATGTACATTTCGTAAGTTGTCTTGCGCAAACTACAAGTCGTCGTTAAGTAGACTTTTTATCGGAATTAGTTTTGAAGGAAACACCGGTAGAAATGGCGGCACCAGGAGCGGACGCTATTCTCTGCCTACTTAAAAAAAATTGGGCTAGGTACATAATACAATAAATTCTTAGAACATAAAACTGATTTCAAAATGTGTAAGGGATTGTCTGAAGTGGGGTTAATAAATCTTAGTCTGAAAAGAAAAAAGAAAAAAAAAGAACAAAGAAATATAAATAAATACAGAAATAACGTGTTATTTGTTTGTCTTTGTGTGTAGTCCTAAGGTTTATAATAAGCCTTTCCATCTTTTAACCAATACGACGTCCTAAAGGTATAATAAGTTCAATAGAGTCTGGACTTCATGTGTTATTTGTTGAAAACAAACATATTTTAAATACTTTGGGATTTTTTTCAGGTAAACTTAAAATATGTTTGTTTTCAGCCAAATAGCACATTAATATTACTTTTATTAAAATATTTGTTTCAATTCATTATCATTAGTTTTTATTAGTTCCCAACACTGATGGGTAGGGGCTACGTGGGGTCGTCTTCTCCCTCCTCCCTCCCCATTTCTCCCTTGTCCCTCCTTTATCTCCCTTCTCCGAACCCTTTTCTCTCTTCTCTCTCAGAGTACTGATATACAAGGGACGTAATCCTTAAAAGTATCTATCGCGGAGACAGAACGTGTACGGCAGACAAGATAATGGTCAATTAACGATTTTGAAAGGATATAGACAGACTGTTTTACTCAAAACGATTCTCAAACTATGATAATTCTTCATCATGTTTTTTCTACAAACTTGTTATTTTAAAAACCTCACGCCCCTTTCTCTCCCGACCCTCATCCTCTTGTCTTCCGATCCCCACACCCTTGTCTCCCGGCCTCTTCCGTACCCACGGCCAGCTGTTCCACACCTACTGATACTGCCACCTGTGACTCGATATATTGTTTTCAGATCAAGATTGATTAACTCCACGTCAGACAAACCCTTAGAAATGTTGAAATTAATTTTCTGTTCTAAGAATTTATTGTATAATGTACCTAGCCCAATTTTTTAAAGTAGGCAGAGCATAGCGTTCGCTCCTGGAGCAGCCATTTCTACCGGTGTTTCCTTCAAAACTTATTCCGATAAAAAGTCTACTTAACGACGACTTGTAGTTTGCACAAAACAACTTACGAAATGCACATAATAACTTACGAAATGCACATGACAACTTGGTAAATGCACATGACAACTTAGAAAATGCACATAACAACTTAAAATATGCACAAGACAACAAATGCACATAACAAATTACGAAATGCACATACCAACTTAGAAAATGCACGAGACAACTTAGAATATGCACATAACAACCTACGAAATGCACATAACAACTTAGAATATGCACATAACAACCTACCAAATGCACATAACAACTTAGAAAAATGCACAAGACAACTTAGAAAATGCACATAACAACTTAATAAATGCACATAACAACTTAAAAAATGCACATAACAACTTAAGAAATGCACAAGACAACGTAGAAAATGCACATAGCAACCTACGAAATGCACATAACAACTTACGAAAAGCACATGACAACTTAGAAAATGCACATAACAACTTAGAAAATGCACATAACAACTTACAATATGCACATGACAACTTAAACAATGCACAGGACAACTTAAACAATGCACATCACAACTTAAACAATGCAAATCACAACTTACGAAATGCACATAACAACTTCGGAAATGCACAAGACAACTTAAAAAATGTACATAACAACTTACGAAAGGCACATAACAACTTACGAAATGCACAGGACAACTTAGAAAATGAACATAACAATTTACGAAAATCACAACTTAGAAAATGCACATAACAACTTAGAAAATGCACAAGACGACTGGCAAAATGCACATAACAACTTAGAAAATGCACAAGACAACTTAGAAAATGCACATGACAACATAGAAAATGCACATAACAACCTACGAAATGCACATAACAACTTACGAAAAGCACAGGACAATTTAGAAAATGCACATAACTTACGAAAAGCACATAACAACTTACGAAATTCACATCACAACTTAGAAAATGCACATAACAACTTAGAAAATGCACAAAACGACTTACAAAACGTACTGCACAAAATGCAAAAGGCCAACAGAAGGCAGCCGAAGCTTTCCATATACTTCCATCCTGTTTTCGCGGCAGATTATTGGCTATAGAATCATTATCCGTGGATAAAATAACCTCTTATGAGAATTCACCTTGATTAGAAAACTTCAAATTCAGTGGTATTCATTTTCAATAAGATTTCGGACAAAAATAAATGTTGTGTAACACTTACGCGAAAGACATGAGAACATCAGAATGGACTAGATCTAAACTTGTTTTTTCTCCCTGGAAAACAGCGTACTGAGTGAGCTGAAGCTGAATTTCGACAAAGCTCAGTTATATGATAAAAAGAATAAAACATGTGTATTTTCATATCACACCCTATATCAGGCCCTCGACCCATATCAGCCCTCGAGCTAAAGCTCTCGGGCTGATATGGCGTCTCATGCGTTATATAGGGTATGATATGCAAATACCAATTTATTATTCTCTATTTATCATATACTTCCCTACAAATATGTTGTTTTTGAATATACGATTCAACATAGACCTAGCTGTTCATATCAATCAGGATTTTGTTGCCGGGCAATAAAGCTTTAAATATAGGTTGAACAAATGTCATATCACGGAAATAACCGAATGTTCATATCAATCCTTTTTCCGGAGTGATACGTAAATAACCGATTAGGTACGATTGTATACGATTTGTCACGGGTATTGTTTGTCGTCTGTGTTTCATTAGTTACTTCCATCCTGTTTTAGCGGCAGATCATTTGCTATAGAATCATTATCTGTGGATGAAATAACCACTTATGACAATTCACCTTGATTAGAAAATTTCAAATTCAATTGAATTCATTTTCAATAAAATTTCGGACAAAAATAAATGTTGTGTACCACTTAAGCACATCAGCATGGACTAGATCTAAACATTTTTTCTCCCTGGAAAACAGCGTACTGAGTGAGCTAAAGTTGAAATTTCGACAAAGCTCAAGTAAATATGATAAATAGAATAAAACATTTGTATTTTTATATCACACCCTATATCAGGCCCTCGACCCATATCAGCCCTCGAGCTAAAGCTCTCGGGCTGATAAAGCATCTTAGGCCTGATATAGGGTATGATATGAAAATACCCATTTTTTATTCTCTATATATTTTCATTGTTTATATTATGTAATATATTTCCACTCAAAATGACGTCATGCAACTGTTGACGTTGTTGACGTTAATGACTTCATTGTTTTGGCAAATTATATTTTTTCTACATAAATTTTCAGGTTGTGAGTATATAATAAATAGAATATTTCTTGGTTTGTCGGGAATATAGGATTTATATTCATCTCGTAGTGAGAAAACTCAAATATTTGCACTCGTTCTAAAGCACTCGTGAAAATATGTTTTCTTACTTCTCGATGAAAATTAATCCTATATTCACTCAAAACAAAAACATATCATCTCTCTTGCTCTCTCTCTCTATATATATATATTACTGTGCATTTCAGGGTGCCTATGCGTCGAATAGGAATCGAGATTTTCTTTATTACTTTCTATCTGTTTTCTTACCTGATATGATTGGATAAAATGAAAACAGACGCTCCTGAACCTGTTTGCAATCTTCGCGTACCCATCCAATAAGCTTCGCAAAGCCAACAAATCATTTTGGTCCACCATGTTTACATGCAGTTTCATTGACCGCGGAACATTACATTTTTCTAGGGTAGGGTGATTTAAAAAATCGGTTGACTAATAGGGGTTTAAATAACAAACTATAAACGCCGTATATTATTTACCTAGGCTACCGTTTATTTACTAGATATGTTTTTCATTCCAAAAAAAAAGAAAAGAGATAAGTATGATCGATTACTGGAGGTGATGAACATTGAACAACAACAACACTACCTTGCATAGCCTACGTTTTATTTGGTACATCCGAAACCTAGAAACAGACATGCGCAGACGACAATTTTTAAAAATAACGTCGCCATTTTTTATTTTGTAACAGTAATAAACAAGGGGTCAAAATGCATTTTAGGCTTCGTGAAGCATAAGGGATGGCTATTGCAGGATTGTAAATAGATCCAGGAGTGTCTATTTTCATTCTATGTAACTATATCAGGTATGAAAACATATTGCAAGTAATAAAATCTCGATTCATATTTGATTATATATACTATTATTTCATATTTGATGTCCAGGCAGCCTGAAATGCACAGTAGTTTATTTTAACCGCCGTTTGTCTGTTGGTACTTAGTCCCGTTTTGGTGTGGGTGGGTTTTATTGTTCGGAATTTTGCATAAAAAACTTTTGCTTTTGTATTTTTTATTCCTCAACCGATTTTGAAAAGTAAGGTATTTTTTATTAACCACTTAAATCGACTGTTTCACTGATATACAACTTATTAAGTTGAATTTTGTTTGATAAGTTTAAAAATAACTTTAGCTGAAAAAAATGTTAACGTGTAATGCCATTAAGAATCTTTTTCTATGCATTACATTAAAAAAAATGCACGCACACACACACACACACACACACACACACACACACACACGCACAGCCGCACTCATAACTTTTTAGACGTACTGTGGAGTGTGGACGCGCCTGGTGGACCACCCTCAAATCCGCCCCTGATTTATAGTATTAATTAAAGAAAAAAACATGCAAACGGTAAATAAGAAAACAAGTTACAGTCAGTAGTATCCTAAGGGCAAAAACGAACAAAAAAGACACGCATATCATTATTACTAATTTGTGAAACATTTACATCTGTGCTTCTATACGAGTCATTTCCCAAATTACTATCAGTATTATATATAGGCCAACACCATTTGACTTTTTCATGACCCTAGTTTTCAATGTTGGGTAACGAAGTAGGGAGGGAAATGTAACTTTTGGATGATTTTTTTTTTCAATTTGTCTTAAAATTCATTGTAGTTGAAATAAAGCCTAAACTAGTCTTAACGTACTTTCAGTCAACATGAGTGACAGAAAGGCAGTGATCAAGAATGCAGATATGTCGGAGGATATGCAGCAGGATGCTGTCAACTGTGCTACTGAAGCTCTAGAGAAATTCAACATCGAGAAAGACATTGCTGCTTATATCAAGAAGGATTTCGACAAAAAATACAACCCAACCTGGCATGCAATTGTTGGCAGAAACTTTGGTAGCTACGTAACTCACGAGACGAAACATTTCATCTACTTCTACCTTGGACAAGTTGCGATTCTCTTGTTTAAATCTGGTTAAATAGTAGACTGTAGACACTCATTTCCATTTATCTGTGATATATCGGATTTTCACAAGGCAAACGCAAGATGTGCCATATCATGTTGTGAATATCGCCGTGCATTGGTTAGTCTACTGTAAATAGACACCAGATTCATTCTTTACAGACTCACATTCATTTCAGCATATATATATTGATTTAACCATAATGTTATTAAAAGTATTGTATACACATGTATTTAATTACATATACCATTTATAGCTGAAAGGTATTGCACCCATTATTGGAAACACGACTGAAAGTTCAATTTATCATTATATACACTTTGTGTATGTAAGTACTGACTTTTGTTAGTTTATTGTTATATATATTAAAATTTATGAGAATATTTTGATACAAAAAACCTTTGTACACATTTAATGAGTGGCTTCTGTTTAACTATGCTGGTCGGAGACACTGATCACGCGAGATTATGTGATTAGGTGTTGTCCGTCCGTCCGTTTCATATCTAAATTGTGCAGGAGTTCCTCATAGTGTTCTGTGAGAGGCAAGTGGTTGATTTTGTCTCCTATCTGTTATATTTTGGGTCATAAGTACGAGTCAACACACATGTTCTTCTATAGACTATATAACCCAAACTATGTGATAATGCCCATTAAATGTTCAAAGAACTAGTTCACTGTCGTTTGCTACTCCCATGTATTATCTCGAACACTTTTGAATATAGGCGTCCTTTTAGTGTAATCTGGCGTTACATTCACCAACCATCTTGAGAATATGCTCTGTCTTAAAGTGGCAATTCCGACAACAACAGCCACATTTTACAACATATGTACACCGTTCCTATACCTACTGACGACGAGTTATATATATATACAACTGGAAGCTTCCCATGACAAGATGGTTCCCATGACGAGATACTTCATAATCTGTTCATTGCTTAAATCACTCTTAAGTTTAGAAATCACTGATGTATGCTAAAGAGAAAAAGAAACGCAACTCGGGAATTTCCGCTATATAATTTGTATTGGCTTATATCAAAAGGAAGTTTCGGATTGCATTTGGGGTCACTGGGGTCAAGGTCATAGTTGCTGAATATAGAAAGACGGTTTCCGCTCAATAACTTGATATCAGGAAATGAGATATTGGAACGAAACTTGCCTTTTGTTAGTTCATTTTCATTTTACCGGTTCTGTAACATAGCATTTCAAATGGAAAACCTGGTTTTCGTGGAATTTCCATGTTTCCTGTTTGTCATTTTTTTCCAAAGGAAAAGGTCTATGTAAGCGTACCATTCGAATATACAGCAGCATACTATACATACCGGTAGTATATACAGCAGAAATTCCCGAGTTGCGTTTCTTTTTTCCTTTAGTACATATATGGATTATATAATGTAGATCTACACATCCTTATGGATATACTTATGTTGTATACAGGAATGCATGATTATAACATATAATCAAACTATTGGTTTGCTTGTATTGGATTACCAACCACACATTACACTTAATATGCTGTTTTAGTGTTTATAAGGGGGAAACATGACTGGATTTTAATAACACAATTAATTTGGTGAATCTATTTATACGTTGTAAGGACGTATTATGTTGTGGCATTGCCCGTCCGTCTGTCCGTTAACTTGACAACTGATTGTGACTAATAACTTTCAAAGTATTAGGTCAACAATGAAACTTTGTGCTCATCTTCAGCATGGTCCTGTGAATACACCTGATAAAGGCCCATAACTCTCTGATTCATGTGTACACCAAGAGGCACAAGAGGTCCTGTATCGCTCTACAGGCTATAATGATGGTGTCCATGGTGGGGTGGGGTGGGGGAATTAGAAGGAATGTGGGTCAGATATGGCAATATCAAACTAGTTTTAAGCTCGACTGATCAAATATCAGCATAGCTTATGCCGTGGTGCGTCCTCCGTCCGTCCGTCTGTCTGTCCGTCCGTAAACTCCGACTACTCCTCTAAAGCTACTTGACAGATTTTCTTGAAACTTCATAGGAATGTTGCTCTTGATGTCTAGTTGATCCTAACAAAAATCAGGTAGGTAGGAACTTCAAAATGGCCGCCATTACTAAATAGATTTTAAAAATGCGGTTTTGTGGCGACTACTTCTCAAAAACCATAAGTGATATTGATTTGGAACCTTTACCAAATGACTGGCACGACATGCAGTTTGTTCTAACCTAAGTTCATTGTGATTAGATGTCAAACATGGCCGCTGACTGCCATCTTTGTTTACATAGAGTTACATAGGAAACTTGTGGCGACTACTCCCCTGAAATGACGAGTTTTCATGAAACTTCACAGAAATGTTGCTCTTGGTGTCTAGTTGACCCTAGCAACAATTCAGGTCGATCGGAAATTCAAGAGGACCACCACGACAAAAAAATATATTTAAAAATGCAATTTTGTGGCGACTACTTCTCAAAATCCGTAAGTGATACTGATTTGGAAACTTTACCAAAATGACTGCCACGAAATGTAGTTGGTCCTAACCAAAGTTCGTTTTGACTGGATGTCAAACATGGCTGCCAGAGGCCATCTTTGTTGACATATATAGGAACATATTTTGGCGACAACTCCTCTGAAACTACTTGATGTAATTTCATGAATATGACAGGAATGTTGCTTTTGATGTCTAGTTGATCCTAGCAAAAATTTAGGTGTGACTACTATATGCCACCCTTCGGTGGAATAAAAATGCGACTTTTTGGCGACTGCCTCTCAAAAACCGTAAGTAATATTTAATTGGAACCTTACCAAAATGTTTGGCACAGCAAGATATCTTGCAGGCTGATCAGGGTTTACAATGTCTGGGTGCTCATCAGTCATTTGAAAGGTAACACCCCTTTTTACTATAAGTGGAATGGGCCAAATCCAAAGAAAGAACTGTCCATTATACATTCATAGTGGGGAAAGGATTAAGTCTACTTTGTATTTTTGGCTCTCAGATAATGACTAAAAACAAATTGTAGGATTTTAAGATTTTATTTTAATTCTAATTTTCCATATAAAACACTGAGACAAGAGCAAGTATACTTGTACTGGTGACATAGTAACCTAATTATCAGGAAATTGCATAACATGACCTGTGACCTGGTCACACACCTGCTAGATTTATGAATATGGATCATTCCATTAATGTTACTAAAGGGTAAAATGGAGAAATTACTGTTGAGTAGAAAATAGGGTATACTGATGTTGATGTTGTAAAGGTTTTAATTGATATATCTTTATAATTAACATTTGTGGTAGCATTATGCCATATTTATAAGCTGTAAAAGTATATATTCTTTAGACAAGGATAAAATTAACTGAGATTATAATGTTGAATAGGTAATGTTGCATAATAAATCATAATATTTACGAATGTAGGAATGTTGGTCTTGATTTCCAGTTAATCCCAAGTAAAAATCAGGTTGGCCGGAAATTCAAGATGGATGCCACAGCTTTAATACAAGTTTGAGGCAACTACTTCGCAAAAAACCATAAGTGGTATTGATTTGGAACCGTTACTAAAATGACTGGCATGACATGTAGTTGGTCCTAACCAAATTTCATTTTGATTCTATGTCAAACATCCTCTTTGTTTACGTAGTGTGTTATAGGAAACAAATATGGTGACTACTTCTTGGAAAGTGTTGGTCTTATTTCCATAAAACTTCACAGGCTCCCATGACTGACCTGGCTATCAAAATCTATCAGTAAAGCTTTAAGGTCATTGACCTCTTGTTTATAAAGTGTCTTCAATTACCAAGATATATGGGAGGGATGTATTTGGCTAAAGTGTGGTTGGCTCTAAAACAAATCAAACTTTCGTTAATATAAAACTCAAACCGAGTTTGACATGTGACCCAGGATCCAAATTTGACCACAGGGTCACCATTTGAACAAACTTGGTAGAGGACCATCAGCTGAGTGTAAATACAAAACATTAAACCTCTGGCTCTTGTAGTTTCAGAGAAGAATTTTTTTTAAGTGTTTCCCTATGTAGCTCTATGTAAAACATCTGTCTGGTTCCAAACTCGTCCGCGCTTTCATTGATATCAATTGAATTGTATTGGGTTTTAAGGCGCACCAACCCATGAAAGGTTATATGGCGCCTAACAGGAATGAACTTGCCAGGCTAATCTTCCACTTACATCGAGATAAATATGGAAATTGGGCCAAGAACCTTCTCACCTGCAGAACTGTAGATTTGCTGCAAATTCTATTGTAGACACTCCATTAATGTTGGAGCCACGTTTGTTGTTTTTCTGCCACTGCTCTAGTGATTTGAGCGAGATGGCACCTGAAACAATGCAGGGGTCATGAGGAAGATCTTTAATGAGCATGAACAAAAATGATAGAATGAACAGGAATTTGGGGGTGGGGGCGGGTTCTACCCCTCTGCCTACCCTCTAATAGGATCTGCAGTGGCCTTATTCTTTGCCCGGGAACCATACGGGGATCATTGATATCAACGATCTGGCCAAGTTTGGGAAAAATCAGATACAAAATGAAGGCGCTATAGCGTTCACAGTCCTGAAAATGGCATTTTTCAATAATTCAAGGGCACATAACTCTGGTGTTCCTGGTCCGATATAGCTGGTTTTCGAACTTTAACAATATGTTAAAGTTTGGTAAAGATCAGATGAAAAATGAAGGTTCTATCGTCTTAACGAGGCAAAATATAGCATTTTTAACTAAAGCAAGGGCCATAACTCTGCTGTTACTGGTTCGATCTGGCTGTTTTCTGAACTTGTCCGAGGTTCCAACATAATTAACAATCTGGTAAAGCTTGATAAAAATCGGATGTAAAATGAAAGCCCTATCGTCTTAACGAGGCAAAATACAATACTTTTAACTAAATCAACGGCCATATTTCCGGAGTTACTAGTCCGATTTGGCTGATTTTCGGACATGCCCGAGCTTTCAATGATATTAGGAATCTGGTAATGGTTGGTAAAGATATGATGAATAATGTAGGCACTATCGTCTTAACGAGGCAAAGTTAACGGACGACGGACAACTCGCCATCCCATAAGGCCAGTAGAGCTAAAAAAGGAAACTTTGCACATGTCTTCATCATGATGAAATATATACATATGAAGGCCCGTAATTATCTGGTTATTAGTTTTGAATTATTCCCCTTTGAATAAACGTTTAATCTGAAGCCTAACCTTTCCTTTTACAACCGATAGTGTTTAATAACGTTCAAAGTATAAGTTGTGTACAACAATGAAACTTTGCACACATTTTGAGCATGATCCAATGAATACATCTTACACAGGCAGATAACTCTTATAAATGCCCATTACTCTTTTGTTCATTCTTTGTGAATCATTACTCTTTGAAAAAAAATTAACTGGAACTTAACCTTTCCACTTTCAAGGTATAAGGTATACAACAATGAAACTTTGTACCCTCTTCAACATGATCCAATGAATTTATCTGATAAAGGTCCATAACTTTCATAATGTATACCCCCGTTTTGGCATAATGAAGTGGGAGCTATAGGAATCACGCGGTCCGTAACATCGCATTCCATAACTCTTCTTTGTCCCGCTGTGTCCCAAATCACATGTTTAACCTGTCGCGTCCCATAACATATTTTTACTTTCATTTCAAATTTTACCCCACCCCCCGTGAAACTGCAAGAGCCAGAGGTTTAATATTAATATGTACCAAAGTTTATCGTCCTCTACCAATTTTCTTCAAATGTTGACCCTGAGGTCAACTTTGGACACTCCAAATCGGACACATGGAGCGCTCATATTGTGCATGTAGCAGAAACTAACTGTACTCGACTACAGTTGTTGAAATTATGACCTTGGGGTCACATTTGGCTCAGCCCCAGGGGTTACATGTTTTACAGAAAAACTTAACAAATCTTCTGAATGCACAAGGTATAGAGCTTTCATATATTGCATGCATCAAAAGCGGTGATCATATGTTTTACAGACTTAATAAGGGAAAATATGTAATGAGATGAAATGCAAAGTGCAAGAACATTAACTCTTACATTAAATTAGAGTTATTGCCCTTCGTAGTTTTATACTTATAATTCTTGTTCGGAGCATAATTTTAAAACTATAAATGAGAATGCAATGAAACTTCACAAAGTAATAGAGGGCAATGAGAGGAAGTGCATAACATAAGAACCATAACTCTATCTTCATTCAAATTCTATTGCACTTTGCAATAAAAACACCCAGTTTGGGCAGCATCCATCGATTCTACCGATATTCTTGTTAAAATATATTTTTAGCTGTGGCGTCCATTTTGGCCAATTAGATTTTTTACTTAGAACCAATTGCACATCACGAACAACATTCATATACAGTTTCATGCAAATCCATCATATAGTTTCCGAGGAGTAGCGCCACAAATTCTTCCTGAAACTTGACACAATGTTCGAGGGTAATGAGAAGAAGTGCAGAGTGCAAGAACCGTAACACTGTCTCCATTCAATTTAAAGTTATTTCCTTTTGTAATTTTATGCTTATATATAAACAAAGATGGCGGCCATGCTTGATATCGAATCAAAATGAAATAATGAATATTGTTTAGGACCAACTACATGTCATGCCAGTCCATTTGGTAAAGGTTACAAATCAGTATCACTTATATGTATAGTTTTCGGAGGAGTAGTCGCTACAAACTTCTTTTTTAAAAAATCTGTTTTTAGCTCTAGCGGCCATCTTGGATTTCACATCAACCTTATTTTTTATAGGATCAACTAGACCTTATGGACAAACAGTTCACGTATACTTCAGAGACCACAAAACCAAGAATGCAAATTAAAACAAAATCGACACCCCACCTTCCGCACCAACACCCTCGCAAATACAGCACCTGTAGTGTCGGAGTAGTCACTACAAACTTCCTTTTTAAATATATATTTATAGCTTTAGCGGCCATCTTGGATTTCACATCAACCAGAAGTTTGCTAGGACCAAATTGTTAGACCTTATGGGCAACATTACTGGTACTGTCAAGTTTCAAGAAAACACATCCAGTACTTTCAGAGAAGTCGCCACAAAAAGTTTAAGGACGGACGGACGGACGACGCATCACAGCATAAGCTCTGCTGATCTTTGATAAGTAGAGCTAAAAACATTGATCATATATGTAAGTTTAGCCAAAAGTTTAGAATTATGTTATTATTAGGACGAGCTGGTCCCTTGCTGTATACATGTCTACACATTTCAAGTTTAAACCCGTATCCCATTCATCTGAATATTTTCATTTGCATATGTTGCCTTGTATAGAAGAAATTCATATCAATATTTGAGTTATTCATATTCAGAAGTTGCTGTCTGGATTTCAGAATTCTGACAAATGAACCTCTACATTCATCTGACATTGTTGAACAACCCAGCCCGTATCTTTGGCAGGTATGATAGTCAATTATGCACTGGCATCTGATAACCTTCAAAAGTATGTCAGGAGCTGGTGATTTTTTTCTGTTTGCAATACAGTTTCCCCCCTTTGAAATACTCCTGAGGATCGATATCAGTATTCTCTTTCCAAACCTAAATCTGATGATAATTATACTCTGAGACTGTAGTTGTTATATGTGAGTGGAAGTTTTAGGGAGTAACATATTTAGCACTGACGGCAACCTTCTGGCAAAATTTAATAAATCTAAGGGAATCTAACGTTTTTGATTTTACTTGATCGCAAATGTGCAGTATCTGTTGTTGAATGACAGTCCGGATAACCATTAAACACAAGTACTGGTACAACATGCTTTCCAAATTTCTTGTCAACAAAGATCAGATATTGTTGGAAAATTGTTTGATATGTTAAACCACGATTCCATTAGCGATCGACCATCTAAGACATACTTTGATTGATGGGTACCTCCCGTAGTAGCTAGCTTGCCAACAAAGTTGAACACTGCATAAGCAAATTGAGGTTTATCAACCGCCTAATACAAATGGTGGTGGTGAATGCGTGTATATCTCGTACGTGGAAAAGGAAGCTAGTTCTTCTTGACGTGTCTCTTACAGCAAACACACGACGTTGAAACAAAAACTGTGGATCAGCTAAATGCACTATTTTTACAGATACGTTTGTGTCAAGAGTAGCGGTATGATACTGTTCTTGAATGAGCACAAAAACACCCTTTCCCAGACATAGAGTCAATAAGTTTTTGTCAAATATGCTTATAAGTGTCAGCATTTAAAATGTTGCCTTCTGTTACGCCGCTTGAAATGCAATGTAATGCTGTATCTTCATTGAAATGCGTTCTTGCTAAGACATATTCGCATATAATTTTTCATATCATCTCTACAGAATTGACTTAGTGTTCTCTTTATGCTGTTCACTCGAAGTGATGGTCACACTAGTGAATTCCTGCATATTTTCATTGGTTTATGTACCTGCTCAAGCTGGAGTTTAGATAAGTCAGACAGACCTTTGTAATTCTGTCATTACCCTTCCCCTTGTTAGGCCACCCACTGGATTTGAACTTCTCACGAGTTATTTGCTCTATCACGAGATTCGTAGACAGAACTGCCCAATAACGATCACTTATACGCACTACATGAAAACTGAGACATGTTTTGAAGGTACAAATATGCAGACTTTGTGTATAGATTGACGAGCAGCCGCCAACAATGGCAACATTCTTGACAACGATTTGAGATGAAGGGTCCAATTGCCAATGCCCTCTGCTTTAATAAATGTAATAAATAAATAATAATACATGTACGTAGCCTTTCCACTATGTCAAGATAGTGTAGGCAGAGTTTTGTGGATCCAGAGTTTGAAGCAGAGGATTTATACTGGCTCATGTTGGCATTCACCTTAGCATAAACATAGAGTGAGCGGACATCTTGAATACCTATTTCTTTCTAGAGTACGTATAAGGGTTAATAAACCTCGCTGTATTGCACTAAGCATTTTAATGAGCAGACCTCGGTTTAAAGTCTCATCCGAAGGACTGGTAAGTTAGGAAATACTTTTGAAATACTTCTAGAAGTTAGATCGATAGTTATTCTGATTGATAAAGATCGCTCGATTTGTCTGCTTCTTGACATCCCGGTTCAGTCTCATGATTTATATCTGATATATTCTTGAACATATTCTGTTTACTTTAACATGCTAGTCTCAGGTTCCATCTCATATTCCATTTCAAGTATTTGCATTGGTAGCGGAACGTCATAAATATTGAACATACTAACTGAATGGAGAACGGCTTCTACAAGCAAGTGATTGTGCGTATATGTATAAGCATTTATTAATCCTCTCTGTATTGCAGTGGGCATGCTAGTGAGCAGTTAATAGACCTTGGTTGTAAATCTCATCCGAAAGACTGGTCAGGTGTGAAGTTCTTTTTCAAGTGTTTAGAGAATAAATTCGGTACTCACTGGGATATAACGCACGATCTCTGGATTACTAAACCGGTATGCTAACCATTACCCCACGGTGACACAATGGCTCTTGATATGGCTTCTCCGTTAAGCATATGACTGACTGTATTATCGGTCCACCCAGTTTCCAGACCTAAACCTCCCGAGAAACTCATTTCTTATGAAGACCTCCTAGTCGCAATACAAGTGTTCTGAGTAAGCGTTTTAGATCTACTAGTATTTGAACTGTCGGCACACTCAGTGCGCCCGCAGTATGCAGTTTCGAGATGTTCGGTTTTGTTTGCTTACAAGTAGGGAATGGCGTGGCCCACGGGAAAGCACTATAGACTTGAAATACAGAGGAACCGGATTCAAAACCTACAGGGGCCACTGAAGGTCGTCGGTGTATTCTTGAGAAAGACACGTTCCCTTAGCCTCGTCTATTAGATGGGGACGTAAACCGGACATTCTTGTGGCTTCATTCCGATGTATTCTTTCCCTCTCCCTGGGGCGACTCTAAACAGCCTGTAATGTGTTGTTGAGAAGTTAAACAACATGCAGTTTTAAATAAACATTGTGTTTAAATAAATGTAACCATTGCGTTAAATATCTTCTGTTTCACAATACTATTTCGCAATAATCAAAGACCGATGTATTGTAGACCCATTTTAGAAGAAAGACGTACGCTTTAATCAATAGATACGTGTGTTATAAGGTTCGTAAATTCAATCTTATTTGACCCAATGTGTCATTTAACAATAATCTAGACCAGGTTTATTGATTGAAAACAGAAAGACATCACATACATGTTAATCAGCTTGAAATCTATTTCTAAATAGACAAGTTGTATAGTATTCGGTCATGTCCTTTAGAGGAAATTTAATTTACAAAACAAACAAACTAAAAGAGCTTCGATTGTGTTATATTTTCTATATGAGATCAAACTATATATATATATATAAAACAAGAAAGGCGTCATTCTAGAGTATCCTTTAGAGAGAAATGCATTAGTTTTATGAAATATCAGTCCAATCTCTTATTCAGATGTGTCGTTCCTTGCATCCACAGACAACTTCTGTCAACTTTTCATCAAATTATAAGAAACTTTAGTTAAAAACAATGTAATGCGACAATTAAGTGAATAAAGAGTCAATTTTACTCAGAATTATATTGCGGTAGAATAAAGTTCGCAATGCGGCATATCACTCCGCCTTTAAAACATTTAAAAGTTACCATAAGCAAATAAATTCAGCAAATGTTGTCTGATTATAGAAGCATGAACCAAATGTTCTCGTGAACTTTTGATTTTGGAGTATAACCAAACATGATTAAAAGTGTTGTTTCTTAGAGTTTACCCAACATATCCAACTCGTCAATTGTTTCAGCTTAGGGTTAGGGATTTTCAAATACTTGAACCAATTATTCATTGAAATGTTACTACCAGCATTCTTCATAATTAGGGAATATATAGAGAATATTGTTAAACCTTTGGTCGGATAGAAAGTCGCACGGTCCCCCTTTTGGTTTCTTATAATGATGTATATTTCTCTTCATAGTATTTATCCCATTCTTAGGCGAAGTAGATATAAAAGTCGAACATGAAATGTAGCATTCAACGAACATAGTTAATCAAAAACACGCACTGAGATCAACAATTGCAAAGATGAATAAAAGGCCAGGTATGACATCACAAACATAAACGGATTGGCAATATAGCTACCGCCTTGGAACTGTCAGTGGCAAAATGGCCGCCAGGGCCTTAAATCATGCTCTAGGGTGCACCAAATATCACTCTTACCCTATTTCATCTCGATAAAACAGGGCAGTGTAAATAAAGATATCCCCCCTCAGGTACTCTAATAAACAAGGCAGCAATATAAAAAAAACACATAAATCATCGTGTGTATATATACATGGTCGTAGGAACGTTTCAATTAGTGTTGGGTGGGGAGTTGGGGTGGGTGGGAGTGGGGGGGGGGGGGGGGGGGGTGGGGTGGTTAGAGGGGGCAAACTTTTTGAAGAATCAAAAAAGGATGTTCCAATTACAAGCCACAAAGCAAGTACTCAATGACTTGGCAGAAACCAAAGCAACAAGAGAAAAAAACGTTAAGGGTACGACAAGACAAGATTCAAGACAACACCAAACGCTGCCCTACTATTAGGATTTAGTCAGACGTCATCATAGGGTCCACAGTCTATCCGTTCTTTGCACAATCAAAGAGAAAAGCATAGTGGCGAACTGTAAATAAACATGCAATGCGTTGCAAAATGATAGGGTCATATCTTTTTTGATAAACTTTTTAACAAGTTTTATACAGATTGAATGAAAATGATTATGACCAAGGATCTTAAGAAGTTTGTAAATCAAATCACCATATAAGTCAGGTTGTGATAGTCCTTGTCGCAGAAGAGTTCTAAAACTACTTGTATATTTCAAAAATAGATCAGGTTACGATAATAACATTTTACAAAGGTTGTTCGAAGTTTATGGTAACGGTAGTCCTGCCGGAGTAGCTATTCATTTATACAAATATCACGAATATTAAAGTTCTCAACACGACTACAAGCTCTAGAAAAACGAATAAGTTGAGAAACATAGACCCTATAAGAAGTTGCTCGGGGAAAATCCCCATCTAAGTGGGGGATAATTAACAATATCAAAATTAAAATCATCACTCTTGTCATAGATTTTACTAATTATTTCACCATTTTCAATAGAGAGATTTAAATCAAGAAAAGAAGCGACAGTATAACGTATCAAAAATGTGAGCTTTGTTGATTCTTTTTCTGACCATTACGCGGACGCGGCTTATATCGTTTAAGCAATTACAGATTAGCCGTGGGCGGGGCTTATTAAGTTTTATCGATACAGGTAATTTGTGGGAGGAGCTTATCGGACTACTACTAAAAGATCGACACTTGTCTCGGTATTTATATTACAAAATGAATTAAAACTAGATATATATGTAGTGAAAAGAAGGAAGCCTCAATCATTTTGTAAGCGGCATTTAATAATTATAAACTATCATCGGCGATTATACTAAATTGTTTAAAATTAAATGCACAACGCAAACAATTCATCTCATTAGCAACTAATACATTATGTATACTTCTTCTTTTTCATACATGTAATATTTTTTGCGAATGTACATGAAACGCCTTTAAATTATTTATTTAAAGTATCAGTCCAGACAAATCCGAGAAAACATGCCAGACACATGCTTTTGCCACCATTACATGTCATGTTATGCCGATTTGTTTAATGGTATGAAGTTGTCATATTATTATTGGTGATTAAAGTCTGAAAAAAAATGAAATAAACGGGCATTTTGTATTTTTTAAAACACTGACAAACAATATACAACTGTGTGTTGAATTTATTCTTACACTACATTGTTCCGTATAAAGCTAGAATTTTTTTAAAAAATCGGTAAACGTGTGTAACTCAAGACGATGCATAAAGTGCCCACATACTAACGTGCTGAAAAACGTGTTTCTCACATGTGTGAAGGACCTCCTCAGGTAATTACAAATCCGTTTTAAACGTATAGCCAGTATATATTACAACTGTATCTCTTTTTTTTTAACAAACTGGGTCCCCATAGTCGTAGAAAGCGCGTACATCGCTGTTATATTCATAAAGCACACCAATGTAGACCATTACTTTATATTTATATTACTGATTAATCGCGTACATCGTCTATGTCCAATTAGCCGACACAAAATCTGCTCAAGCCACGCGCGCTACTCTTTGAAGAACAGAACAGAACAGAACAGACAGTTTATTAAGACTTATACATAAGTACATTGTCTAAATACATGTATGTATAAATAAATTCATGTCACGTATCCAAGTATCCAAGTATACAATATATTTTTTATATATTTTTAACATAGTTAATAGAAATGTATTAGCACAGGCAGTAAGGAAAATCAGCATAACTAATTACATTAGGTCTCAATATTAATAATTGAATTCCGTATAGCTAAAGCTTCTTTTATATATTTACAAATTTTCCTAATCTCATTCTTATCAGATGAAGTCAGTAAATTGTGAAACTTAAATACAGATGGATTAACATAGTAAAAACGTTTAATATACTTTTTTCTTAGTTGAAGATAACATCGACAGATACATATACAATGAAGATGCGTAGCATGTTTACCACAATTATGACGCAACACATTCCTTTGATCATTTACACGTCACGCCTTCGGACCGTGTCAAACTGGTATAAATATTAAATATTGACAGAATTATATTAAAGGAACACATGCAAATCTTGACTTGTTTATCAAGCATTGAAATTAGCGTCTCGATTTATTTATCCAGTATCATGTTAACCCTGCTTGCATATATCTGTAATCAAAATAATAATTTTCATTTTTTCATCTTATCCTACCATAAGTTTACGTATATTATTGGTGCAATATTATCAATAGTTACTAATATGCAAAAACAATTTTCTGTATATTATTCGTACAATTAATATTAATGATTGAATAAATGAAAGTTATGTAGAAAAATTACCGTAATGCCGTGAGTTTGTTTTTTTAAATCAAGATAGCCATATGTATCGCCTAGCCTATACATCCACGAATTATTTTTTAAAAGTATAATGCATTTTTTAAAGAGACACATGGACCCTTGAAGAGGGATGAATCATCAAAATAATCCCTCCGGTTTGATTAACCCATTATCATTTTGACTTGAAATCTACTTGCTTCTGCATTCTCACATGTAAATACACATGTTGCAGATACGTTGATCATACGTTTGCATCGATTTGACAAATTAGACCAAATGTAATGGTGTGTTATTAAGGATTATAGGTACTCCACCACCTTACCAATTTAGAATCCGCTACGTCTAAACCACATGTGTGTGTGTGTGTGTGTGTGTGTGTGTGTGGTTCTGAGGCTTAAAGTCCCTCCACCAACAAACTCGCAAAGTCCTTAGGTATCTCGACGAGAAGGGCACAACAGAGTCTGGACTGTTCTGCGTTGAGGGTGTTGGTTTATCTGGTGCTGATGTGTAGTCGTTTCCGTTGTCTGTATGTAGTTAGTTGTCGCTTTGGCTCTGTGTAGATTTCGCTTCGGCGGTGAGGTGGGGGGTCTGGACGACATCCGCTACGGTGGTTGCTTCAACGAACTACTAGGCTGGTGTAGTGTTGGTAGCCCAGTTTGGGGCCACACCCATCACAGTATGACCCCTGCGCCGCACACACCACCCAGTACATCTTCCATCTTCGGTCTTCAGTCTTCCGTCATGGGCGTCGATCCGCTGTGGCGGGCAAAAACTCTCAGCTCCGGACTTCTGACTTCCAACTTCCGACTTCGGTGTAGCCATCAGGCGATGTGTGCTGTGACGGGACGCAGAGATATGTACACGCCTATGCTATAACACTATCTCTTATCGTCTCTTTATGTTTTCTTATCCTTCTTATCGTAATGAAAGCGATCTTAGAATTTCATGAAACGGGCCCTATTCTAGAGGCGCTATACGTGACTATATATTGTAAGATAAATATAAAATATATGTATTGAATACAAAAATATATATGATACAGACAAATATATATGTTACTCCGAAAAAAATAATATTGTTCCCAAAAATCAGGGAGTAAGTATATATTTGTGGACACAACATATTTATATGTTATTCCGAAAACTATATTCGCCTTCTAAAAACATATTGTCTCTCTAAATATATACGTTAGCCCAAAGCTTTCCACATGAACAACGTCCGAAACGTATTTTTACTAATATATAAAGAGGGCACTCCTCAGTTTCGCACGAATATCCATGTCTGTAAATCAGAAAGAAATCAACTAATCATCTTTTAGGTCCATGGATGGTATTTATAATAATTATAAAGTGCTTGTTTGATGTTTTATTTTTCAGTTTTGAGTACTTCTAAGTTTATTTTGGTGTATTGGAATATGCATTCTTTGGATTTTTTTAGAGGCTATAAATAGAAAAATGCGAAACTATCAAACACTTCCAAAAAGTAGGGTAAATGGCTGATTTTTGACTAACGGGGTGGTAAGCATGGAATAACTTTTTAAAAGGCCGGCGAAGGTATGTACAATTTAGCATTTACTGATATGCAAGAGCATGGTGAGTGCAGAAATGACCCTGATATGCTTAGGAATTATTTTTTTCATTTATTGACATTTGAAATATTGCTAAAATTGCTCCTTTAGCATGTTTTGAGGCGTGGGGTAATCTTAAAGAAATGGGACTAAAGTTGTACAGAAAATGCTTTTTGATACTTTTATTTGGTATGAAAACATGGGTAATTGTATCGTCTTCTAAGAAATGTATGACAATGATGGTGTGATTTATTTTTGCTCAAGGATTCAGGCTAAGGGCTTGTCATGGGTTTGAATATTGAGAAATGTACATTAAACTGTGGAGTGCCCCCTAAATATTTGTTTTGAGAATATATACGTTTACCCAAAGCATTCCGCATGAACAACGTCCAAAGTAATACTGCTTCACTGCGCATGTCCCGTTTTTCTAAAATGAGATATATAGGGTCCTATAGAAACCACAGCGTCCGAACGCAATGGCATCGTAGGTCCGCACTGTACTGCAAACAAGGACTTGATAATATAATGAAAGAGACAAAAAACAACAGAAAGGTGGGTTAAACTCAAACAAGGTACAGCCAGAGGACGATTTTAGAGCAATCTAAATACACCTTTATGTAGAAGAAATTGGCACAGACATGTTTTATCGGTTCTGGTTAATATATATATATATATATATATATATATATATATATATATATAAACAATATCAAAAGTCTTCATCTCAAATCGCGTGCTAAATGTGTTATTTTGATGCTAAAAGACGTAAAATACACCAATGAGCAAGGGCGTAGCTGGCCGATTTTAAAATGTATAGAAGTTTCTAGTGGATATTGGGGCATGCTCTCACAGTTTTAAAAAAAACAACACTTAAAATGGTGCATTCTGTCGAGCTTGTGGATATCCTTCTTTTTTATGAATAAACAATTCCAGGCGAAATGTTATTCTGAGCGTTATTAGCAACTAAATCCTCCGCAAAGCCCACCACCTTCCGCGTTCTCCTTCCCTTACTCGGTCATTTGCATGCCCTTCAAGAATTTTTTTTTAAAAAGTAATTTCGTATCTGTAAAAATTTACAGAATATTAGTAATTAGAGCCTACTGAGGAGATACACGCAAAACCCATTGTGCACTTAATAATTATTTCACCCGCAACGGACCAACAAAGGGAAATAAGACAACTGTACACATTTATTGTTTCATTCCTACCATAGGAGCAACATTTTCCACGGTAGTCCCCAATGTTGGTACTATACCGATACAGGGAAATCAATTGAATAGCGCAGGTAAGCTTTGTAATGTACATACCCAATGATTATAAAATAGGTATTCTTCTATTTCTGATATGAGACACCTAAATGCGTTTTCATGAATTGAGTCTGGAATCGGTGGTCGATAGCAATCTAGAGCTTCCGGGTTCAAGTCACACATGCACAACTGAGTTTCGTCTGTGTTTTCCCTCAGCCTTGTTTGTTCCTCAGCCTCTTTTGTTGGATTGGGATTGAAACTGAGGAGTCTATCCTCCGAGCGCGATAAACAACCATAGAAATATATACATTAGTAAGAGTAAGACAGGATTTCGAATTCCTATGTGTCATGTGGGGCGGCTCTAAATAAGGTATACCGGTAATGTGTTGATTTAGCAGAACGATTATTTTTAATTTATCGTACATGTAAAAAAAGTTCTATAATCACTATTCATTTACATAATTAAATTCTACAACTTGTTACCTATTTAGGTTGAAACAAAATATCATGTATGTCATTTTTATTTTCAGAGCCTGGAGTCCTGAGATGCTGGGAGTTAGCTGAAAATAGTTATTGAAGTCACAATATATATGGGAGGATTTTATTGAAACAAGGAGTAACATATAACTTTTTACAACATTAACAACAGAATCAAAAATACATAAACGAACAAGAATAGTATAACACGATGGTGTACAATATTTTTTATATTTTTTTATGAATCATGAATCAGCAATACCTCATACGGACAGTACTAGCATCAACTTCAAGAAAAATATGTCTAGTAAGAGGATCACCAGTTCAGCCAGCACAATATCATATCAACATGCATGTCTGACTGTTGACAGAGGTGGATCGATGGCGACATTAACTGGACAGTTCATTGGAGTGGCTCAAAATAAGGGCTTATACGAAAATATAAATGTGTTTCTGATAATCTGACCGGCCGTACTCAATTTCTTTATTGGATTAAAATGATGTTTTCTGAATTGTATTGGATTATATAAAAGTTTGTGGAATAACAGATGGCAGGAGGTGTATATTACTGGTTCTACCCAGAAGAAAAGTGGGTGGTCTTCCTCACCAAAAAAACAACAAACAGATACATGTATATATATAACCCCACATATGTTCGAAATGACTTGCACCATATAAACAATACAGGCTGAGAGGCATATTAAAGTGACATGCAGCAATCTTCTTTTTTTTAAACTCCAAAATGTTATAACTTATAATTTAAATATATGCAAGCAGGTGTAAAGTGAAAATAATTTATTGATTAATCAATCGAGGCGCAAATTCTAATGCTTGATAAATGCTGTGTGTCCCTTTAACATGCAGCAATCTTCTTTTTTTTAAACTCCAAAATGTTATAACTCATAATTTAAATAGATGCAAGCGGGTGTAAAGTGAAAATAAATTATTGATTAATCAATCGAAGTGCAAATTTTAATGCTTGATAAATACTTGATAAATGCTGTGTGTCCCTTTAATAAATAAAAACAATTATTGTATGATGCAATTTAATTTGTTATGTAATACCCCTTATATTTGGGATGTTTTGATGTAAATATTTGACATAAAATGTTTTAAATCAAATAAATAATTCATTTTGATATCTGACTTGTTACTTATTTTTTACTTAGTCATGAAAGATAATATTTAAGGCCTTAATATGTACCTTAAATGTTTATTGTTTACCATCGAATGGTAAGGCGGCATATGGTGTTAGTTATCTGTGCGTCTATATCCTTCCACAGTTTTTAACCAATCTTTTCGAAACTTTACATGATCTTTATTTATGATGTCTAGAGGAGCATATCGATTCTGCATCAAAATAAAATTTATTTATGAATATATATTCTTGCATTGTACAATTTTCCACGGATTGTTTTCAGTGCGGTCATTCAAGTCCCATGGACATATTGAGTTATGGAGATGTTCGGTTGCCTTTTTTTATATTTGTATACATTCTCATTTTCAACTCTCACCGCTGCGGGTTCAATTCCCACTGGGAGCTCAACTTGTAGGTGAGAAAGTTGTTGATTCTTACAGATAGCAGAAAGTACACAGTACTGGTTCTACCCAGGAAATATGGCTTAAAATGTGCTATAATGACATAAAACACAATTCAACTTTAAAAATATAAAGTAAAATAAATTACCTTCTTTACTTTCCTTCGATGCTATCATTATAAGTATTACGACAGTGTTTCTGTCTGATAAAAAATTCATCTTAGGTTTCAACCGACAAATGGTCTATATTTAAACTAATACAAGTAAGATGGGGCCCTCAAACCCTTTTATGTGTGGGTGATATATTCCACAGTTGATTCATGATACTAGCATGGGTGACAGCTACAGTACATATGACAGTGCTGAGTGCAGTTGCGGATGAATTGAATTGAATATTTAACGGCTCATCAACACAGTTCAGGTTATTTAGAGCCGCCCCAGAGAGAGGGGAAGGATACATAGGAATCCGGGAACCGTGCCCTACTCTTATTATCGTATAGATTCCTATGGTTCTTTAACATGCTCGGATGATAGACCTATACGCGGGACCACCCGGTTTTCGTCCCCATCCGACGGATGAGGCTAAGGGAAAGTGTCTTGCCCAAGAACACACCGACAAAACTCAGTGGCACCACCTCCGGTTACAAATCCGCTGCGCTACTGACTGCGCCAAGTTGCGGATGACAATTAGACACTGGACAGTCTAGTCAAAAACACAGCAACAAATATATTATCTGAATATGTTTAAGAATGTATGCTTGCAAGAGCTTTCAAAAACAGACTTTCATGATTTTAGTTGGGCTGGGATGGGGATGGGGCGCATCCTTTTAAATCCCAGCTCAGATGCCCTCCCCATCCTTCTCTCCACCCCAACTCCCATTTTGAACAGTAGCGATTGTAACGTACACTTTCCACATATGAGAAGGTGCCCAATTCTACCCGCTCCATCGAATACGCGCCTGCAGTTCTTGCGAGGACAGTCGAGACAAAATTACAGTTGAGTCAAACAATTCGTATTTTCGTGTACTTTTGATAAAGAAATAACATGCTTTTCGTGACATGCAGCAAAATTCATGTAATATGTCAGCTAAAACAACAATTCAAGTATCTCCTCGTATTTTATTTAACAAAAAACACGCGGTCGTTGTCATTTTAAACGTATTCTAAAAATGGCATCTTTTAGAGTTATCGCCCCTCGCTTCGACATTTTACAAGGCGGGTCTGCATTTATCACGCAGTAAATCTTCTAAAAAAAAAAGTCGGTACAGCCGAAAATTACGAAACTTAAAGCGGAAATGAAATTTCATAATCAAAAATTGTCACAATTTTCCAAATTATGTGTTTTAAAAAATTCAAAATGGCGGACATTTTTTTTTTTGACGTTGCCGAAAGATGACGTACTACTTTTTGTTGTCATATTTGAAAGATGTAGGAAAATATCAAGGTTCCTCCCCTACTGAATATTATCTCAAATGTAAAGAAAATATCCAAATTTTCAGTTTAAACTGATTAATTGACCGAACAAAAAGTCTCATTTTACCAATGTATTCTTTCTTAAAACGTCTCTGTTTTAATTCATAAAAACATTGTACAGCTAACTGGCCACGCATGCATCGTGTTTTGCTGTTTGACTACATACATGAAAAAAAGTTTAATTTGGCTAATTTTTGGCCAATATGGCTAACAGGTGCATCAGTCTATTGTAATCAATGGAGAATATTCATAATATGGATAAAGTTGTTGTTGGTGGTGGTGGTGTGTGTGTGGGGAGTGGGGAGGGGGCGGTCTTATCTGCATCCGTGTCATTGGACATTCACGGCATTCTGTTTATAAAACATTTATTTAATAAATTATTGTTTTATTGAGTTTCCCGGAATGCGTCTGAATTATAATTTGATAACAAAAACATCCGTAAATATAATAACTTTGCATGGGATGAGACATGCCGCTTTTATAGGTATATAATGAAGTATTACTTGTTAATACAGTGTAGGTAAAAACTGTTACTGACAACTTATACATTTGGCGAGCATCTGACGAGCATCTCTTTCCTGGTGTGAACGTCTTCGTGTCCGAATGGTAAACGACGTTGCGTTGTAAACCATCGCCTCGCATCGCTGCGAGTTCGAATCCCACTGGGAGCTCGCCTTGTAAGTGAGGAAGTGTCGATCCTTACGGATGGCGGGAGGTGTACTGTACTGGTTCTACCCAGGTAAAGTGGGTGGTCTTCCTCCACCACAAAAACAATCGACCGTCATATATAACCTTACATGTGTTGAAAACGACGTATCACCATACAAACAAACAAAACAAACAAACAAACTTTACTTGTTTACACTTTACTCTCTGAAATCCTATATCTTTACTTCAAAATTTCAAGATTAGATGCAATAAATGCGCAGTTTTAATAGAGTGACATAATGCAAACTTGTGGAAACTATATATATTTTAAAAGAAGCACAGTAATCCTATTACAAAATATATTACTATGTGCATATATATGTAATTTCAAATAACTCGTGAAAGGTAGAAATGATTAAAAGTAACCACGCCACATTCAACAGTAATAGTCCCATTATTGCGGAAGAGTGCATAGTACGTGTGTGAAAATTGATACATATTAACTGTACACATCTTTAAATAACGTAAATACGTGATTCAAATTATTAAAGATTCTCATCTGTTGATGTTTATTTTCCATCTTTGATAAAACTGAATAGCTGTTTTCAGATCATTAAAGATCGTCTTACAGGGGTGAAAAGGCCAGACATAGATGACGAAAAGCAAATTGAAATTCAAATCAGCAGACAGAGTCGTTGAATATGTTGTTTTGGAGTGAATAACAGATTTGATCTTATCGAGAAATGTGAAAACTTTATATTTTCACGAATGCGAAGCATGAGTGTAAACATTGAAGTTTGATCACTTCGAGATGAAATAAAATCTGTTATTTACGACAAAACAACAAATTTTCTTTTTATTTTATGTTTAATAATCAAAGTGTACTGCAGTATGCAGAAAACTAAATAAAAAAATTGACGACGACATTGGCTTATACATAAGTCACACTCTGACGTGACAGCATGGAGATCCCACTGCGTCCAAAAAATAGAGATGAACGCAGCGGGAACTTGATCTTTTCTGAAAAATGTGCATTTATCAATGTCATGCTATGTCCTAGACAGGTCCCTGCGATGTCCTTGCTTCGTTGCACACGTTCCCACTGATTTTCTTGTACGTACCTGACCAAGCGCCCACTAGGTTGCCTGTGTTTGTACACGGTCCCTGCTACGTCCAATCAGATCGAGCTAAGCTCTTGCTACGTTGTCGCTGCGTCAAAGGGGATTCCCCCAGGTTGGTATAAATACTGCGCCACTCAGTGAGAACTCCATTCATTTTTCCCATCCGCGCTACGCTTGTAGTACGACAATGGAGTCACTACGAGGTGTTTGTTACGTCTATAACGGGTCAATGCCGTCGTTACTACGTATTTACGAAGTCCTTGCTGCGTGGTGCTCAGAACGTGGAGCAGCTACGCTCATTTTGAACATGTCCAAAGTGCGCGAAGAGTTTCCAAGATCATGGAGACCATGCTAGGTCCTTAAAGATTTCTGCTGGGTTCCTTGCACGTTGTTGGATTTCTTACTGCGTCCAAGCAATTTTTTCAGCACGCAGTGGGAACTTGATGTGTGACGGGGTTTTTAGTATGATAAAATTGCTGTTTTTAATTCCCCATATCTTCTAAACTACTTAACCGATTTCAATAATCTGCGACTCATGTTTTTAGTTAAGTTATTTCCAATCTAATGATATAACCTTTATAGCAACTTTCGGAAAAAATAGTTTTTGAAAAAACAAGTAGTTCCGGCAGAGAAAAAATAAAACTCTATATTTTACATTATGAAATACCACTTTTATTTCATTGCCAAAATCCACTATTTCACTGCTAAGCAAAAAATAAAAAATGAAATTAGGGATACAAATTTATATATCGATGGTCTAGAATTATAACGTCGTAAGTGAAAAATCATAGTTTTCGGGAAAGTGAAAAAAAAAACGGACTGACGGTATCAACTGTGTGAATTCTCTGAACAATCTCATATGACCTCAGCTGTAGTTTGCTTTCTCATAAAATAAAGCATTTGTTATTTTTAAAAAAAAAAGTTTGACTTTGCAATCTGAACAATTGCACGAGCTTATGTTATTAATAATCGGAAAGAAAGATGTTCATCAAAAAGTTGTATCTGGCAGTTACGACCTTTTAAAATATGTTAAAAGCGATTATTAAACCACTTTAAGTGTCTTATAAAAGTTTGCTAGTTCATGCTACAGTTTTGATCGAAATGTAGAATGCATATGGGACCATGCGTGTATTAGAATATATTTATTAGAAAATCTTTTATTTGTTAAATTTAAATCTCACGGATATAAAAACCACGATCTTATTATTAATTTAATGAAATATTAATGGTAACGTAACATACAAATACAGACACGAATTATGTCTCATTGTTGTAACAATTATAGCATTTAATAACAGAGAACTGGGAGTTGTATTCACTAATGAAAAGAAAACTAAACAATCACCCGTATGTAACATTTAAAATCTAATAGCATTACTCTATGTAAACTTTGGGTCGCCGTGGAGGCCATTTTGATTACTTGACGATAACGAAAAACACAAACTTGATAGAGGTTAACCCAAGGAACATGTATATGATATTTCACAAGAATGGAATAAGTGGTTTTGGAGAAGATGTCGTTTGAAATTTCCTTAAATTTGATCTAGTTTTAGCCATGGCGGCCACCTGGATGACTGGCGGCTGCGAAAAACACAAATCTGAGAGGGACTACCCCAAATATTATTGTGATTAAGTTTCATCAAAATCTTTCAAGCGGTTTCAGAGAAGATGTCATTTTTAACCTTTTCCGATATAACTATGTAAATTTTGGTCGCTGTGGCGACAATTTTGATTATTCGACGATAACGAAAAACAAAAACTTGATAGAGGCAAACCCAAGGAACATGTATATGATATTTCAGTAGAATGGAATAAGTGGTTTCGGAGGAGATGTCGTTTGAAATTTCCTTAAATTTGACATAGTTTTAACCATGGTGGCCATCTTGGATGACTGGCGGCCGCGAAAAACACAAATCTGAGAGGGGCCCTCCCAAGTAACATTGTGATGAAATTTCATCAAAATCCTTCAAGCGGTTTCAGAGGAGATGTTGATTTTATAAAATTGCTAACGGACAGACAGACGAAAAGTGATCGCATAAGCCCTCCTGGCTAGTAGAGCTAAAAACAATGTATATAATTGATTCAGTAACCGCGACTGATAGCATTTGTCTTTAAACGTCTTAATTTTTTAAACGATTGTGACACAGCATGGTGGTAGACTTATAATCCAGAGATCTTACTTGGTTTAAACATATTTTATTTCTCATTATTATTACAGCATTGAATCTGTACACAATAGCAGAAAAAGGATTAGAAGTTTAGAACGAAAGTAAAATACTTATGTTCTTCTCCTAGAGATCTTACTTGCACCACTGGGTGTTTCAATGTGCCCATGCAGAAGACGTTTAATTTCTTAACTTTGTATTTTTGATGTTGACATACATGTAAACAGTTTAACTGTTTGAATGGTGTGTTATGTTTACGTCATTTTAGCACATGTTAGGCTATATAAAATTTATGATGGTCTAAATTTTTTGTTTAGAGGCAGGCCAATTTATTTTTCTTGAGTAGAACCAGTACTTTTTACCTCCAGCCATCTGTGATAAGCGACACTTTCTCACTTGACAATGGAACCATCGCATTTTTTCAAATAATGAATACAATTGCTAATTTTATTTTGTATTTCATTATCTATATAATATATACAATAGATGAAAACAAATAACAATACCAGTATATGCATTATGCCATAATGAATTAATTGCTAGATTATCATCCCCGTCCGCCCCCATTTTTTTTAAGCCTGGCTTTTACACCGATTTTCACTGGTTTGAGAGCCGCGTTATAAACATGTCCTCAGAAACCCGGAAACGTAATAACCGGTGTTGAGGTACGCAATTTCTTCACAAAACGACGTAAAATTGGCAAATTAAATGGGGAAAAACTGGTGTTTGTTATCATTAAAATGTATTGCAATTATGAAAGACTGGTTAAGTTGTAATATTGTGGAGGATAAAACATTTTTAATAGACATCTTAACCGAATGCATCGATCAAAAAGTGCTGATTTCGGCAAAATCCTTCACAGTATAACCGGCCATATTTCAATAAATCTCGTCGTGTGCCGCATGTCGCTAGATGCAATTTCATTGGTTGGTTGCACGATCATAACCCCGTCCTGATCGATTATACACGCGACAGCTGTTTGACATGGGCTAATTACATGCTGTGTATTGCAAATTACCGCAAATTACAGACAATTAACCGATTTCCGGGAGGTTTTGAACGGCTTCCGTGTGATCGGTAAATCAAAGGCAAATCCGTTAGTCTACCGGAGAATGCGGGAGATTTTGCATGTATGGGATTCAAACTCGTAGCTGTGAGAGGCGAAAAAGTTTTAGACGTAGCTTCTTTACTGTCCCGGCCAAGGATGCAACAGAAATGAAGTGGGCAGTCCTGTGTATTGAAGGTTTTATGATTCCTATATATCCTTCTCCTCTGCCTCGGGCGGCTCTAAATAACGTTAGATAATGTGTTGATAAGCCATTAAACAATATCTGTTCAAGAAGCTACTGTTTAACACTGCAAAAAGGAAAATATTTCCTGGCAGAGGGATGTTAACAAGCATGTACTGGAGTCAGGCATATGAAAGACTAGATGAATCCATTGAAGAATTGATTTGCGAATGTCATCATTGTTTAAGGATTTAATTTGGTATTTCGAACTTTCGACAGGCTAAGTAAAACATTTAGCTAGTTTAAAGTATATGAAGTCTGAGGCACTTCTCACTAACTTTAAACTAGCTACATGTTTTTCATACCCCATAAAAATATTGAAATATTGAATTCAATCCTTTTATGTACATTTTGTTTGTTCTGTATGTTATTCAGACTTTACTCATGTAAATTTATATGTAATTGTGCTAAAAATATTGTTTTAAACCTGTTCTACATACTGTTGGTAACAGTGACGTTGCCAACCTTGCACACTTTTTTATAGCAACTGACGACAGTTAGCATGAGAACGTCAAGACACGTATACGGTTATGTTATACAACCAAAACAAGTTATTCAAACGAATAAAATACACCTTGTTTGTTTTAGCCCTGCCCAAAATGTAAACGTTTTTTTTCACTAGGAATTTAAATGCAACAAATAAACATGTTTCATTTAAGGTCAATGCAATAGAAATGTAAATATTGGGATTTGAACGGTGGTATTGAGTGGCAACTTTACCATAAAAAGCTTTATGGTAAATTTTCCATTCATTTTGCATTTTATGGTAAATTTGCCAACCACTGCCGTCGTTAAACCCCAGGAATACTGAAAATTAGTGAATCAATTCTTAAATATACTGTTTATATTATTAACCTGTTCTTATATTATCAACAATAATGTGCCTTGGGAGGTATGATAAATGATAAAATCATAAACAGTGCCAGAAAGATAACATATCATCAGTGACGTACCGATTATTCGATTGTAACCGAATCGATCATCAGTTACTTAAGCATCCGATTATGATGATCGATTATAAAAGTCTATAATCGATCATCGGTTGCATGTAAAAATGCACTTAATGTTCAAAATAGAAATAAACATGATTTTCCATGAGACTACACTTGTGAAAATGAACAAATAAACAAATTTATATCAAGTATAATTATTTTGCTGTTGAAATGGCAATGGTATAAGACACAAGACAGGAAAGAATACTTGATTAATCAGTAATAATTCTAAGTTCAAGGCCTCAAACTCAGATTAACATACACATGTTATGTTTCATATTAACTAACCGATGATTGATCGGTTACATCCAACCGATTGTAAATGATGATCGCTGGTAAATTTCAACCGACAGCCCATCACTAATCAGTGTATTTTTAGACCACGGTTAGTCAATATGAAGTATTGTTTCAGGCCTTGAACTTAGAAAAATTCTGTTAAAGCTGTACAGTCCCTATTTTAACTGGTAATAACTCATGAATATGAATGAGTCACGTGTGAAGTAGTTTCAAATCGACGAATACCCCAAAAGTCAGTATTATATATAAGGAGAAATTGATACATAAAATTTCACATTTTTATTTAGCCTCCGTACAGGTAACATCGATAAATATACGGCTCCAGAATATATGTGATAGAAAAATAGTTGCCCGGAACTTGAACCACAGCCTTGCACTTGTAAGATTTGAAAAATGTACGCTGAACCTCTAGACCACTGCTATTTATTGGTATTTTGTAGCATTATTAACACTAAATACCCGTTTAGACCACCGAACCAGCAGGACGTGTCCGTCTACAACGGATTGAGGCCTGGTCAGCTTTTTCACTTACTTACCGACGATACCTACAACTCTTCAAGCGATGCTGACGTGTCCTGCAGGGAACTACCATCAACGTCAACCATCAACTTTGGGTCCTCTGGTCGTTACACATCGAACCATTGGGCCGAAAGTTGAAAGTGTTGTTAGAACATGACTACCACCATCGTCCACCCTCAACGGCGGGCCCGGTGGGCTTTCGGTACAAGCTAGTCCCATCGAGCTGACCGTTGAAAGTGTAGTACTCAGGCAGTCATGAGTACAGATACAACACGTTCCGATTAGGTATACACCCTACACTAGGGTGGTACCGTGGCCCTTTTGAGGGCCGTTTCTTGGATTCTACTGAGACGTTTAACCACCACGGATACAGACATAAATATCACGGGACTTTCAAACCAACCATCTTTGCAGTCATCCCATTTGTCAAAACAACAATCTACTGGGATCAACTTTAATCTTTTACGACTTAAACTACTATAGATAATCAATGATGGATTTCTTCACCCACCTGTCACCAACTCAACTCTTCTTCTGCAACTTGTAATTTCCATTGGATCCGATTAATGTATTCTTTCCTGTCTTGTTTCTTATGGCATTTTATTTTAACAATAAAATAATTCCAGTTGATATGCGTTTAGCTGTTTATGATATTTGTGTATATGCTCATTTTCACAAGAGTACACGTGTATTTCCTAACTCTTAACTTTCTCTTGGAAACTTGGCACAGCAGCGCCAGTGGTTAACATTTCCCCACCCACCGTCTTTACGGTACAGACTATATCACTAAAGTGCGATGCGTTTTCATTTAATCATAGTATTTTAGATTATCGATACTGCAGTAGCTTTTAAAGTTTAGGTAGATCTACTGTTACCTTGACTTTCTTTATCCAGCTGGCAATAATCGGCCGCAATAATCACCAACAGTTGGTCACAGGGACGTTGAACGCTCTTTTAGACCCGATCCTCAGTCCCAGCTCTATACCAATATATAGAAAGGGAATTGACAAGATTTTTTTGCAAGTCTTACCTCACTCACTTTCAAGTCCTGCTCTCGGAGTTTGCCGAGTTGCATCTCACGAAATACGTTTGCTACCAGTAGCCGAATAATTTATGTACACATCGATGCCAACTGTATGTGGCTGCGTCCAGTATTAGTTGCACTACATGTATTTGAAATCGAAAAACACTGCCAAACACTTCCTGATACAAATGCCTCCTAGCTGAAACAGTCCATTTCCAGCACTACTGCGCAAGTGCACGGGAACGTTTTCACACTTTGTCACGTATGTCTGGTCGAAATACACTTTAGTGCGCGTATATTAGCGTAATGTCCCATCATTATTCGCATACACAACGTGCAAGATCGCGTTTGTTTTACACCATTTTACTGCAACAACATGATGTCCGCCATCCGAAATAATAGAAGAGAGCAGAATGTTTCCGAAACGCTGATTGGCTGATAAGAAATATTTCCAATGAGGTACGTTTTTTTGATTGGTTAGTGTAAATAAGGTCGAATTTGTTGATTGGTTCACCTATATATAGATTTACTACTATTTTGCAGTAGTAAAAACAGCTGATATTAAAGTTGAGGTTCATTGGGTGTAAAAAGAGAAAAAGAATTCTACATTCACTGAACACTTTGTATTAGCTTTTTGATATACTCACAGTATACAGTACACACTATTTAGGTAGACATACATGTACATGGTCATGAACATGAACATGTTGTAAAGTATGTTGAAAAGTGTTTAATAAGTTTCATCAATGCATGGTGCTATAGTGAATCCATGCTGAAATATGCTGTAACATTTCTGGGTGCTGTTATTTGGTTTTCTAAAAGTATCACCACTGGAAGAAATACATAATATATATATATATATATATATATATATATATATATTTGGGTTAAATTTGTTATTGAAATGTATGTGTACATGTACTGTAGAAAATGACAAACATTTTGTTACACAATTTGGTCCTTTTTTAAAGGGTACAACAACCTTAATATTATTGTTTACTACTGTATGGAAAAGCACATGGTTTGCTGTTTTGAAGAATAAAACATTGTAGATATATATTATCTACAATGAAGTGCATTAACTGGTAATACAAGCATTATATTTTAGTGTTTACATTTTGTTTCAGACTACATGGTATATTTCTGAGAATTGGTCATTGTACATATATATAAAATGCACATGCTGTATGTTGGCACGTGCCACACGTGCAATATAGAATATTTGTAACACCCTTCCCCACAAAACCAAGGCAAATAAACTGTATTCAGACATCACACATGACGCAAAAGACATTTGCAGTACACAATCTGTGTAGAACTATTGAGCTACGGAGGCCTGTTGCTGTTTTGTGTATGCGTAACCTTTATTCAATGAACCCCACCCACTGTTGTTAATTTTCCACAACCCCAACCCAGCACCATCACTCAACAGAATGTGTGACCAATGTGACCGGCGTGAAAAAGTTTCACACACGTGTAAAAAGCACTATTGTTATTAACAAAGCAGACAGTACAAATAAACAAGAGGTGTCGGAGAACACAAGCAGGTTGACTATTACAAATTTGAAAAAGAAAAAAAAAGAAAAAACAAAAAAAATTCCGTGTTAGGCTTAAAAGAAAAAAGTGTTTGTTTCCGCTAACCTGAACGACCGTATTATTTATCCGCCGACCGTAATTTTTTTATTGCAAAAAAAAAAGGTAAATAATTATAATAAGAAGTTGAACCCATGAAGCAAGATTTGTTATGGAGAAAAAATACTAATTTAAAAAAATGCCTCCAGTGTGATTTGAACTCACGACCCCCTGGATTTGCAGTGTACATTACGAAATATTGAAAAAGGGCCATAAATATGTATTATGTAGATACATTAATATAAAATCAGTGAATCATTTTTAAAAAAACAAGAGGCCCAAGAGGGTATGTGGATGCTCTAATGGGTAATATGGCTGTTATAACATCAATGGAGCGAGTGACTAATAAAGTCTATCGTGTTAAAGAGGCAAAATATAGCATTTTCAACTAAATCAACAGACATTTAACTCCGCCATTACTGGTCATCTGGCTGGTTTTGGAACTTGACCAGTAGAGATAATAAACAAGAGGCCCAAGAGGGCCTGTGGACGCTCTACTGGCTAACATGGCTCTGATATCAATGAAGCGAGAGACTGCCATTTATGTTATTTTTAAAGTTTTGGGCAAAATACAGCTTATGAACTAAATCAAGGGCCAGAACTAAAGAATCTGGTAAAGTTTGGTAAAGATCAGATGAAAAATGAAGGCCCTACCATATTAACGAGGCAAAATATAGCATTTTTAACTGAATGAAGAGCCATAACTCCTCTGTTACTGGTCCGACTGGTCCGACAGGTCCAACATAGAGCTAAAAAAAAATCAAAAAAAAATTAAAAAATTATATATACACTTTATCTTTAGACGGCTGACGTGGCGCAGTTTGTAACGCATCGGATTTGTATCCGGAGGCCCCGGGTTCAATCCTCCGTGTTGCCATTGAGTTTGCTGGGTGTGTTCTTGGGCAATACACTTTCCCTTAGCCTGGTCCGTCGCATGTCTATCGTCCGAGCACGTTACACAAACATAGGAATATATTCCATAATAAGAGTAGGGCACGGTTCCAGGATTCCCAACTATCCTCTCTCTCTGGGGCGGCTGTAAATAACCTATACTGTGTTGATGAGCCATTAAACAACATTCTATTGAATTATGTTCAGGCAGTAGAGCATCCGCAGGCCAAACAGGGCCTCTTGTTTAAAATTACAACAGAAAAGTTGAATTGAACGAACACCTGTGTTTAAACACTGGCTTATAAAAAACTTCAAATGTTTTGCAAGCTGGCATATTCAGGCCTAATTCTTTGGACATAAACACCGATTATTCTTTGATTGCCTACATATACAGAAGGTGAGAAGTATACAACTTAAATTTAGATGGGTATTAATTGTCTACGGAAGAACATAGCAGATGTTAGAATATTTACATTAGAATTTCTGCCCAAATGGTTGATTATGCATGCAGGCATGAATCAATGTGTCTATATCCACTGACAGCCACTATGAAGCAATCTGTCCATAATCATGCAAACACGCTATGAATCAATGTGTCTATATCCACTGACAGCCACTATGAAGCAATCTGTCAATAATCACGCAAACACGTTATGAATCAATGTGTCTATATCCACTGACAGCCACTATGAAGCAATCTGTCCATAATCATGCAAACACGCCATGAATCAATGTGTCTATATCCACTGACAGGCAAAAAAGGTCCTATGAAATAATGTGTCTATATGAAGCGAAATGCGTCATAAAACAATGTTCCTATATGCACCGACTGGCATTACAAAACCTGTTGCCTATATCCACTGAAACACGCTATAACATAATTTGTCTCTGTACATGCATACTGTCTTTAAATTCCAAGACATGCACTTATAAGTGTTTATTGACATTGATACTAGTGTTTCTTTGCTGCTGTGTGGCGGCTGTAAAAAGTCGGCTGTAAAGAGCGGGTCACACTACAAAACATTAGTGTTATTACTTACTGGTCCGTTGCGATCATCAACCCCAATCTTTGTGGCTTTAAAGAAGCATAGCGATTATAAATTACAGCGTGTGGTTGTGACAGGTGTTGCAAATTATATTACCTGTCATGAACTAACTTAATAACACCCAGTGTAATACTTTTCTGTGTTGTTTGTGTTTGTTGCTTGCAAGTGATCCACTTTTCAATATTAAACTGGCATTGGAAAGACACGTATTTCAAGCATGCAATAACTATAATCGAAAATCACACACATTCGGAACAACACCAGTCTGCAACTTTATATTTTTCCCACTCTTTCTTCGCGGACAATCCAGCACATTTCCGGTGAAACCAAAAGTCACAAATATCACACTGTATCCAGTGCTCATTCTTTTTGTATTTTTTGCCGCATTTCTTGCAATTATCGCTTGAAATAGATGTGTCTGCTGATGTCATTCCTGTGCTAGTTGATGGAACTGGTTCTGTAATCTGTTGAGCAGTCGGTTCATGAAATATATCTTCAGTACTATTTGCGGAAGTATCTTTTTTGGGAATTATTGCTGTTTTTAGTTGTTGTATTAATTCTGATTTCTTTATGTTTTTGGCGACTTTCTCATTAAAAATTGTCGCAATTTCTGTAAGATTTTTAATTGTGTATTTCTCCAAAGAATTGTCATTTCTACATACCATTGCTATTAATAGATGTTTACTACACATTTTGTCTGCACTTTTGTCATCTATTATACTTTTCATGGTGACGATGTTTGTTTTTTCACGTTTTTCTAAAATTTGCTTTCTGTGCGCTTTTAATTTTTCCACATTCCAAAGTTCCAAAATATCTTTCCGAAACTGCTTCGACATCACGCGACAAAACTTCTCCACAAATTCTTCAAAAAGCTCCATTAGTAAGTGAGAATTATCTGTTAGAGCCGAAAGACAATCATGGACTGCATCATTAGTTAATATATCAGTATTGGGCATACTGGTTGAAAACAGTTTAACCCACTGCTCTAAAATACTCCCGTCCTGTTGTAATAATGTTGAAACATAATAATGCAAATGTTTTCCATGTTCATTCAAATTGTGTTCAGTCTGAAGATTCAAACAGTTCACGCATAAACACTTTGAAAAATTGAACGCTTCATCTGTAATGTTTAAAAGGCCTTCTCTTACATTTTTTTTTTCCGAATTTCTTCCAAACTATCGCGGTCAGTAGTACTATTCATAATTTGCCCTTGGCTTCTAATTATATTTTTAAGCAATGTTACCTTTTTGTTTTCATTGATAACAATTTCCTGAGCAGACGTTCCTAATTTAAACATACTCCTTTTCAATTGGCTATTGTGGCGATAGTGCAATTTACTGAACACATAGCCAGAAACATATCGAACTTTAGCCCTTGCTCCTGAGGTCATTTCATCAACAGTGTAGCGCACATTGGCCGAAATTTCAGTAGTCTTAAGTGTGGTTGTACTTTTCACTTTTAATACATGCTGTCTAACTAAATTGTACAGTTGGTAACATATTACATATTCCGTATCATCAGGAGTTTTGTTAAAAAGTTTAGTACATGCTGTTTTATATTTATTACTTGTTATGTACTGGTGGCATTTCTCATAAAAGTCGGTTACATTTTTGTTCTTCACTTCCTTCTCCATGGTCAATGAGGACATTTTTTTTATATTGGAATTCATTTTGGCACAAAATAGTTTAGCATTCACTAACGGCATATTCCGTATTGTTTCATTCATTTTAACTTGTGTAGGGGTAATTTCATAGGTATTTAGAGTTGATTTCAGCCACATTTCCACAAATTCATCAACCTCTTGAACATCGCTTTTATTATCGCTTTCACTTTCCACAGTTTCCTCAGCCATTTCAGATTCCAATATGTGTAATATGTCCTCGTCTTCGTCACTATCCAGGACATTGTCAAAGTCAATTTCTTCTAGCACGGATGATATGTCCAACTCTGCCGTACTACAATAAAAAATCATTATGCGATAAAAACAGTACATTTATAATGATATATATATATACATGTACATATAAAAGCAGTTGTGATCTATCACTCTCTCTGTCTCTGTTTCTTTCTGTCTGTCTGTGCATAATAAAAAATCACCATCTCCCTTTCTCTAACTGTCTCTCTCTGTCTGTCCTTGCTAATATTATGTTTAATTTGGCTCATATGTACAGATAAATCCTTTAGACACACGTAAAATCTTTAAATTTTCAATTGTCACTGTTGCAAAACTTTCATTCCTGTTTTTTCTGTCAACCTAAAAAAGTTTTATATTGATCATTTTTGAGTTAAAACATATTCTGATTTTGTTTATACACGATAAGCATAACGAAAATTTTGTTATCGTTACGTCTGCTAATTTATTATTGCATTTAAACAAACCTTTCATGACGTCCCAATTTTATTGCATTTTTTATGTTATTTTCCTTCAAAAATCTATCACTTTCATTGTCTTGGTCAACACTGACAGTTTCATGTCATCCAAAATGGACACCACTGACGTCATAATGGAAATCTTGTTATCGCCATATCTACTTCATTTATAGTCGGATTTTCAGCCAACTTTCACAGCTTGTAGAGAACAAGAGCATGAAGAATTGAAGGCAATCCATAGTCCCCCACTGGCTGAGACAAACATTTTCTAGACATTTTCTATGATGGAAATCAAAGATCAAGGTGAAGGTCACAATCACCTTATTTCGGTACTTGACACACCGCTATCCCAAGATATCTACATCCCAAGTTTGGTATCTGTAAGTGTTATAGTATTGAAAAACGGTCTGGATAAGCATTTTCTATGACAGAGGTCACAGGTCAAGGTCAATGTCACAATGTCACAGTGACCTTATTTTGGTACGCGACACACCACTATGCCAAGATGTAGCCACATACCAAGTTTGGTATCTGAAAGTCTTATAGTATTGAAAATAGGGCCCGGACAAGCATTTTCGGCACGTTTTCTATGGCAGAGGTCACAAGTCAAGGTCACTGTGACCTTATTTTGGTACGCGACACACCGCTATCACAAGATGTATCCACATACCAAGTTTGGTATCTGAAAGTCTGAAAATAGGGCCCGGACAAGCATTTCGGAAGGACGGATGGACGAAAGAACGGATAGGGCGCAAACGTTTAGTCACCAGCGTGACCAGAACCGCGGGGGGACTAATAAAGTGTAATGAACATTTTTCATGATGTCATGCAAGATGTCCGCCAATGACGTCATGAGGAAAATCCTGTTATCGCTAGATGTGAAAAAGTTATGGTCGCATTTGAATGAAACTTTCATAAATTGTAAAGGTTATGGTCTTCCTATGCAAGAATGTCAAAGTGCGTCTGTACGTCATGACGTAATTGGAGTCACAATGGTATTAAACGATTGTTTTTAACACTAATTGCATTTTATAACTTATTTTACTGAAAAAATCCTTCGGTGTGATTCTTTCAGTGAGCTAGCTTTAAAGTGCATTGTTTTTAGTTATTAAAATTTGTACAAATTGTCTTTTAAGCATCATTTATTTTTTATTTTTAAGTCTCACCCCGATTAGACATGTCAATCCGCGCATTTATTGTTGTTGTGCTCATTCACAATAACAGTGAATTTTGATCTTTGCACTAAAGTGGAATTATTGCAAAATAATTCAGACTTAAAGAGACAGTTAACATTTGTGATTAAAGAGACACTTGCTGTTTTTGTTTAAACAGACACTTGCTGTTTTTGATTAAACAGACAGTTACTGTTTTGGATTAAACAAACACTTACTGTTTTGGATTAGAGACACATTTGTTAATGTGAATCAAGGAAACATTGGATAATTTCATTTGGACTTAATTCTAAAATGTTGATATTGATGAAAAACTGCATATGCGTATTGTGTAAGTGAATATTTCATGTAAATCAACTTGTTAATTATATTTGTGCGGTCTGCTTTTGCTTTGTTTCTTGTGACATTTTACTGCAACGATAGAATCTCGCTTTTGTGGCTTTTTAATATTGTATTTACTAATCACTGGATAAAATTGTTATCATACTCGACAAAGTGTCGCATCCTATTATTCCTATGCAAGTCAATAAATGAATTATTAAACAGGCACTGATGTAACATCTTGTATGTATTGTGTTATACATTACATAAATGAAGTAAAATCTTCATTTTTAGCTTGACTATTCCAAGACTAAGACAGGTTATGTAATCACTCCCACATGAATGTTTGCATGTAAGCGTTGTTTCTTATCCTGGCACAACCAAATTTGGCCATTACCTTCCTTATAGTATGTTGTAAAGGATTAACAATTTTGTCTTGTGCAAATTCACAGCTGCCATACAACCGAAATTGTGATGGCCCATAAAATGTGCAATAAAGGCAGATCTACGTTTGCATGTATGCTGTTGTATATACGTATAATTGTAGTACGTATAATTGTGCTTGGCATTTCTTATACCATTAGGTATCTTATTCATACTTCACCCATATTGGGGTATGGGATCCCTCCTCCCGCCCCCCCCCCCCACCCCTCCCCTCCCCACACCCTTTTTTTGGTTCATATTTCTGTATTGTTTTGGTAAATTTAAACACACATTACCTATGTTGCCCCCCCCCAATCCCCACCCCCACCACCAGTGGAAAGTTTTTTTTACATACTTCATTGTTGTTTTTGTCAATTGTTACACATTTAGCTTTGTTAGCCCACAACTCCCACCCCATAACCATCCCCCAGCCCATCATCACCACCGGAATGTATTATTTCTATTTTTTTTTTTTTTTACATATGTCTGTGTTTTTTCTTTCATGAAATGTACACCTATATCAATGAAGCACCCCCACCCTGCCCCCATTGGTTGATGTGCTCCCCTCACATGGAGGACAGTGGGAGGGATTTTTTTTTCTTTTTTTCTTCCATTTTTTGGTTATTAAAATTTGAATTTAAACGCAATCATTAACAAAACAATTTCAATTAAATTCAGATACACAGATGAAATATCAATAAAGAAAAAGTGAAATGCCACAATACAAATTCGCCACACATCCATTCCCTCCCCGAGTTGCCTTTTGACCACAATTTTTTTTAAAATGACACCAATTTTTGATTAAATCTGATAAAAATAATAAAATATCACACACTGCCCTAAAATTTAATATAATTTGTACGAGATTCTAACAATAATTTTATATCGGCCCGAGTTCCTATACCTGCGTAATCCCACCGCTAAATTGTTTTAACCCTGTTTTCTGATGGTATATACTGGCTATATAATTCATTAATATCATCTATGACCTTTAGTTTTCCATGCGAATTCGCCTTTCATAATGTAAAATATGAATTAAGGAAATATTGGCATATAATGACAATAATAAATGTTTATTTTTTTCTAGGTTCATGGAAAGAGTGGAAGTTGATCCTGAAGCCCATATAGCCAAGGCAAAATTGTATGGTCAGTACAAGTTTGAATGCAAGGAGTCCAGTAATTCCGAGCCATGCAGCAATGCCTTGTTTGGTCGGCTTTTAAAAGCATTTTTTACAGACGTATCAACTTGTAGCCGCAATAATGAACAATGTTATGTGGGAATTCGATTGAAAGATGATCTTTCTAGTGTCATACTTCCATTTCATTTGGACTCATTTGTGAACTGTATTCCAGCTGGTTTTGAGGTGGTTGAAAGCAAACCTGAATGCATAACTGTTTCTTGCAAAACTTCTTATTATGCAAATGGAAACAATATAATTAAATACATTACATTCAAAGAGAAACATTGGGAATTGACAATTTCAGGACAAACAGTGGATTTGGAAATCTTAGACGTTTCCAATGACTTTCTATGTAGCAAACACAAAATTGTAGAAATATGTTCTTTTGTGACAAAAGTGAAAATGTGCCTTGGTGTGTCTTCTAATGTAAAAGCCATAGGGTCCCATCAGGTAGTCGAAATAATAACAAATGACAACACCTCATTAAAAACAAGAAGTGTCAGATATGAAAGCTGTAGTAGAATAGTGCCTTTTATTGGAAAAATTTGTTGCCGAGTTTGCCAGACAATTCAGCCAAACAACAAAAGATTAGAACAAAAATCAAAGGTAACACCTAATCAAACAGAAAATCTTACAACTAAAGAGAAAATAAAAGAAATAATTCCAAATGCTACGGATGAAATGGTAGAACTCATAAATTCTCAAGTAACAAATATGGAAAAAAACAATGCCAAACAGAATCGCTGGTCAAAAACTGTTTTAAAGACATGTTTAACATTATGGGCAAGGAGTCCACAAGCATATCGGGATTTAAAAACTAGTGGCCTGTTAATATTACCATCTGAATCACTTCTTTCTGCCTACAAGAACTGTATCTCACAGCAGTCAGGCTTCTGTGATGAAACACTACACTGGATGTACCAAGAAGCTAAGCGGCAAAACATACCATTAAGCGGGTGGTGTGGTGGAATATTGATAGATGAAATGGCAATTCAAAGCGACCTCCAAATGGTAAACAGTGGAAAAACTGTGGAGTATGTTGGCTTTACCGAAAATCTCAAACAGTCAACATATATTAGTGCCATCGAAGAAGGTTGTTTTAAACAGAAATTAGCAACCCATGTGTTTCAAATGGTATTTCTGGGATTTACTGGTTTTCGTTTCCCTTTTGCACACTTTCCAGTGACTGAAGCTAAGGCACATGAAATTCACTGCATGGTGCACGAAGCAATAAGCCATCTTTATAAGTGGGGATTCATAGCAAGCTATATAAATATGGATGGTGCTAATGCCAACAGAACATTTATAAAAATGAACACATCAAGTCAAAATCCACACATATACACAATTCCTGAAGCAATTCCTAATAGAAAAACATTTCTTATAATGGATTATTCACACTGCATGAAAAAAATTAGAAATAACTTATTAAAAAGTACTAAAGGCAGCAAAAGAATTCTCACATTGCCTTCACAGCATGTCATTGTCTGGCACTGGTGGGAGGACGCCTACAAGTGGGACCAAACTAACCCAATACAGGTCCATAGAAAACTCACACATGAACATATCAACCCCAACGGTGCTCAGAAGATGAGGAATCATCTTGCTGAGGATGTGTTGAACGAAGACATGCTGTACCTGTTTCAACAGTACCAACTGACACTCCGCAATGGTGTTCAACTGGAGGGTGTGATAAGCATGTTACAACACACAAGTCAGTTGATACGCAACTTTAGGGACAATAGGCCTATCACTGATAGTAAAGATGTCCGCTTAACACAAAACAAAAAAGCACTTGAATGGTTTGACAATTGGGAAAAAGGATTACAGGATGGTTCGCAATTACTTCAGTGCAACCTGATATCATGGCAGAGTAGAGAAGACCTGAAGTCTTGCATACTTGGTTTTCATGAGATGGTCAATGAACACCTAAAAGCTTTCCCGGGTGCTTCTATCACGCCATCACGTGTAAATAGTGACCCAATAGAAAATCATTTCTGCCAACAAAGAGGACTTCATAATGGTAACAATACCAACCCAAATTATGCAACCTATCAGAAGACCAACAACACTATCATTCTCGGCCAGTCCACAGTATCAAAAAAAAGTAATACATATAAAGGGGAAAAGTGCAGTCAGGGGGCAGATTCATATGCATTTAGTACTCCTGGACCCCTCAGAAAGAAGGTCAAACTTGAAGCAACAACATCAACAACACGAATGACACCATAGTTTTAAAATGTCTGTTTTATCAAGGTTAAAGGGAATACAGCGACATAGCCAAATAATGTTTATAATTGAGGATTCTGAAAAAAATAGAAAATGGTGAAAGAATTTTCAAAATCACTTGCAAAATAAAGAATATATGATCGTTGAAGGTTCTCATGAAACGGATATGGAACCTGTCATTTTTACAGGTATGACATCACAGTTGTAAATGAGCATAGATGCAATATTGATAAATATTAATATTGACTCATTTATAGGTTTAAAACAGCTTGTTTAGCTGTGTCGCTACATTCTCTTTAATAATATGTGATGTAATGCTTCAATGCTGTGCTTAATACTTGCATGTACAATTAAACTTCCATTATAGTGCAATTTCATCCAAGAAGAAATAATTTCATTGAATTTTGCAAGTAAACTTATAATATGTGCATGTATACCATCCGCATTTTCCATGTGTTAGCGAAAAAAACTAAAGAACTACAAGACATTCGATACATGCAATGGATGAGCACCAAAATGTATCTTTAACGTATTGTATGGCTGTGTATCACCAAACAATAGCGATTTTCAAACATATTCTTAAAGACAATTATTAAACATATGTAATCTACTTAATATATTCTGTGTATATGTAATACATGTTTTAGTGTATTAAGTACATAACATATGTTTAATAATTGTCTTTACGCATATCTTTTAAATGTTTTACTAATGAATTTACTGAAAAATGAAATTATTAATGTCAAATATAGTAGTAGAAATATTTACAAATATAAGATGATGATAAAACTATTTACAAAGATGAGATGATACGGTAATGAGACTGCAATAATTAACTTTTTCATTATTCCTCAAAAAACAATATCACCTATTTCTGTGTTCACGCCATTCATTCTTTCATTATTACTGTTCACTTATGCTCGAGGCAAGAATTCAAGCGGAAACTATATGCTCTGCCTTCGGGTAACATAATTCAGCAATATTTTGTGTAGCAGAATTGAGCAATGTCAACAGTAAGCTTTAATGACGCAGTTCATTATCAAAGTAACTTAATCTCACACGCACAACCTAAACATACAAAGGTGACATATTGTAAGTGTGAAGTTAATGTATATCATATATTTCTTTTAATGTAAATATTACTTAAAGGGGTTGATGCACTATTTCCAAACACAGTTCATTTTAAAGGGCTCTGAAAAACTTGAAAAAAGCTGAAAGAATTATCAAAATGCCATGAAAAATAAAGGAGATATGAGCCCTTTAAGATAAACTGTGTTTGAAAATAGTGCATCAACCCCTTTAAATAACGATACAAACGTCACATTTTGCAAGTGTGAAGTTATTGTATATCCACTTTAAAGCCGCTAGCACGCCAACAACAGGGACATTTTAAAAGAAATGTAGACCGTTTGTAAGCCTACTAACGATAGCGTATACATGTAACTTACATAATTATGTTCCTGATCGAAACTCAATAACTCCAATATCATCGTAACCAGCCATGCAAAACATCAGCACTATCGGACGTTGAATTATGACTTACTTAGTCCAAATTCATTTTACACATACTCAATCACAGGTATTTAATGTATCCATGAATAAATCTTCCGTTTTACTCGGTGCATATGCATTCATATTTCATTACTTTAACACATGGATACTGTTGAAGAACAGGTTGATTTTGTAAAGTTTGCTTGTTGTTGGCGGATAGCACCTTAAAATTGAGTTACAAATAGTTGCAATATATTTCTAATCTGCTATGTATCACTGCAATATATCTGTCTGACCTCAGAAGACTAAATATCAATTGCATGACATTGTACAATGACATTACGCTATAAGCATTACTACATTGAGAAAGAATCATTTTCATGCAGTATCTCAATATTTTACTGTGATTTGAATAGAATGATTTTGCACCAAGAAAATAAACATTTATTGTATTGTAAAATAGTTTCTTATTTTATTTAAAAAAATCAGCGCATAAATACAATATATTTCACGTTCACAATTATTGTGTTCTTTTAAATGTAACGTTTATAAACAACACTTTAAAGGGACACACAGCAATCTTGACTGTTAAACAAGTTATTGGAATCCATTTTTTATACATTACATGCATTTGCTATGTCTTTAATATTAACTACAAAAATGGTATAGAGGAATTATGCAGGTTTGAGTGAAAATGATACTGCATTAATAAATGGAGAAAAAAATGTTTATGCTTCATAACAACTTGAACATTGCCATATGTCCCTTTAAAAACGTGTATGTTTTCATGTAGTCACATTGGAAAAGGTGATATTCATTGCCTATAGATATGACTTTTCCGTTTCGTTCTAAACTTACACAATAAGGCAATTAACAACCTTTGGGAAAATTGTCGTGTGCATTGAAATACTTAGGTAAACTTTAATCATATATATTAATTTACCTTAAATGCTGACAGCATTCCAAATTATCATCACACGGCATATGGTTTCCATCATAGAACTCATACACAATAGACTGGTGTTGAAAAACTATTTCGTCTTTGAAGTTGATCACTCTAACACCATCTACTGTCTTTGCGCGTCCCAATGCGACCCCAAGCTGCCCTGGTTTAAACATCCCCAAACAATCTATTTCAACACTGTAAGAAAGAATGTTTGAAAATGTTATACAAACACATTATAACAAAACCCTGGCAAATTACGGGTAGAATAAATGTGTCACCATTGCTGACTGAAACAAAAAGAAAATGCTGTTCTGCTGTGAAGTTATATTATTCACTAACTGAAGGTATTAAATCATTTGTGCAGACCCAAAATTTCACCTAAACACTTCCTGTTGACTGCAGGCAGTTTTAAATATAACTTTTTCATACCATTTATGATGAAATATGCATTTAGTGTTTTCCGAAAAAAAGTGTGTGCTTTACATCCACCACTACAAATGGACCGTCATATATAACCTTACATGTGTTGAAAAGGACGTAAAACACCATACAAACAAATTCACCAAAGCAAAGTGCATTAAACGAACATGTTTCGTATACTTAAAAGGTGTTAATTTACGCGTCCACAAAACATTAAACGTTATATAATTACAGCTGTCCCTGAGACAAGGAAAGATCATATGTAGGAATCCAGAAACCTACACTACTCTTACTATATAGAGTTTAATTACCAGTGTTTTTGAGATACGGGAAATTTCTTCCTCGGTAGAAAAATTGCCCCGATATAAGAACGAGTGTGGAGCACGAGTTCTTATTTCGGGGCCATTTCTCTACCTAGGGTAGCTTTTCTATTCCCAGTATTTCCTATACAAATCACAGACAAATATGTAATATGAAGGAATACATTCTTATAATTATATAATTAACCATCATGTTTATTTCGCCCTCCGACAAACCAGGGGAAACTGTCTTGCCCAAGAAAACACACACAAAACTCACTGTTGCTACAAACATTTTAACCCGAGTCCTGCGATGTCAAGTCAAAACAATGTAATATACTATTTCAGTAAACTGAACCTACCTGTCTAATGTCATCCCTTGTGATTTGTGAACAGTCAGCCCATAACACAGCGTAAGAGGATACTGTAACCTCTGTGCCACATTGCGTTTGCTAGTTGGATCATAAACTGAAGAAATATAACACTTACATTTATTGTTTAACTAAAACAAATATATATGAGGAACAAGTACATGTCTTTATATTGAAACAACCACATTCACCCCAATCGCAGTCGCCTGCTTAATGTAAGAATTAAACATAAAACTTACAATTTTCCAAAAAACAACATCGTAATTGAATGAAACCATTAATAATAATATCTGCTGCCATTATTGGAAAATAGCAAAGAGGAGGCCATATATAATCAGATCTGCTTTTTAGCCGTAAATTTCATCAAGAGAATTTAATGAATTATCAGACAATAAAAACCAAATCACACATGAAATATGTTTCTGTCTTCGCACATTATTTTTAGGCTATGTGTGACAGTAGATTTTTTTTGTGGTGGAGGCAGACCACCCTGTTACTCCTGCGTAGAAACAGTACTGTACAACTCACACCATCCATATCAATCCACTCTTTCTCTAAATTCCAGCTGTCATTCGCATTTCAACCTGCAGCGGTGATAGACGAGAAGGTTTATAACGCAACGTTCTTAACCCCTCCACCACGGAGGTGCGTCCGCACATAAGATATAAATTATAATATAGCTGCTTGTATGTGTTGCGTTCGGTATTATAAGGTGCATAGCAAAATATATTGTACATCAACATTTACAATGACCCACACAGTCATTGGCATTCATTGCAATTATATTTGTAAAAGCCACAGTTTGCTACTGATAAATTATAAAGAGTCTACCTGAAAATGTGCTCCGTGTCAGCATGGAATACAAATCCACAGAGGGGAAGTAAACGTGAACGCAGTCCAGCGAAAAGGGTCTTCACTGTACCGATAAGGCCGTTAACCAGTTTCTCTGAGATGTTGCGAAGAAGCATCACGGTGCAACCTTCCTTTAACCACAAAGTGTGTGGTGCTCTGATTTTCTGCAGGTACTTCTCATCTCCAGTATCTTCACTTAGCAGCACCTTCAAATCTCCTGAAAACATCATTGCCCAATATTCAAGTGATAAAAACATTGCTGAACGGTAGTATAAATGTTATAGCTCTGTATTATGTCATTGGTATAATATGGAACTGATTTGTATTACATTTCTTTCCCTGAAATATTTTGTCTGTGTCATCTGCAAAGCAAAATCCATTATCAGTAAACAATAATAACTGAACATTAAAGGATAATAATGTGAAATCTGGGTGGCTCCTGTTACCTGCTAAATAGCAATAGGGTAGGTAGGGAAAATCTGTTTTTTTTTAAAAATTACTTTTTTTTAAATGTTTTTGTTTTTTACACTATAGTTGTATACCGAATAAATTAATATACAGTTACTTAACTACATATTTCTTCATATCATCAGATACAGAACCGATAATAAAAGCAATAAAAAAGAAAATAATATATAAATACAGAATGTAACAAGAGAAGCAGAGAGCCCCTTTTATCAAAATTGTATTTTAAATCTTCTTTTGAATATTGTAAAGAAATATAAAAAAAACTCCCCATTTATATAGTTTCTAATCAAGATATGCCTTTTTTTTTTATTCGAAATATTTTGAAAACTGTTTATATATAATAATTATTATTCATATTGCATCTATTTTTGTGGCCCACCCCGACCCTCACCGACCTATTACGGGGTGAATAAATGGATAACCATTAATTTGGTGATCGAAATTAAAAAAATAATGTAACAAGAGGTCAATGACCTTGAAGCTGTACTGATAGATTTTGATAGCTAGGTCAGCATTCCTGTGAAGTTTCATAAAAATCTGTCAAGTAGTTTCAGAGGAGTAGTCGCTACAAGTTTTTACTATATAACTCTAGGTAAAGAAAGATGGCCACTGGCAGCCATGTTTAATGTCGAATCAAAATAATTTTCGACAAGGATCAGCGTCGTGTCATGCTGATCATTTCAGAACAAATCCCATAACAATATCACTTACAGTTTTCAAGAAGTAGTCGCTACAAACTTGTTTTTAAAAATCTATGTTTAGCCGTGGTGGCCATCTTGAATTTCCGGCCGACGTGAAATTGTGCCAGGATCAACTATACATCAAGAGCAACATTCCTGTGAAGTTTCATGAAAATCCGTCTAGTAGTTTCAGAGGAGTAGTCGCTACAAATAAAAGTTTATGGACGGACAGACGGACGACGGACACCGCACCACGGCATAAAAACAAAGGCTTTTTTTTGGAGGTGGTCATAACATTTTTAGGGTTGGCCCGTGAAAAAAAGGGTCGGTTGAGAAACCGGAACCACACCTATTATTTTATTTCGACTAACCATAAAACTTGCAGGCTACATACATGTGCAGCCACACCTTTGTGATGCTCTACCGACTGAGCTAACTGGCCAGACAAATGGTACATCATTCGACCCTGTTAGATATCTCTGAACCATATACAACACCATCCTTTCAATATAACTCCCCTTCATAGATTGTCTTATTTAAAATCTAAGCAAATGCACATGATGTTTTAATATAACCACAATTACCTGCGTGTTTCAGAATTGCTAGTCTATTGGCCATATCCACTTGCTGGTTAGTTGCAAATATTTTTACTGGCTCTCCCTTGACTGGACGATTAAGACCTCTGAGAAAGGATGCTGTGGATTTACTCAAATGTCCCGTGGCTGTCTCATTTACCGCATTGATCAAGGTTCTATCCTGCTGCCTTAACACACTGTGCAGAATAACGTTGTGTGGGAAAGCGTCATTCCACAGCGGCCCACTGGAATAAACAAAATAACACTAATAGGAAAATGTTGACCCTCGCGAATCTATGTGCTGAAGTTCGTTCCAAGTCTAGATCATAGACTCTATCTAAAGCACAACGGTTATAGCTTTGCGCCAAAATCTTACAGACAGTTGTCAGCTATATGCTACTTTTAAATAATAACAGCCATCTGTACCTAGTTTGTACCAATATATGTAATTCCAATTTGACCATTCTTTCACAGTAAGTTCTCTACTTACAATGTCAATGTAGTGTGCAATATACAGACGACTGAAAAAAAGACATACACATGACTGAAAAAAAGAAATGATACCCAACTACAAAGCTTTAAATATTGATATTTATCAGTAACACAACACACCATGCTTGCCAGTGGCTACATATGTAGTTTCAATTTTGGTTATTTTTGTATTTTTTTACCTGAAAGCAAATTCACCAGCATCTCCGTACAAACTGTTTGGTACAGGTGGAAGCTGGAAAAAATCGCCACATACAAGTACTTGAATGCCACCAAATGTATTGCAGTTCTGTCTAACAGCCCGACACACAGTCTCTATTTGAGTAAACATTCTGTAGCTGGAAAAGAAAGGAAGGTAAAACATGTGTTGCATGGTAGCAATATTATAGGTTAATGTTTTCAATATTTCTATAAATTTACCGTAATTATACAAACATTAGAAATTAATGTACACAATTATGTGCACATAAACGCCATTGCGAAAACCTGTATGCTGTTTTTTTTAAACAATACATTACTGAAATGTACAATATGAAATTATTCACACACTATATCCAAGAACAGTTCTGCCTAATATGTCCAATTTCGGTTTTAATGAGATGTCTTACATCAATATAATCTTAAAGTTAACGCAGTGACCTCAAAAATAATCTGCGTTGTCCTATAGGTAGGCTATATATGAAGCTACATGATCCTACCTTGAGAAGTAATGAACTTATAGCGCAGAAGCCGCTTTTCTAATTTGGTTCACGGCAACCTTCACCTCTGAGCTACTGAGCTCCAAAAAACAAATAGGAATAATCCTTGTCTCATGGGCAGTTCATGTATGAAGTGTTATGATCCTGTTTGTAATTTTTCTGGTATCATATGCCATTCATAATTGTTCTTGCATGGACAATTTACTGTAATAAAAACGGCGTTTCTTTTATACACAGTGTATACATAACAATGCATATATTAGGAATTTATCTCTCCTACTTAATATAATATATACAGATTACATACCTAAGCATAGAAATTTCATCTATTATAAGCACATCAGCATCCTCAATTCTCTCTCTCTAGTGACTCTGTATCTGTCATCACCAATAACATTTCCCATAAGCTCCTTTAATGTTAGTCGTCCATCCTGAATCCCACACCAGCGATGTATTGTCATGGCACCCTGTAATGTAGTTTATAAGGTAAATTATTTCTTAGAAACGTTTATGTTTTTTTGGAATGTTCATACAATTTCTCAACCATACATGTTCAGCTGCTTCGTATAAAGTTAGAACTTTATTGGCTAGACTATTCATTTATCACTATTCATGAACACGTGCTGTGTTATATTCCCACTGAAAAAGTGTCTAGGTTGTTTGAAATCCAGTCAGTCAATAGGTGTTTTGCTATATACTTGTTTTGGGTTGCTGAATACATATATGATATACTTCTTATGCCACACCGAGTTGAACAAAAGTGTATGTTCAATGCGCAGCACCAATGAATTTGCCTCAGTCTTTTTGCTTTGGCAGAGTGGGTATAAGAACGTACAGAAATATTTACACTTTGTCAGAGTGGCTACGAGAATGTATAGAAATATTTACGTACGATATATTTCTAACAGTCATCATCTTACATTACTTGTAATCGGTCAATTGGTGATTCAGAGCAGGTGCCCACATCTGTCTTCTATTTCTATACCAACAGCCTGGCCTACATTTGGCCGTAATCCTCATCATCACATACCATAGAGTAATATGAAATATTTAGTACTTAATGAAGACATGTTTGGCCTTTATGCATAGTCAGATATATATGGACAGATGTAACGTAAGCTCATACATCTGTCGAATATAGACACCAAAAACGGGCCCCCAAAACGTACCTCGAAATTTGCACACGCAATACCGGTTGTGCACGTTACATACACAGATTTCCCTCGAGTCTTCAGCGCCTCTTCAATTCTTCGAATCAGAAAAGATTTCCCGGTCCCTGCTTGGCCCAAAATCGACAGATTGTGACCTTGCATTGCACTATCTAACGCTTGTGTCTGCTCAATTGTTAACGCCATGTTTACCAATTTTCCAGCATGTGATTTTATTAAATTTCATTCACAAGTCTCGGTCACCAACACGCTTTTGCACTTTTTGCATTGCGAACATCTATGTAACCAAGACTATTTCATTCATAGGTACCATTCGCAATATCTCGATAACAAGATGAAGGTTATACATCAGCCAATCAGCGTTTCGGAAACATTCTGCTCTCTTCTATTATTTCGGATGGCGGACATCATGTTGTTGCAGTAAAATGGTGTAAAACAAACGCGATCTTGCACGTTGTGTATGCGAATAATGATGGGACATTACGCTAATATACGCGCACTAAAGTGTATTTCGACCAGACATACGTGACAAAGTGTGAAAACGTTCCCGTGCACTTGCGCAGTAGTGCTGGAAATGGACTGTTTCAGCTAGGAGGCATTTGTAATCAGGAAGTGTTTGGCAGTGTTTTTCGATTTCAAATACATGTAGTGCAACTAATACTGGACGCAGCCACATACAGTTGCCATCGATGTGTACATAAATTATTCGGCTACTGGTAGCAAACGTATTTCGTGAGATACAACTCGGCAAACTCCGAGAGCAGGACTTGAAAGTGAGTGAGGTAAGACTTGCAAAAAAATCTTGTCAATTCCCTTTCTATATATTGGTATAGAGCTGGGACTGAGGATCGGGTCTAAAAGAGCGTTCAACGTCCCTGTGCAGTTGGTTACAGTTGGTTACCTACTAATGACGTCACATTAACGATGAAGTCTGGTAACCTGCCAACTGGATGGACTACCTCCAACGCGAACAGAGGTGGGCCGGATACCAAACACAGATGGGTGACCTCCCCTTAACAAGGGAGTTAAGTTTGTTTGACTAAGGGAGTTAACTGTGTTTTGACCTTTTTACCACGTTTTTTTCCCTGTAGTGTTTTTGCTACTCGCGTTACCGTAGAGCTCGCTTGCGCGCGCGTCGCTTCGCGACGCGAGCTGAGCTCGCTATAATATATGTTATCCCCATACCCTATATATTCCTACATATCATATCACCATACTCTACATATCCTTATATAATATGTCCGCATACCCTCTATATAATATACTCGTACTCACATAATTACTATATCCCCATGCACTATACATCCTTGCATAATATGTCCCATACCCTCTATATCCTTACATAATATGTCCCCGTACTGTTTATATACTTATATAGTATAACCCCATGACTTACATAATATGTCCCCGTACTCTCTAAATGCCTTTGTAATATGCCTACGTACTCTCTATATCCTTCATATTATGTCACCATACCCTCTATATATTTACATATTACATCTACATACTCTATATATCTTTTAATACACAATATTCCCCCGTACCATTTATATGTCCCTGTACCTTCTATATCTTACATTTTTTCGATTTTTATATCTATATTCTATATCTTTACATATTATGCCCCGTACCATCTTTACATACATACTATGTCCCGATGTCCAAATACACTCATATACACGTGTAGATATTATTTTATTTCATTCGATAGAAGTGGAAAAGAAGGTCGAAAGTGATATATAAACCCGTAGCAGTTGTACATTTATATGCAAGCTTAAGAATAATAAGGTCGTATCTATCAGTTATGACCCAACTTTTTATAAATATTAAGGTCGTATCTACCACTGACAACCTTGTATGAGTATAGCCTTGTAGTTACGACCTTTTTGCAAAATATAGCACATCTGCTTTCACTTACGACAAAAAAATAGATGCATAAATCCCTGCTAAAGCCAACTGATATGAGGACGGGTACCAAACTGAAAGTTGCGCAATCGTAAACAACTTACGACCTTATAATTCTAGACCGTCGATATCACCTGTCAAATTAAAATGCAAATCAGCAGACGGTATCCTTGAATACTCGTATAAATTCAAATTAGGAATACAAATGCATATATCATTTTTGGCCGTTAGCAACACGTGTTGATAAATGATTTGCGTTGCGTGTTTGTTATTTACAATACATATGAAGATGTTATCACTGCTTTCATTTTAATAAACTATTGCTGGAGCAATCGGCTAAATGACATTGCAAAACTTTGATGATAACTTTGATCTTGAAAACTTTTGGCGGGAATCTAAGTAGAGCCTAGTATGACTAACCGATATGGAAACCTAGATACATTCGGGATATGCTTCAAAAAAGTGATCGAGAGATGTTGCGAATGATCTTTGATTCTGGTGTCGACGTCACGTGCCCGCAGGTTTGTAGCCTGCACGTGATTTCCAGGCGTTCTGAAAATTAAGAATAATGCACCTATCGCAATGTTAGCGATTTTCCCGAAGGAACATTATATGCATTATCGCAATGTGTCCGAAACCTTTAGCAAAAGCCTCTCTGAAAAGAGAGTCGACGTGAAAAGGAAATTTGTTGATTTTGTGAGTTGTTTGCGCGCCGAATGCGCTGTGGTTTCGGAAGTGCTCTGGATTTGTCCAGGATAACAAATGTGAACATTATTATTCGCAGATTTTGAAATAGGCTCCATTGTTCACCTTGTTTAACCCTTTCTCCGAAAGGTTTTACGTTATCGATCGATAAAAATATTATGACATTATCCAGAATTATTCAGAAGGGCGCATATGGGGAAATGGGATATGCGGGATTCAAATGTAAAGTGTTTTATGTGTTTGCCTGTCAGCTGTTTTTCCGCGTCGCCCTAACCCCAGTACCAACCCCAACCCCTCGTACATTATTTAAATAACCTATTTTGTTCGATTATGGTATGTTTGTAACTACTTATCTGTTTTGGTTTTATATAATAAAGAACACACATCAATGACAATATGACAACCCCCCCCCCTCCCCCACCCCTATTCTTTAAATAAACTATTTTGTTCGATTATGCTACGTTTATAACTACTTATCTGTTTTGGTTTTATATAATAAAGAACACAAATCAATGACAATCAATATTCGATCTCTTTTGACGTTACTCCATTACAGTTTACATTGACCAGAGTGTACGTGTACAGCTAAAAAAAACATGTTTACTCAATTTTCATTGAAACTGTAGATTTTGACAAATGTTGTTACCTTTAGCGTAGACAGTTGTTACCTTTAGCGTTAAAATGAAAAGTTGTTAGCTTTACCGTTAGCGTTGTTACTTTTAGCGGAAGAGGTGAGTGTTACCTTCAGCGAAGGTTATTACCTATAGCGTTGGAATTGTTACCTTTAGCGGTGGTTGTTACCTTTAGCGGAAGTGTTACGTTTAGCGCTGTTACAAACAATAAAGCAAACTTAGTGATTGCTATTCAGTTTCAAAATCACAGATTCAACCTCAGTAAAAGTACATATACACAATCTGCATGCACAGTCTATTAATGGCTGCAAACAATTCCATACAAGTCTTATGACGCGAATGTCTTTATTTGCCGTGTAATGGGCACTGTCTGTCGTTAATTTAACGGCTAAGAGAACGTGTTCTTTTTCTTCATGCGGAATGTTATGGGCTAACGTATATATTTCCAAAACAAATATATTTATTTTATATAAAAAATACGTCCAAGAAGTAGTTTTTCTTCACGCGGAATGCTTTGGGCTAACGTAATTATTTTCAAAACAAATGCTTGTGTCACTATTTGTGTCATCAATATATTTTATTTGAGATAGAATATATTTGTGTCTGCAATATATTTTGTTTTAGAGAAAATATATATTTTTCGAAATTATATACACATTCATATCTTCAATTATATATTTAGAGAGACAATATGTTTAGAATATGTTTTTCGGAGTAACATATACTCTGTAAAAGAAGTTTTGGACTGTGGCAGTGTTCGAACCCGTACAATGATCGCTGAACCATGACATTCGACCATAACCCTTATTATCTCAGTTGATAATTCTCAATAGATCAACAATCAACAATTATTATCGTTTACAATGAAAGTTTTCGAAAAAATATTAATCTTTTTATTGGTTACTCGAATGTGTCCGTAACTGTTACTTTGTATGGACTTTGCAACACTTTTTACAGACCCTTTGTGTGTTCGCGATATTTTTTTAAAATCAAATCTTGTTTGGAATTTAATGTGTCTGGTACCAAATTAACCGGGTAGGGTAGACCTTGGTTACTAAAAAAAGATACTTAAATTTTGCCCACTCGTTTTATTTTTATATGACTTTATATACCCTTGTCCAAAACTTTTTTTACCGAGTATATATATTTGTTTATTTGTCATAATAAAGTTTGCATGAAAATATTTTTTGGGACAATCTTTTTTTTTTTCGGAGTAACATATATAAATTATTTGCTTCTAAAATATATATTTTAGGGACATAATATATATTTTTCGGAGTAACATATATATTTGCCTCTACCATATATATTTTAGGGACACGATATATATTTTTCGGAGTAACATATATATTTGTCTGTATCATACATATATATTTTTTTATTTTATGATAAGCAATGAAATACTGTATTTTATCAGTGAAATAAAAGTGTTATTCCACACTGTGGAATATAGAGTTTTATTTCCACAGTAGCTGCCGGGACTACTTTTTTAATGTACAACCAAGACAAATGCACAGTAACACGACTCACAAGATATTTCTACTGTTATACTGTTAAATCCACTGTTTATTTAATTACTTTCTTTCTTTGACGTTAATGGTCTTAAAAAAAGTGACGTCATTTGACGTTTCGTTACGTCATCGTGAACAGGGCGCGTAGCCAGGTGTGTAAAACGGTTTAGTTACTGAAATTGCTTAAATAATTGTTTGTAAAATCATAAAATAAAAAGAAAATTTGTTTTTTAGTCGTGAATAACATATTTAATTTCAACTTGAAGTTAGAAAACTTTTATATTTTCACTCATGCTTCGCATTCGTGAAAATATAACGTTTTCTCACTTCTCGATAAAATAAAATATGTTATTCACTCCAAAACAACAAATATCCTTTATGTATTCAATATATATATTCGCATTCGTGAAAATATAAAGTTTTCTCACTTCTCGATGAAATAAAATATGTTATTCACTCCAAAACAACAAATATCCTTTATGTATTCAGTATATTACACACAACGTATATATTTATCTTACAACATATAGTCACGTATGGCGCCTCATACTATTCCAACGACCCGCTCCATCATAAGAATGAACAATTTAAGATAATGCAATTATTCCGGCTAATAATTTACTCTAATTTAGCACGCTAAACAGTGAACGTATAACTGAACAATGACGCGGGTTTTGGGATGAATAAATTATGACGTCACAAAGAAGGCGGGTCTTGTGTTTTCGGTCAGGAGCGGCGTTCGTACTAATGGATATTTGTATGTCTTACACATATATTTAAACCCCGCAAAAACATACAAACGATATATTATGCATATCAAATAAAATATATTTCGATAAAATCAAAGGTTGTGGCCACTGAAGGCAGATTAAGTAGATTAAAATGAAGACCCCAAGGTACCCCGTTTCAAGATGCGACCTTGGGGTCTTAACGATAAAGCGGCGTCCACGTAATGGTTGCAGAAAATTAAGTCGAAAAGGGGCCACAACTCCTGCATAAAACGAGCAACGTTGACCGAAATCGAACTTGACCTGTATTTTATAATTACAAAATGACACACCAAATATGAATTCAAAATATGGATCGTTTCAAAAGTTATTGAGCGGAATCCAATTTGTTGCAGGAAATTAAGTCGAAAAGGGGCCATAACTCCTGCATAAAATGAGCAACGTTGACCGAAATCGAACTTGAGCTGTATTTTATAAATACAAAATGACACACCAAATATGAGTTCAAAACATGGATCGTTTCAAAGTTATTGAGCGTAAACCAATTTGTTGCAGAAAATTAAGTCGAAAAGGGTCCACAACTCCTGCATAAAACGAGCAACTTTGACCGAATTCGAACTTGACCAGTATTGTATAATTACACAGCTACACACCAAATATTAATTACAAACATAGACCCTTTCAAAAGTTACTGAGCGGAAACCAATTTGTTGCAGAAAATTAAGTCGAAAAGGGGCCACAACTCCTGCATAAAATGAGCAACGTTGTCCGAAATCGAACTTGACCTGTATTTTGTAATTACACATCTACACACCAAATAGTAATTACAAACATGGACCCTTTCAAAAGTTATTGAGCGGAAACAAATTTGTTGCAGAAACTTAAATCGAAAATAGGCCACAACTCCTGCATAAAATGAGCAACGTTGACCAAAATCGAACTTGGCCTGTATGTTATAATTACACAGCTACACACCAAATATTAATTAAAAACATGGACCCTTTCAAAAGTTACTGAGCGGAAACCAATTCGGACGGAAGGGACGGAATGACGGAAGGACGGAATGGACGGACGGACGGAAAGGGGTAACACTCAATGCCCCTTTCGGCATAACAAATCGTTTTCGGCTAATCAACACATTAACGGTATACCTTATTTAGGGCCCCCAGAGGGAGGGGAAGTGGACACAGAGAAATTTGAGAACCTGCCTTACAATCTCCACGCAGAGTTATCGTTCCTTGCACTCGCATATATCTCTGCTAACTTCTAAATTACAAGATTTTGGTAAAACTTGTTAAATTGGAATAGGTTTGCCTGAAACTTATTTATTTCTTGTGTAAATATAATTTTCAGAATATCTGCAAATTAGATGTTGCAAGATTTGAAATAATGCAAGAAAACAATTTAGTTTTAATCGGGACTATTTTACTACAAAAATAATACGTACTTAGGTCTCCTCAATCGAAATGCACATGTAAACATTTCCAACCGAAGCTCGATAGCAGAAAATTACTAAAAAAAATAACTCACAGAAATAAAAATTGAAGTATTTAATATAGGTCTATATTTTATCTTTGCAGATCACGCAAAAGCATTTATTATAAACATTGTCATAACTTTTTTGAATAATCACGTGACCTAACCGTTCGCCCTACTTCCTTTGACGTTGACCGAGTCAAATGAGGAACGAGTGTACTCTGGGTAGAGATTGCCTGCCTTACTCTTACTAATGAATATATATTTCTATCGTTCTTTATCATGCTCGAAGGATAGACCCCCAGTTTCAATCCCAATCCAACAAACGAGGCTGAGGAACAAACAAGGCTGAGGGAAGGTGTATTGCCCAAACACCCAAACGAAACTCAGTGGTGCATGTGTAAAACCGGGCCTTATTTATTAACATTCACACTGGCGTTCGTTTAGTGCAGTGTGGCGGCTGTAAAAAGTCTCCCCGTGCTACGAATCAGTTGTGTTATTTTTACTGGTCCTTTGGGACCAGCGAGCACAATATAGATGGCTTTGAAGTAGAATACCGCTTAAGCCGGTGCTAGGGGGCGTGAGAGGTGTTGCTTCTTTTATTACTTCTCATGAACAGACTCAATAAAACCGAGTCTGCTGCTTTATACTCTTAATTGTGTTTGTTGCTCCCAAAGGATCACCTTTATCAGTATTTTTTTAACCCTGAAGCTCCAACTGTCAATGCTGACATAGTGTGTCACATTTATAAGGAAACATTTTGATAGCTAGTATTTTGAATAAAAGTGATTCATAAAAAAGATATTGTATTTTTGATTTCAGTTCCTCGGGTGCATCCAATCATTGACTTCTTTTTCTTTTTTATTGAAAGTGAATACACACATCCATAGTCCAGTATGTTGTTTACAATATGTAAGAATAAAAACGAAAAATTAAATAACAGCAACTTAATAAAACAGAATTTCATAACACCATCTATGCCAAATCAATGAATTTTCTGTACCGTGTTTTATCCCCAAAAGTAAGGCAAATCACTTTTAAATCATACTATTTGCACGAGATTTACTACTACTAATACTACACAATGATTATTGAATGAACGGTATTACAAACATTTGTTTACCTCATGGACGATCCTCATTTGCGACTGTATTCTGATAGATCTGAACAGTTTACAAAAGGTGCGTGGGGAAAACGTATTGTTTCTTCTTAAATATGTTATTCTTGAGAGATATAAGCCTCGCAACATTATAAAATCAGTTATTTTGGCAAATAATATTGTTACTTTCTAATTTCCGGAAACTTCTCATTCGCAACATCTCGATCATTTCTATGAAGTATGATTCCGAACGTAGCCGGTATTATCCGAGTTTTCACGAACGAATGCCTTATAACACCTACAATTGCATAAAGTAGTGCCATTTGTATTTCTTATTTTTAGTATTTATAACGGCAAGGGTTCATTTTCTTCGTTGTCTTGCAACATTTATAACGCAGATGATAAGAATATTGTTTAAAATGAAAAATACAATTTGTAATTATAAATTCGAAAATTCGTTTCGGATTTTTCTAGTATGCATCGTTAAAAAATGATAGGCGTAGGAATCGTAATCGGTTAGTCGGTCGTATTTTGTTCAGCGAGGTGAAGCATTGAAAATACAACAAGAAAACGTAAAATCTTTAACTCGACATCCATGATTACCTGACAGGTGATTTGATTTGTCGTCAATGTTTTAACAATCTACATAAGGTAATATTCAAGATTCACATATATGTTCTGTTGCTGCATAGATGACTCTCACACCAATTTAGGCAATAATCCATGTTCCACTTTTGTTAACATATTTTTATGAACGAAAATATGGCCGAAGAAAACTTTCAACATGTCAACGAAGTTATTTACTTTTTTCGGCAAAACTGGTTTGAATTTCGACTTAATACTCTAACATATTGTTAATCATTGTTTACTGATAAAGGTGATCCTTTGGGAGACAAAAAAACAATTATTTTGTTCAGTAATTATATTGTTTGCAGGTAAGTCCTTTACCCTATTGTTTATGTTCACGCTAATTAAGTACCCACATATTGACATTTTTCCTTATGACTATAGTGAATTATACTCAAAGTTTAATATGAAAGGTGTGTTTACATATTTTCAAGACTGTCCAGTTTTTTAGGTTTCAACACCTAATACCCCACCCACTGGAACGTAAAATCAGAACATTCGCGAACCCTTAAGTCAGGGTCCTGGTTAAGTTTAATATTTTAGATGTAATACAAGGACGTTTTTATATTGTTTGTTTCATTCTACATCCGTACTACGTACAATATGACCTATTTATGGATCGAAGTGCTGTGAAACACCATTCATTCATTTTTTATTTTTAGTTTAAGAAGTCTGAGACTAAGTGCAGGTACACAATGTCACATAATTTGCAAAGAATATAAATTGATAAATGCATAGATTTTTTAAAGCTTGGCTTACTTACACACTGGCTGACACATGTCTCTGGATGTAGTTATACAGATTACTGCCGTGGTAACGCTGCACGCTGACACTGCCTCTAAGCAGACCTGAATAAATAACATATTGTTCCATTAATTTTGATATTAATAATATGTTCAACTTTCTTAATGCTATCAATGCCAGCTTTCCATAATAGTTTACTTAAAACACAACTGGAATTGAAAGATTGTTTAAAAATGTTATACTGCAAATATTCCATTATTTTTTATACCTACTACCTAGATTGGTATATAAAAAGCTCATATTGTAAATGTTGTGAAGAAATATTTAGAAACGTTTCAGTTCTAGGATTTCGCGCATTAGTTATAAAACTCAACATGATTCAATGTGATCTATTTGTTTGTAGTTTGTAAATTACGCACTCACTCAAGTCAATCATGTAAAACTTGGAATTATATACGAAAGGTCTAATTACGTTGCCCTGTTAGGGTCATCTTACCATCGCATCTTACCATCGATTTAGGTCGATGTTAAAATGCGATGGTCGATGTTAAGATGCGATGGTAAGATGCGATGGTCGATGGTAAGATGCGATGGACCATCGAATATCGCATCTTATCATCGCATCTTACCATCAACCATCGCATCTTACCATCGCATATTGCTATCTACCACCGCATCTTACCATCGAAGATCGCATCTAATAATCGCATCTTACCATCGACCATCTCGTAAGGTCGATGGTAAGATGCGATTGTAAGATAGCCCTAACAGGACACTGTATCTAATGACTTCATTCCACTCCTGTACAAATAATCAATCAATCTGTCTGTGTGTATATATCAGCATAATTTGATCTTTGAATACACACCGTCTGTGAGCTATTTTTAGCACATCGTTTGGACTGTGGAAATGGAAATACAACAGTTCACAATTTTTAGTGTCTGTGACAGTTTTAATTTATCCAGGGAGAAGTGGGGTTTATGGCGTGCGACTGACTGGCCCTAGGCTAGGTGTTTTCCTGTGTCGCCGCCATTTTGAATTGCCTCTGAAAGAGTGAAATGCAGGTACCAACTTTCAAAACGGTCACGAAAAATGTATATTTATGAAAAAATAAGAAATTTTCAGAAAAGGTAGAACAGGTAATGATCTTCGACTCCTGACAATTTCAACAAAATTTAAGAATATCCAATTTTTGTACCCGTTTTGAAACAATTTGAAACAAGTTTTTTGTTTGTTTTGTTTATATCTTCGCATTTGTACCGATACGCGATTTCCGACTATGATATCTCAATAAAACATGTCAACACGATTGTTTGATGAATCTCTGACATAATGACTTACTTCAGATTTGATATGTTTTCTCTGCAATCTAGAATAAGCTTTAAACTAGTGTTTTTTAAAAGAGTACTATAAAATCCGCGCAATTGCCCTTGCTTGCAAAATTGGAACTACGTTGCTTCCAACCCCAATTATTTATGTTTGAGTTATGCGGTCCAGGCACGTGAAATGATTCAGCGGCGCCCCTACTGTTACTAAATAGATCAAAGGTACAGCTGTTTTTTCATTGATAGTTGCTCACAAAGTGTATGCAGAGATTCGAAATGTGGAAATTTTTCATTAACGATCCAGTAAAATTAGATATAAAAATCGAACAGGAAAAGTAGCATTCAGGGACGACAGTCAACCACAAACTCCCAGAGAAACAAACAACAACTATAAAGATGAATAAAAAATATCAATACACTTCTTATACATACAACAACAAAATCGAATATAAATGGGCTATTTCCCCCTACTTATAATGTCCATTTCCAACAACATTATCATAGGAATAACATTCGATTACACCTCGGAAGTTTATAAGCAATTAGTGGTGGTAAACCTAACGATCTCGTTAAACAGTATCGTACTAAAACGTATGACACTTGGGATTATTTTGGTCAATTAAAAATTCAGGAGATGTTCTTGATAAAATTTGTATTAAACGTCAAGTTTTATTTATAAGTACTTATGACTTCTCAACACTATATACAACATTACCACATCACCTTATCAAATATACGCATATGAAAACAAATCTTACCAAAATACTTAGCCTGCATTAATAAAATACTAACAAAATACGCTTTAGGATCACATTTTATGAAACATGAATTCTATACTTTTTAGAAAAAAGTTTTATTGACGTTTCATTAACTTAGAAAATGGTAAAGATGTTTTGATAGTGTTTCCTTAGTCTTAAACATTAAGTTTGAGAATAGCATTAGTGTTACATTAGACTTCTCTTCGTGTAAAAGTACAGAATTAGTGTTGCATTAGACTTTATACCTTAAGTCGGAGTACAGAATTAGTGTTGCATTAGACTTCTCTTTATGTAAGAGTACAGCATTAGTGTGGCATTAAACTTATATTCATGTAAGAATACAGTATTAGTGTTACATTGCACTTGAGAATAAAAACAGATGTGGCATTACTTTAGCACTTTGAGAGCTTTATTATCTTCATGCTGAAATCTATGCCAAATTAACATGATGCATAATACATAATGAATATATATATTTGATTGTGGATTTAGTCATTTATGTGACAATGTGTTTGTTTGTATGATGTTTTACGTCATTTTTAACACCTGTCAGGTTATATATGGCGGTCTTGGGTAGTGCTGTTTTGCTTTCATTAGCGGGTTAAAATTTCTTTAACATTATAACAAAACAAAATGTTAAATAATAATTATATAAAAAAGTATATTGATATAATAACTACTGTTACAATAGATGTAGTCAATATTATCGACTTTTATGAATGATGCATTTTATAATATAATGAATATGTTATGAATGATTTGAAAAATAAAAAAAAAATTAAAAAAAAATAATAATGAAATCCCATACAATTTGGTGTAGATGTTTTAATATTGAAGACTTGTTTTAAAAGCTTTCGTTAAACGCTTTCTATTATTTCTGAATTACTAAATCCCCAGAGTTCATACCCATATAACAAAATAGGTTTAACTGTTTTATCAAAGATGTCAATTTGTAAATCGATTGGTAGACAAAGATACTTTGCTTTTTTCAGTAGGCTGTAGAGAGCTCTAGTGGCTTGACTGGTAATGATCCACTTCTGCTAAAAAATAATTCTCAAATATTTGTACTCCGATGTCTAAAGTGTCGTTATTTAATCTAAATGAATAATTCCCTGGTCTACCTTGCGAAAATACTAGAATTTTAGATTTTGATATGTTGACTGTGAGTTTCCATGTATCGCAATAAGTTTTATCAATCTCTCCCAGAGGCATTACATTGACAATCTCTGCCAGAGGCATTACATTGTATTAGTATGCAAGGAACGACAACTCTGGTTAGAGATTGATGTTTGATAAGTATTAAGGGTTTCTTATAGGAAATCTGCTGTTTCGCATACAATAACAGTGTCATCTGCGTATAATAAAATAAATAATTTTAAACATATATAAGAACGTCGTTGTCTAATTCGTGTCCTCGACAACTTACTCCGTTTACATTTTGATTTTGTGAAATGTTTTTGATGTAAATCATTTAGATAAAACGAGAACAATATCCCCTTGTCGTACGCCTATATTACATTCACAATAGTTGCACCGCACCGTACACCATTTAATGTTACACACGAATTGATATTGTTGGTCATTTTTCTTATAACGTTTACTATTTTGCCATTTATGTCATTTGATAATATTTTATACCATAATCCTGATATCCAGACTATATCAAATGCATTTTTAATCTATAAAAACGCAAAAACGTTTTTCCTTTATTGCGTAAAATATCAATAAGAGAGTTAAGTATAAGCATATTATCAACAGTAGAGAAGTTTTTCCTAAATCCAGTTTGATAGTTATTAACCGAGCAATTAATATTGCTGTGAATAATTTACCAAGAAAACTTAATAGTGTATTAGGTATGTAATTTTCTGGTTTAAATGACTCGCCTTTATTTTTAAAAAAAATCGGATTTATTATACCAATTGTCGATGATTCTGGAACTATTCCGGTGTTCAATACTAAGTTGAATAAATTAAAATAAATGTTTTTCATGGCCGGAAGTGTAATTTTAATATGTTCGTTTAAAAGTTTACCTATGCCACTTGCTTTATTTTTTTTTAACTTTCATGCTATCTTTTCAATTTCATCTATTGTTAATTCACCATTTATTTCCTCAGATGACCGTGCTAGTTCTGGAGTATTTTCTATAATATAAATATTTTTTACGTCTTCTTTGAAATTTTTATTTTTAAAATGTTCGTGTAAATCATTTATTGAAGCTAAACACTATTATTCTTTTTGCCATTTAATATTTTCCAGTACTTTCTAGGATTTGATTTACCTAATATTTTTAGTTTTTCCTTTCTAAAATTATAATGAGAATTTCATATTTGCAGCTTTATACATTTTACTTTGATTTGTAAGGTTTGTTTTATTTTCTTCAGGTTTTCTTATTATATACATGTATCTAGCTCTGTGAAACTGTTTACGATGTTTTTTTGCAATCTCTGCCCCATTGAGGCTGTTTATTATTGTTATCGATGCCTACTCCTTTTAACGTATGGAAATATCCAAACGTTTCACATGCTGTTTCTTTAAATACTCCAGAAATAGAGTTAACAATGTCATCAACTTCTAACTGGTTAATACTGCTACTATTTTCTAAAGAACTAAGTTTTTCAGAGATTTATCGAACGTTTTTGTGATTAACGTTTTCGAGAAAGAGGTTACGTTTTGGTTCATGCCATAGCTTTAGTTTTGGTTCATTTTTTTCAATATTGTTATTTAATAATTGTTTTTGAATATTACGTTTTAAACAAAGCACAAAAGGATTGTGTACATCAGAAAACAATGGACAATATTCAAGTACATTTAAATGATCAACCAAACTGAACATGTTTGCATATAAAGTAATCAATAGAACTTACACCGTTCGATGATATGCATCCATCAAGATCATCCACTGTCCTTCCATTCAATATAAACATATTATTTCTTTGTAAAAAATCAATGAATCTATATTCATAATTATGTACAGCTTTGTCAGAGTTATTTCTCTTTTACACATTATATTCATCAAACAAATTCATTCATCGTATAATTCATTCAAATTATTTTCTTGAAAAACATCTATATCAACGTTTATATAATCGACTAAGTCTTTACTTCGTGAGTTATAATCACCAAAAATGCATATTGTATTATATTTGTCAGAAAAAGAATCCACAAAGCTAACATTTTTGATACGTTATACTGTCGCTTCTTTTCTTGATTTACATCTCTCTATTGAAAATGGTGAAATAATTAGTAAAATCTATGACAAGAGTTTATTTTAATTTTAATTTTGATATTGTTAATTATCCCCACTTAGATGGGGATGTTCCCTAAGCAGCTTCTTATAGGGTCTATGTTTCTCAGCTTATTCGTTTTTCTAGAGTTTGTAGTCGTGTTGAGGACTTTAATATTCGTAATATTTGTATAACTGAATAACTACTCCGGCAGGACTACCGTTACCATAAACTTCGAACAACCTTTGTAAAATGTTATTATCGTAACCTGATCTATTTTTAAGATATAAAAGTAGTTTAAGAACTCTTCTGCGACAAGGACTATCTCAACCTGACTTATATGGTGATTTGGTTTACAAACTTCTCAAGATCCTTAGTCATAATCACTTGCATTCAATCTGTATAAAACTTGTTCAAAGGTTTATCAAAAGATGTTATGACTATCATTTTGCAACGCATTGCATGTTTATTTACAGTTCGCCACTATGCTTTTCTCTTTGATTGTGCAATAAACGGACAGACTGTGGACCCTATGATGGCTAAATCATCATTGGACGGCAGCGTTTGGTGTTGTCTTGAATATTTTCTTGTCGTACCCTTAACGTTTTTTTTCTCTTGGCTTCTGCCAATTGAGTACTTGCTTTGTGGCTTGTGGATTCTAGACTTTTCTTATTATCATAGGCGTAGGAGCCAGGGTTCAGGGTGCGGGGGCTTCTCTTCATAGCCTCTATCCGACCAAAGGTTTAACAATATTCTCTATATATTCCCTAATTATGAAAAATGCTGGTAGTAACATCTCAATGAATAATTGGTTCACGTATTTGAAAATCGCTAACCCTAAGCTGAGACAATTGACAAGTTGGAAATGTTGGATAAACTCTAAGTAACAACACTTTTAATCATGTTTGGTTATACTCCAAAATCAAAAGTTCACTTGTAAACTTTGGTTCATGCTTCTATAATCAGCCAACATTTGCCGAATTTGTTTATGGTAACTTTTAAATGTTTTAAAGGCGGCGTGATATGCCGCATTGCGAACTTTATTCTACCACAATATAATTCTGAGTAAATTTGACATTTTATAAAACTAATGCATTTCTCTCTCCAGAATACTCTAGAATGACGCCTTTCTTGTTTTATATATATATAGTTTGATCTCATATAGAAAATATAACACAAACCAAGATCTTTTAGTTGGTTTATTTTGTAAATTAAATTTCGTCTAAAGGACATGTCCGAATACTATACAACTTGTCTATTTAGATATCAAGTTGATTAACATGTATATGATGTCTTTCTTTTTTCAATCAATGAACCTGGTCTAGAATATAGTTAAATGACACATTGGGTTAAATAAGATTGAATTTACGAACCTTATAACACACGTATCTATTAATTAAAGCGCCTTTCCTCTAGAATGGGTCTATACATCGGTCTTTGATTATTGCGAAAAAGTATTGTTTAACAGACGATTTTTAACGCAATGGTTACATTTATTTAAACACAAAATACGCTATAAAATTGCATGTTGTTTAACTTCTCATCAACACAGTACAGGCTGTTTAGAGTCGCCCCAGGGAGAGGGAAAGAATACATCGGAATCCTGATATATTTCTATTGTTCCTTAACATATTATGAAGTCACAAGACTGGCCGGTTTACGTCCCCATCCAACAGACGAGGCTAAGGGAACCTTCAGTGGCCCCGGTAGGTCTTGAGTCCGGTTCCTCTGTATTTCAAGTCTATAGCGCTTTCCCATGGGCCACGCCAGTCCCTACTTGTAAGCAAACAAATACCGAACATCTCGAAACTGTACACTGCGGGTGCACTGAGTGTGCCGACAGTTCAAATACTAGAAGATCTAAAACGCTTACTCAGAACACTTGTATTGCGACTAGGAGGACTTCATAAGCAATGAGTTTCTCGGGAGGTTTAGGTCTGGAAACTGGGTGGGCCGATAATACAGTCAGTCATATGCTTAACGGAGAAGCCATATCAAGAGCCATTGTGTCACCGTGGGGTAATGGTTAGCATACCGGTTTAGTAATCCAGAGATCGTGCGTTATCCCAGTCAGGACCGAATTTATTCTCTAAACACTTGAAAAAGAACTTCACACCAGACCAATCTTTCGGATGAGATTTACAATCAATGTCTGCTCACTAGCATGCCCAGTGCAATACAGAGAGGAATAATAAATGCTTATACATATACGCACAAGCACTTGCTTGTAGAATCCTTTCTCCATTCAGTTAGTATGTTCAACGTTTCGCTACCAATGCAAATGCTTGAAATGGAATATGAGATGGAACCTGAGACTAGCATGTTAAAGTAAAAGGAATATGTTCGTGAATATATCAGATATAAATCTTGAGACTGAACCAGGATGTCAAGAAGCAGACAAGTCGAGTGATCTTTATCAATCAGAATAACTATCGATCTAACTTCTAGAAGTATTTCAAAAGTATTTCCTACCTTACCAGTGCTTCGGATGAGAATTTAAACCGAGGTCTGCTCGCTAAAATGCTTCGTGCAATACAGCGAGGATAAATAAACGCTTATACGTACTCTAGAAAGAAATAGATATTCAAGATGTCCGCTCACTCTATGTTTATGCTTAGGTGAATGCCAACATGAGCCAGTATAAATCCTCTGCTTCAAACTCTGGATCCACAAAACTCTGCCTACACTATCTGGACATAGTGGAAAGGTTACGTACATGTATTATTATTTATTTATTACATTTATTAAAGCAGAGCGTATTGGCAATTGGACCCTTCATCTCAAATCGTTGTCAAGAATGTTGCCATAGTTGGCGGCTGCTGGTCAATCTATACACAAAGTCTGCATATTTGTACCTTCAAAACATGTCTCAGGTTTCATGTAGTGCGTATAAGTGATCGTTATTGGGCAGTTCTGTCGACCAATCTCGTGATAGAGCAAGTAACTCGTGAGAAGTTCAAATCCAGTGGGTGGCCTAACATGGGGAAGGGTAATGACAGAATTACAAAGGTCTGTCTGACTTATCTAAACTCCAGCTTGAGCAGGTACATGTACGTACCAATGAAGATATGCAGAAATTCACTAGTGTGAACATCACTTCGAGCGAACAGCATAAAGAGAACACTAAGTCAATTCTGTAGAGATGATATTGATATGAAAAAATATATGCGAATATGTCTTAGCAAGAACGCCTTTCAATGAAGATACAGCATTACAGAGCATTTCAAGCGGCGTAACAGAAGGCGAATTTTAAATGCTGACACTTATAATGATATTTGACAAGAACTTATTGACTCTATATCTGGGAAAGGGTGTTTGTGTGCTCATTCAAGAACAGTATCATGCCGCTACTCTTGACACAAACGTATCTGTAAAAATAGTGCATTCAGCTGATCCACAGTTTTTGTTTCAACGTCGTGTGTTTGCTGTAAGAGACAAGTCAAGAAGATCTAGCTTCCTTTTTCACGTACGAGTTATGCACGCATTCACCACCACCATTTGTTATAGGCGGTTGATTTGGGTTGCAAATAAACCTCAATTTGCTTATGCAGTGTTCAACTTTGTTGGCAAGCTAGCTACTATGGGAGGTACCCATCAATCAAAGTATGTCTTAGATGGTCGGTCGCTAATGGAATCGTGGTTTAACATACCAAACGATTTTCCAACAATATCTGGTCTTTGTTGACAAGAAATTTGGAAAGCATGTTGTACCGGTAGTTGTGTTTGATGGTTATCCGGACTGTCCATCAACAACAGATACTGCACATTTGCAAACAAAGAAATTCAGAAACGTTAGGTTCCCTTAGATTTATTAAATTTTGCCGGTTGCTGTCAGTGCTAAATATGTTACTCCCTAAAACTTCCACTCACATATAACAACTACAGTCTCAGAGTATAATTATCATCATATTCAGGTTTGGAAAGAGAATACTGATATCGATCCTCAGGAGTGGATAACAAATATTTCAAAGTCGGGAAACTGTATTGCAAACAGAAAAAAATCACCAACTCCTGACAGACTTTTGCAGGTTATCAGATGCCAGTGCATAATTGACTATCATACCTGCCAAAGATACGGGTTGGGTTGTTCAACAATGTCAGGTGAATGTAGAGGTTCATTTGTCAAAATTCTGAAATCCAGACAGCAACTTCTGAATATGAATAACTCAAATATTGATATGAATTTCTTCTGTACAAGGCAAAATATGCAAATGAAAATATTCAGATGAATGGGATACTGGTTTAAACTTGAAATGTGTAGACATGTATACAGCAAGGGACCAGCTCGTCCTAATAAAAAATAATTCTAAAATGATTTAATAGTGTTTAAAAGTGAAAGTATGTGGTATAAGGTGGTCCATAGCTGTAACGCTATATTTCCTGCTGTGCAGTTTCTATAAAAATAGCTAAAAAAATAAATGGAGATTTGAAGTACACAAAAACAAAATATATTTGTTATACTAGTATTTTAAGAGGGGACTATATATTTTAGTTTATAAAAATAATGTAAATCTTCATGATTTTTTATTAGCTCTCTTGAGTCAAAGACCTGTCTTATGAGAGCAACTGGGATTTCTTTTTGGCAATCCGTCATAAACATTTGCTGAAACAACTCCTGAGAAATAGCTCGGTCACTTTCGGCTAAACTTACATAGATGATCAATGTTTTTAGCTCTACTTATCAAAGATCAGCAGAGCTTATGCTGTGATACGTCGTCCGTCCGTCCGTGCTTAAACTTTTTGTGGCGCCTTCTCTGAATGTATTGGATGTGTTTTCATGAAACTTGACAGTACCAGTAATGTTGCCCATAAGGTCTAACATTTTGGTCCTAGCAAAATTCTGATTCATGTGAAATACAAGATGGCCGCTAAAGCTATAAATAGATATTTAAAAAGGAAGTTTGTAGTGACTACTCCGACACTACTGGTGCTGTATTTGCGAGGGTGTTGGGGCGGAAGGTGGGGTGTCGAATTTGTTTTAATTTGCATTCTTGATTTTGTGGGCTCTGAAGTATACGTGAACTGTTTGTCCATAAGGTCTAGTTGATCCTATAAAAAAAAAGGTTGATGTGAAATCCAAGATGGCCGCTAGAGCTAAAAACAGATTTTTAAAAAAAGAAATTTGTAGCGACTACTCCTCCGAAAACTATACATATAAGTGATACTGATTTGGAACCTTTACCAAATGGACTGGCATGACATGTAGTTGGTCCTAAACAATATTCATTATTTCATTTTGATTCGATATCAAGCATAGCCGCCATCTTTGTTTATATATAAGCATAACATTACAAAAGGAAATAACTTTAAATTGAATGGAGACAGTGTTACGGTTCTTGCACTCTGCACTTCCTCTCATTACCCTCGAACATTGTGTCAAGTTTCTGGAAGATTTTGTGGCGCCTACTCCTCGTAAACTACATGATGGATTTGCATGAAACTGTATATGAATGTTGTTGGTGATGTGCAAATGTAAAAAATCAAATTGGCCAAAATGGACGCCACAGCTAAAAATATATTTTAACAAGAATATCGGTAGAATCGATGGATGCTTCCCAAACTGGGTGTTTTTATTGCAAAGTATTCTCATTTATCGTTTTAAAGTTATGCTTCGGACAATAATTATAAGTATCAAATTACGAAGGGCAATAACTCTAATTTAATGTAAGAGTTAATGTTCTTGCACTCTTTATTTCATCTCATTACATATTTTCCCTTATTAAGTCTTAAAACATATGATCACCGCTTTTGATGCGTGCAATATATGAAAGCTCTATACCTTGTGCATTCAGAAGATGTGTTAAGTTTTTCTGTAAAACATGTTACCTCTGGGGCTGAGCCAAATGTGACCCCCAGGTCATAATTTCAACAAATGTTGTCGAGTACAGTTTGTTTCTGCTACATGCACAATATGAGCGCTCTATACCTTGTTGTTTCAGAGAATACGATATTTAAAACATGTGTCCGATTTGGCGTGTCCAAAGTCGACCCCAGGGTCAACATTTGAAGAAAATTGGTAGAGGACCATAAACTTTGGTACATATTAATATTAAACCTGTGGCTCTTGCAGTTTCATTGGGGGTTGGGTCAAATTTGAAATGAAAGTAAAAATGTGTTATGGGACGCGACAGGTTAAACATGTGTTTTGGGACACAGCGGGACAAAGAAGAGTTATGGAATGCGATGTTACGGACAGCGTGATTCCTATAGCTCCCACTTCATTATGTCAAAACGGGGGTATACATTATGAAAGTTATGGACCTTTATCAGATAAATTCATTGGATCATGTTGAAGCGGGTACACAGTTTCATTGTTGTATACCTTATACTTTGAAAGTGGCAAGGTTAAGTTCCAGTTAATTTATTTTCAAAGGGTAATAATTCACAAAGAATGAACCAAAGAGTAATGGGCATTTAAGAGTTATGGGCCTGTATAAGATGTATTCATTGGATCATGCTCAAAATGTGTGCAAAGTTTCATTGTTGTACACAACTTATACTTTGAACGTTATTAAACACTATCAGTTGTAAAAGGAAAGGTTAAGTTCCAGATTAAACATTTATTCAAAGGGGAATAATTCAAAACTATTAACCAGATAATTACGGGCCTTCATATGTATATATTTGATCATGCTGAAGACATGTGCAAAGTTTTCTTTTTTAGCTCTACTGGCCTTATGGGATGGCGAGTTGTCCGTCGTCCGTTAACTTTGCCTCGTTAAGACGATAGGGCCTACATTATTCATCATATCTTTACCAAACATTACCAGATTGTTAATATCAATGAAAGCTCGGACAAGTCCAAAAATAAGCCAAATCGGACCAGTAACTCCGGAGTTATGGCCCTTGATTTAGTTAAAAGTGCTGTATTTTGCATCGTTAAGACGATAGGCTTTCATTTTACATCCGATTTTTATCAAGCTTTACCAGATTGTTAATATTGGTGAAACCTCGGACAAGTTCAGAAAACAGCCAGATCGAACCAGTAACAGCAGAGTTATGGCCCTTGATTTAGTTAAAAATGCTATATTTTGCCTCGTTAAGACGATAGAACCTTCATTTTTTATCTGATCTTTACCAAACTTTAACAGATTGTTAAAGTTCGAAACCAGGAACACCAGAGTTATGTGCCCTTGAATTATTGAAAAATGCCATTTACTGCGCTGTGAACACTATAGCGTCTTTATTTTGTATCCGATCTTTCCAAACTTGGCCAGATCGTTGATATCAATGATCCCCGTGTGGTTCCCGGGCAAAGAATAGGGCCACTGCAGATCCCATTAGAGGGTAGGCAGAGGGGTAGAACCCCGCCCCCACCCCCAAATTCCTGTTCATTCTATCATTTTTGGTTCATACTCATTAAAGATCTTCCTCATGACCCCTGCATTGTTTCTCGCTCAAATCACTAGAGCAGTGGCAGAAAAACAACAAACGTGGCTCCAACATCAATGGAGTGTCTACAATAGAATTTGCAGCAAATCTACAGTTCTGCAGGTGAGAAGGTTCTTGACCCAATTTCCATATTTATCTCGATGTAAATGGAAGATAAGCCTGGTCAGTTCATTCCTGTTAGGCGCCATATAACCTTTCATGGGTTGGTGCGCCTTAAAACCCAATTCAATTCAATTGATATCAATGAAAGCGCGGACGAGTTTGGAACCAGACAGATCGAACCAGTAACACCGGATTATGGGCTTTTTCAATATTTGGTAATGGACACAGGAAACCCCAGGGGTCGTCGATTCAAATCTCACTGGAGGCATATTTTTTTAATTTTTTTTTTCATAACACATTTTACTTTATTTATTTATATATATATATTTTTTTTTCTTGGGCCCTTGTTGGATCAGTTTTATATAGAGTTATAGGGAAGAACTTCAAAAATCTTCTTCTATGATTAGTACAAGAGATAAAGGTTTAATATTTTGTATTATCAGCTTATGGATCCTCTACCAAGTTTGTTAAAATGGTGACCCTGGGGTCAAATTTGGCCCCACCCCAGGGGTCATAGTTTAACATAGACTGATATAGGAAAAAACCTTTAAAAAAACGTTTTCTCTGAAACTACAGGAGCTAAAGGTTTAATATTTTGTATTTATTATCAGCTTATGTTCCTCTAAACAAATTGTTCAAATGGCGATCCTGGGGTCTATTTTGGCCCTGCCCCAGGTGTTACATGTTTTACATAGAGCTACACAGGGAAACACTTTAAAACATCTTCTTCTCTGAAACTACAAGAGCCAGAGGTTTAATGTTTTGTATTTACACTCAGCCAAGTATGTTCAAATGGTGACCCTGTGGTCAAATTTGGATCCTGTGTCACATGTCAAACTTGGTTTGAGTTTTATATTAACGAAAGTTTGATTTGTTTTAGAGCCAACCACACTTTAGCCAAATACATCCCTCCCCTATATCTTGGTAATTGAAGACACTTTATAAACAAGAGGTCAATGACCTTGAGGCTCTACTGATAGATATTGATAGCCAGATCAGTCATGGGAGCCTGTGAAGTTTTATGGAAATAAGACCAACGCTTTCAAAGAAGTAGTCACCATATTTGTTTCCTATGTAAACAAAGAGGATGTTTGACATAGAATCAAAATGAAAGTTGGTTAGGACCAACTACATGTCATGCCAGTCATTTTAGTAACGGTTCCAAATCAATACCACTTATGTTTTTTTGCTAAGTAGTTGCCTCAAACTTGTATTAGAGCTGTGGCACCCATCTTGAATTTCCGGCCAACCTGATTTTTACTTGGGATTAACTGGACATGAAGACCAACATTCCTACATTCGTAAATATTATGATTTATTATGCAACATTACCTATTCAACACTATAATCTCATTTAATTTTGTCCTAGTCTAAAGAATATATCTTTTTACAGCTGATAAATATGTCATAATGCTACCACAAATGTTAATTATAAAGATATATCAATTAAATCCCTTACAACATCAACATCAGTATACCCTATTTTCTGCTCAACAATAATTTCTCCATTTTACCCTTTTGTAACATTAATGGAATGATCCATATTCATAAATCTAGCAAGTTGTGACCAGGTCACATGTCATGTTATGCAATTTCCTGAGACTTAGGTTACTATCTCACCAGTACAAGTATACTTGCTCTTGTCTCAGTGTTTTATATGGAAAATTAGAATTAAAATAAAAACTTAAAATCCTACAATTTGTTTTAAGTCATTATCTGAGAGCCAAAAATAAAAAGTAGACTTATTCCTTACCCCACTATGAATGTATAATGGACTGTCCTTTCTTTGCATTTGGCCCAGTCCACTTATAGTACAAAGGGGTGTTACCTTTCAAATGACTGATGATCACCCAGGCATTGTAAACCCTGATCAGCCTGCAAGATTTCTTGCTGTGCCAAACATTTATGGTAAGGTTCCAATTTAATATCACTTACGGTTTTTGAGAGGCAGTCGCCAAAAAGTCGCATTTTTATGCCACCGAAGGGTGGCTTATAGTAGTCACACCTGAAATTTTGCTAGGATCAACTAAACATCAAAAGCAACATTCCTGTCAAGTTTCATGAAATTACATCAAGTAGTTTCAGAGGAGTAGTCGCCAAAATATTTTCCTATTTAACTCTATGTAAAGAAAGATGGCCGCTGGCAGCCATGTTTGACATCCAGTCAAAACGAACTTTTGGTTAGGACCAACTACATGTCGCAGCAGTCATTTTGGTAAAGTTTCCAAATCAGTATCACTTACGGATTTTGAGAAGTAGTCGCCACAATAACGCATTTTTAAGATTTATTTTTGTCGTGGTGGTCATCTTGAGTTTTCGATCGACCTGAATTGTTGCTAGGGTCAACTAGACACCAAGAGCAACATTCCTGTGTAGTTTCATGAAAATCCGTCATGTAGTCCCATCGGAGTAGTCGCCACAAGTTTTTCCATTGTAACTCTATGTAAACAAAGATGGCCGTCATCGGCCATGTTTGACATCCAATCATAATGAACTTAGGTTAGGACAAACTACATGTCGTGCCAGTCATTTGGTAAAGGTTCCAAATCAATATCACTTATGGTTTTTGAGAAGTAGTCGCTACAAAATCGCATTTTTAAAATCTGTTTAGCAATGGCGGCCATTTTGAAGTTCCTACAGACCTGATTTTTTGTTAGGATCAACTAGACATCAAGAGCAACATTCCTATGATATGAAGTTTCATGAAAATCTGTCAAGTAGCTTTAGAGGAGTAGTCGGAGTTTACGGACGGACAGACTGACGGACGGACGGAGGACGCACCACGGCATAAACTATGCTGATCTTTGATCTTTCGAGCTATATAGCCATATCTGACACACACTCCTTCTACTCCCCCACCCCACCCCACCATGGACACCATCATTATAGCATGTAGAGCGATACAGGCCCCATTGTGCCTCTTGTTGTACACCTGTTTGCAAAGAGGCATAATTCAACAACATGAACCAGAGAGTTATGGGCCTTTATCATGTGTATTCACAGGACCATGTTGAAGATGAGCACAAAGTTTCATTGTCGACCTAATACTTTGAAAGTTATTAGTCACAACATAATACGTCCTTACAACGTATGCAAATATTCACCAAATTAATTGTGTTATCAAAATCCAGTCATGTTTTCCCCTTATAAACACTAAAACAGCATATTAACTTTAATGTGTGATTGGTAATCCAATACAAGCAAACCAACAGTTTGATTATATGTTTTAATCATGCATTTCTGTATACAACATAATTATATCCATAAGGATGTGTAGATCTACATTATATAATCCATATATGTACTAAAGGAACAAAGAAACGAAACTCGGGAATTTCCGCTGTATATACTACCGGTATGTATAATATGCTGCTGTAAATTCGAATGGTACGTTTACATAGAACTTTCTCTTTGGAAAAAAACAGGTTTTCCATTTGAAATGCTATATTACAGTACCGGTAAGATGAAAATGAACTAACAAAAGGCAAGTTTCGTTCCAATATCTCATTTCCTACTAAAGTTATTGAGCGGAAACCGTCTTTCTATATTTAGCAACAATGACCTTGACCCAAGTGACCCCATATGCAATCCAAAACTTCCTTTTGATATAAGCCAATATAAATTGTATAGCGGAAATTCCCGAGCATACATTTCTAAACTAAACAGTGATTTAAGCAATGAACATATTATAACGTATCTCGTCATGGGAACCATCTTGTCATGGGAAGCTTCCAGTTATATATATATACCTCGCCGTCAGTAGGTTTAGGAACGGTGTACATATGTTGTAAAATGTGGCTGTTGTTGTCGAAATTGCTACTTTAAGACAGAGCATATTCTCAAGATGGTTGGTGAATGTAACGCCAGATTACACTAAAAGGACGCCTATTTTCAAACGTGTTCGAGATAATACATGGGAGTAGCAAACGACAGTTAACTAGTTCTTTGAACATTTAATGGGCATTATCACATAGTTTGGGTTCACGTAGTTTGGATTATATAGTCTATAGTAGAACATGTGTGTTGACTCGTACTTATGACCCAAATATATAACAGATAGAAGACTAAATCAACCACTTGCCTCTCACAGAAAACTGAGGAACTCCTGCACAATTTAGATATGAAACGAACGGACGGACAACACCTAATCACATAATATGGCGTGGTCAGTGTCTCCGACCAGCATAGTTAAACAGAAGGCACTCATTAAATGTGTACAGAGGTTTATTTGTATCAAAATCTTCACATACATTTTAATATATATAACAATAAACTAACAAAAGTCAGTACTTACATACACAAAGTGTATATAATGATAAATTGAACTTTCAGTCGTGTTTCCAATAATGGGTGCCATACCTTTCAGCTATAAATGGTAATTAAATTTGTGTACAATACGTTTAATAACATTATGGTTAAATTAATATATATATGCTGAAATGAATTCGGGTATGTAAAGTATGAATCTGGTGTCTATTTACAGTAGGCTAACCCATGCACGGCGATATTCACAACATGATATGGCGCATCTTGCGTTTTCCTTGTGAAAATCCGATATATCACAGATAAATGGAAATGAGTGTCTACAGTCTACTATTTAACCAGATTTAAACAAAAGAATCGCAACTTGTCCAAGGTAGAAGTAGATGAAATGTTTCGTCTCGTGCGTTACGTAGCTACCAAAGTTTCTGCCAACAATTGCATGCCACGTTGGGTTGTATTTTTTGTCGAATTCCTTCTTGATACAAGCAGCAATGTCTTTCTCGATGTTAAATTTCTCCATAGCATTAGTAGCACAGTCGACAGCATCCTGCTGCATATCCTCCGACATATCTGCATTCTTGATCACTGCCTTTCTGTTGTCACACATTTTGCCTGCAAGAACGTTAAGACTATTTTAGGCTTTATTTCAACTACAATGGAATTTTAAGACATTCATCTAAAAGTTACATTTCCCTCCCTACTTCGTTACCAACAATTGAAAACTAGGGTCATGAAAAGGTCAAATGGTGTTGGCCTATATATAATACTGATAGTATTTTGGGAAATGACTCGTATAGAAGCACAGATGTAAATGTTTCACAAATTAGTAATAATGATATGCGTGTCTTTTTTGTTCGTTTTTGCCCTTAGGATACTACTGACTGTAACTTATTTGTTATTTACTTTTTGCATGTTTTTTTTTCTGTAATTAATACTATAAATCAGGGGCGGATTTGAGGGAGACACACCCGGCTCGTCCACACTCCACAGTACATCTAAAAAGTCATGTGTACGACTGTGCGTGTGTGTGTGTGTGTGCGTGTGTGTGTGTGCGTGCAGTTTCTTTTAACGTAATGCATAGAAAAAGATTCTTAATGGCAGTACACGTGAACATTAAGATATTCTAGAACAATTGGTTACTTGTTAAAATAGATGTAATGTTCGGGGCATTTTTTTCAACTAAAGTTGTTTTTAAACTTTTCAAACAAAATTCGACTAAATAAGTAGTATATACAGTCGATTTTAGTGGTAAATAAAAAATACCTTACTTTTCAAAATCGGTTGAGGAATAAAACATACACAAGCAAAAGTTTTTTATGCAAAATTCCGAACAATAAAACCCTAACCCCAACCACACCAAAACGGGACTAAGAACCAACAGAGAACGGCGGTTAAAATAAGCTACTGTGCATTTCAGGCTGCCTGGACATCAAATATGAATCGAGATTTTATTACTTGCTATATGTTTTCATACCTGATATAGTTACATAGAATGAAAATAGACGCTCCTGGATCTATTTACAATCTTGCCATAGCCATCCGTTATGCTTCACGAAGCCTAAAATTCATTTTGACCCCTTGTTTATTATTGTTAGAAAATAAAACATGGCGACGTTATTTTTAAAATATTGTTCTCTGCGCATGTCTGTTTCTAGGGTTCGGATGTACCAAATAAAACGTAGGCTATGCAGGGTGGTGTTGTTGTTGTTCAATGTTCATCACCTCCAGTAATCGATCATACTTATCTTTTTTCTTTTTTTTTGGAATGAAAAACATATCTAGTAAATAAACGGTAGCCTAGGTAAATAGTATACGGCATTTATAGTTTGTTATTTAAACCCCTATTAGTCAACCGATTTTTTAAATCACCCTACCCTACCATAGAAAAATGTAATGTTCCGCCGTCAATATGTTCCGCCGTCAATTTGCTTGTAAACATGGTGGACCAAAATGATTTTTTGGCTTTGCAAAGCTTAGTGGATGGGTACGCAAAGATTGCTAACAGGTTCAGGAGCGTCTGTTTTCATATTATCCAATCATATCAGGTATGAAAATAGATAGAAAGTAATAAAAAAAATCTCGATTCATATTCGACGCATAGGCACCCTAAAATGCATAGTAATTCACTCTTATATTGACTCTTATATTGCTTTTATATCTGTCTATGGTTAACAGACTGTGACTCATGTAAGTTCAATAAGCATGCTTTACAACTTGAAATCGTAGAGAACTCGTCTGAAAAACTTGAATGGTATAAACACATGTTTTGTAACGTTGAAAGGTTACCATTTCACTTGCTGAAATGACGTTTTCGTAAACCAGTCTACTGAAATTGTAGCATGTTATCATTATTATTATATGTATATTAGCGACGTAACATTCTCAAGCCCCTTAATAGCGCAGTTGGTCGAGTCGCCGTGTTACTGCCCAGGAAGGTAGGGTTCAAGCCTGCTGATTTCCCTTTTTTTTTCTTTTTTTCTTTTTAATTTTCATTGGTTTCATTATTGCTGATGGTAAGGTAGCTACAGTTCCTTTACATTTTTCACTTTGATAACGCAATCTTATAATTACACATGGTAACAGTGAACAGTTTATATGTGTTGTAATGCACACTCTAACGCACACGTATCCCTTACATGTGAAAAATTGTATTTCTGTGCTGATGTTACAAGGTAATTGTAATCAATATGTACGGCATGTCAAGGTATTTGAACAGAAAGAAGCGAGGTCGCCCATATTGATTTAAAATGCTTGGTAAGAAGAACTGATGGTAAAAATTTGGAAGAATGTAAGGAAAAACGGTCGTGGCGAGTTTATGTCTCCGTGACATCATTCAGTTTTTTCAATATTGTTTTAACACCCGTGACTTGATATATTATTATGTTAACTTCTTGTCTCTCGGCAGCTATTTTACGCTTGCGTAAAACCTTGCTTGTGTATATATATATATATATATGTATATATATATAGAGAGAGAGAGAGAAAGAGAGAGAGGATATATAAGATTTATTTTCATCGAGAAGTGAGAAAACATATTTTCACGAGTGCTTTAGAACGAGTGAAAATATTTGAGTTTTCTCACTTCGAGAAGAAATATTCTATTTATTATACATGTTATATACTCACAACCTGGACATCTATGTAGAAAAATATAATTCGCCAAAACAATGACGTCATTAACGTCAACAACGTCTACAGTTGCATGACGTCATTTTGAGTGGAAATATATTATATTTTCACATGTGAAATATAAACAATGAAAATATATAGAGAATAATAAAAGGGTATTTTCATATCATACCCTATATCAGGCCTGAGACGCCGTATCAGCCCGAGAGCTTTACCTCGAGGGCTGATATTGGTCGAGGGCCTGATATAGGGTGTGATATAAAAATACACATTTTTTATCCTATTTATCATATAAAATATCGAAATTTCAGCTTCAGCTCATTCAGTACGCTGTGTTCCAGGGAGATTTTTTTTTTAGATCTAGTCCTTCTGATGTGGTCAAGTGGTACACAACATTAATTTTTGTCCGAAATCTTTTTGAAAATGAATTCCATTGAATTTGAAATTTTCTAATCAAGGTGAATTGTCATAAGCGGTTATTTTATCCACGGATAATGATTCTATAGCCAACGATCTGCCGCGAAAACAGGATGGAAGTAGCTAATGAAACACAGACGACAAACAATACCCGTGACAAATCGTATACAATCGTAACTAATCGGCTATTTCCGTATCACTCAGGTAAAAGGATTGATATGAACATTCGGTTATTTCCGTGATATGACATTTCTTCAACCTATATTTCACGCGTGTGATAAAGCTTTATTGCCCGGCAACGAAATCCTAATTGATATGACCAGCTAAGTATATGTTGTATCGTATATTCAAAAACAACATATTTGTAGGGAAGTATATGATAAATAGAGAATAATAAATGGGTATTTTCATATCATACCCTATATCACGCATGAGACGCCATATCAGCCCTAGAGGTTTAGCTCGAGGGCTGATATGGGTCGAGGGCCTGATATAGGGTGTGATATGAAAATACACATGTTTATCTTTTTATCATATAATTGAGCTTTGTCGAAATTCAATTTCAGCTCACTCAGTACGCTGTTTTCCAGGGAGAAAAAACGAGTTTAGATCTAGTCCATTCTGATGTTCTCATGTCTGTCGCGTAAGTGTTACACAACATTAATTTTTGTCCGAGATCTTATTGAAAATGAATACCACTGAATTTGAAGTTTTCTAATCAAGGTGAATTCTCATAAGAGGTTATTTTATCCACGGATAATGATTCTATAGCCAATAATCTGCCGCGAAAACAGGATGGAAGTATATGGAAAGCCTCGGCTGCCTTCTGTTGGCCTTTTGCATTTTTTGCAGTACGTTTTGTAAGTCGTTTTGTGCATTTTCTAAGTTGTTATGTGCATTTTTTAAGTTGTGATTTGAATTTCGTAAGTTGTTATGTGCAATTCGTAAGTTGTTATGTGCATTTTCTAAGTTGTCCTGTGCATTTTCTAAGTTGTTATGTGCATTTCGTAAGTTGTTATGTGCATTTAGTAAGTTGTTATGTGCATTTTCTAAGTTGTCATGTGCATTTTCTAAGTTGTCTTGTGCATTTCTAAGTTGTTATGTGCATTTTGCAAGTCGTCTTGTGGATTTTCTAAGTTGTTATGTGCATTTTCTTAGTTGTTATTTTCCGTAAGTTGTTATGTGCATTTTCTAAGTTGTCCTGTGCATTTCGTAAGATGTTATGTGCCTTTCGTAAGTTGTTATGTGCATTTTTTAAGTTATCTTGTGCATTTCCGAAGTTGTTATGTGCATTTCGTAAGTTGTGATGTGCATTGTTTAAGTTGTGATGTGAATTGTTTAAGTTGTCCTGTGCATTGTTTAAGTTGTCATGTGCATATTCTAAGTTGTCATGTGCTTTTCGTAAGTTGTTATGTGCATTTCGTAGGTTGTTTTGTGCATTTTCGACGTTGTCTTGTGCATTTCGTAAGTTGTTATGTGCATTTATTAAGTTGTTATGTGCATTTTCTAAGTTGTCTTGTGCATTTCGTAAGTTGTTATGTGCATTTCGTAGGTTGTTATGTGCATATTCATTCTAAGTTGTCTTGTGCATTTTCTAAGTTGTTATGTGCATTTGGTAGGTTGTTATGTGCATATTTTAAGTTGTCTTGTGCATTTTCTATGTTGTTATGTGCATTTCGTAAGTTGTTATGTGCATTTTCTAAGTTGTTATGTGCGTTTCGTAAGTTGTTATGTGCATTTCGTTGGTTGTTATGTGCATATTCTAAGTTGTCTCGTGCATTTTCTAAGTTGTTATGTGCATTTCGTAAGTTGTTATGTGCATTTGTTAAGTTGTCTTGTGCATATTCTAAGTTGTTATATGCATTTTCTAAGTTGTCATGTGTATTTCGTAAGTTGTTATGTGCATTTCGTAAGTTGTCTTGTGCAAACTACAAGTCGTCGTTAAGTAGATTTTTTATCGGAATAAGTTTTGAAGGAAACACCGGTAGAAATGGCTGCTCCAGGAGCGAACGCTATGCTCTGCCTACTTTAAAAAATTGGGCTAGGTACATTATACAATAAATTCTTAGAACAGAAAATTAATTTCAAAATTTGTAAGGGATTGTCTGACGTGGAGTTAATAAATCTTGGTCTGAAAACAATAGATCGAGTCGCAGGTGGCAGTATCAGGAGGTGTGGTGCAGGTGGCCGTGGGTACGGAAGATAAGGGGCGGGGGCCGGGAGACAAGGGTGTGGGAGTCGGAAGACAAGAGGACGGGGGACGGGAGAGAAAGGGGCGTGAGGTTTTTAAAGTAACAAGTTTGTAAAACAAAAATGATGAAGAATTATCATAGTTTGAGAGTCGTTTTGGGTAAAACAGTCTGTCTATATCCTATCAAAATCGTTAATTGACCATTATCTTGTCTGCCGTACACGTTCTGTCTCCGCGATAGATACTTTTAAGGATTACGTCCCTTGTTTATCAGTACTCTGAGAGAGAAGAGAGAAAAGGGGGTGGAGAAGGGAGATAAGGGAGGGAGAAGGGAGAAATGGGGGAGGGAGGAGGGAGAAGACGACCCCACGTAGCCCCTACCCATCAGTGTTGGGAACTAACAAATAATAATGATAATAAATTGAAAAATATATTTAAATAAAAGTAATACTAACGTGCTATTTGGCTAAAAAACAAACATATTTTAAGTTTACCTGAAAAAAAGTCCCAAAGTACTTAAAATATGTTTGTTTTCAACAAATAACACATGAAGTCAAGACTCTGTTGAACCTAATATACCTTTATGACGTCCTATTGGTTAAAAGATGGAGGGGCTTATTATAAACCTTAGGACTACACACAAAGACAAACAAATAACACGTTATTTCTGTATTTATTTATTTTTCTTTTTTCTTTTTTTTTCTTTTTTCTTTTCAGACTAAGATTTATTAACTCCACGTCAGACAGTCCTTACGCATTTTGAAATCAGTTTTATGTTCTAAGAATTTATTGTATTATGTACCTAACTCAAAATTTTTTAAGTAGGCAGAGCATAGCGTCCGCTCAGGTAGCCGCCATTTCTACCGGTGTTTCCTTCAAAACTTATTCCGATAAAAAGTCTACTTAACGACGACTTGTAGTTTGCACAAGACAACTTACGAAATGTACATAACAACTTATGAAATGCACATGACAACTTAGAAAATGCACATAACAACTTAGAAAATGCACAAGACAACTTAAAATATGCACATAACAACTTACGAAATGCACATAACAACTTAGAAAATGCACAAGACAACTTACAATATGCACATAACAACCTACGAAATGCACATAACAACTTAGAAAATGCACATAACAACCTACGAAATGCACATAACAACTTACTAAATGTACATAACAACTTACGAAACGCACATAACAACTTGGAAAATGCACATAACAACTTACGAAATGCACATAACAACTTAAAAAATGCACAGGACAACTTGGAAAATGCAAATGACAACCTAGAAAATGCACAAGACAACTTCGAAAATGCACATGACAACCTAGAAAATGCACATAACAACTTACTAAATGCACATAACAACTTCGAAAATGCACAGAACAACTTAGAAAGCGTACTGCACAAAATGCAAAAGGTCAACAGAAGGCAGCCGAGGCTTTCCATGGAAGTAACTAATGAAACGCAGACGACAAACAATACCCGTGACAAATCGTATCCAATCGTAGCTAATCGGTTATTTCCGTATCACTCCGGTAAAAGGATCGAGATGGACATTCGGTTATTTCCGTGATTCACCCTATATTTCATGAATGCAACAAAGGTTGTTATTGCCCGGCAACGAAATCCTGATGGATATGACTAGCTAGGTCTATGTCGTATGATATCGTATATTCAAAAACAACAACGTATTTATGGGGAAGTATGTGATTAAAGGTTTTATTTTAATGGTAAAATCCACTATTTCACTGGAAAGTATATATTTGCCGAATCTAAATTTCCGTAAGAATGACATATATATTAATGAGAGTATTGTCAAAACTGTTCTGGTAAACGTAAACGAATAAAACCGTAATAAACTTAAAGAAGTGACAAATAGTTTGTTTGTTTGTTTGAATGGTGTTTTACGTCATTTTCAACACATGTACGGTTATATATGACGGTCGATTTTTTGTGGTGGAGGCAGATCCCCAACTTTTCCTGGGTAGAACCAGTACTACATACACCTCCCGCCAGCCGTAAGAATCGACACTTCCTCACTTACAAGTCGAGCTCCCAGTGAGATTCGAACCCGCAGCGGTGAGAGGCGAAGCTTTACAACGCAACGTCGTTAATCATTCGGCCACGGAGATGCTATAGGACTCACACAACTATTATCTCCCTTAAATACTCGTGCTCTGCAGATGAAGGAGGTATATTTAAAAAACAAGTCCGCTTTTCTACATTTTACAGGATACATCGATTTATCTTTACCAGGTTCTAAATCTACAGCATTTTAGGAAGAGATGACAGAAAAATGCATGTTGATATAAGATTTCTAGCTAATTCTGCCTCATTTTACACATCATGGTCTAATCACCACGGGGTTGTACTTTTTTCTAAACATGAAATGAAAAAAGTTCAATCTGGTAAATATTTGTTAATTGTGTTTTAAATTGGAGATATTGGATCAATGAAGAATTTAAGCATAAATACATGCTGTAATTTTTGTTTATCGCTATGCCACGAACAAAAACATTACAATGGGACCCCATGGAAAATTAATTGTGGTGTGAGACGTATACGAATAGGTAAGTGACGAATAGAAATTAACTATCGTCCGCAAGTTTACATGAATTGGATTTTATAGTCGCACCAACAGCTAAGGTCATGTGGCGACTTTCCAGCTTCCATTGGTGGAGGAAGATCCCAGGTGCCCCTCCGGGCAATTTTCGTGCAGGGGCGGGCACCTGGATAGAACCACCGACATTCCGCAAGCCAGCTGGATAGCTTCCTCACATAAAGAGTCCTAGGCCCCTGAGGGATCGAACCTACAGCGGTGAGGGGCAAGTGATTTCAAGTCAGAGACGTTAAGTTATATATCATTATAACTGGCATTTTTAGTGGTAAATAAAACTACTTTACTTTTGAAAATCGGTTGAGAAATAAATATTTTACAGCCAAAATGATTTTTTGATGGGGGTTTTCCTATGTAAATTCCTTGCTGATGGGACAGCAGAAAATTGAGAGATTTCAAATAACTTCAGTAATCCTTCATATTTTGCTATAAAACTTTCAGGGTGTATTAATTTTCTATGTCCAACAATTTAAAACCATTTTTGGATAAAAATTCTAAAAAAAAAAAAATTCAATTTTTTCATGCAGCAGAATTTTACATTGAAAATGACCCATCAAAAACAGCTTTCGCGCATGCACATTTTATTTCTCAACCGATTTTGAAAAGTGAGGTATTTTTATTTACCACTAAAAATGTCTGTTCCGCTGATATAAAACTTATTTAGGTACGAGATGTATTTTGCCTGAAAAGTCCAAAAACCCTTTGGCTGAAACAAGCGCCCCAAACAATAGTAATTTTTAACGTGTTAACATAAATAAAGTTTTCACTCACGTTTCTAATTTCTAGCGGAAGCGATCTTCCCAAAACTGCAGTAAGTTGACTTGTAATGTGCACGTTAGCTATTCTAGATTCAGGTAATTAACTAACCGTAACCAAAGCGTTGGATACGAACTGAAATTTCATTGGTTCAAACTCTAGAATTCCATTGGATAGCTGCGGTATAAGCTTCGTTGTATCTATCATCAAGTTTGCTTTTGCATGTATTGGCTTATGATCTCACATTTTCTGGTTTTGCAAGTGTAAATTTATTTCTCTATATGAAAATAACACTGCTGAATTATCTATACTAGATTTGAAGTTGAAGTAAATCATTCATTCATATGTGACGTTTTGGCGTGGGTTTCAATGGTAAATGTAATTAGTGATTCAAACTTGGGAGATAGCTGGCAGTAATTCACGTTAGACATACAACTGCAAATGGTGTTGTTAAACGTTAATCCGGATGATGAGACGCGTCCTATTAAACTGCTGTTCAAGTGTAGATCATGTCAAACAGGTTTATTCTGATGTGTATTCAGGTTTTATTTGTGTTCTGAAAAGACATATCAACAACAAAGTGTTTGTATTTAGTATGGCGAAAGTGTTTACTTGTTCCCTTTCTTCATTAAATCACATACCTAATAACAAATTTATAATTAGGCTTGTGGTTAAAGTAAGCACAAAGTGGTATACAGGTATAAAACCACCAATTATTTTCCACATTGGCACCAATGTTAAAATGTCACGTATTAATGATTTGCTGCAACTTCAACCAAAGTATGGATAATACAGTAGTACAATTTTCATATAGAAACACAGTTTTCCACTTAATATTACCAGAAATAGTCAGACCACAGCACATGTAAGAACGTTCTTGTTTGTTTACAGTAGGAGTGCAACCTTGATATTTTCCTACATCTATTAAATATTTAGTAACGCATTGCAACGCAAAATAGAACGTCATCTTTCGGCAACGTCAAAACAAAATTAAATGTCCGCCATTTTGGATTTTTTAAAACACATAATTTGGAAGATTGTGACAATTTTTGATGATGAAATTTCAGTTCCGCTTTAAGTTTCGTGATTTTCGGCTGTACCAACTTTTTTTTAGAAGCTTTACTGCGTGATAAATGTAGACCCGCCTTGTAAAATGTCGAAGCGAGCGGCGATAACTCTAAGAGATGCCATTTTTAGGATACATTTAAAATGACAACAATCGTGTGTTTTTTGTTAAATAAAATACGAGGAGATAATTGAATTGTTGTTTTAGCTCACATATTGCATGAATTTTGCTGCATGTCACGATAAGCATGTTATTTCTTTATCAAAAGTACACGAAAATACGAGTTGTTTGACTCTACAGTACTGTATTTTTGACTTGACTGTCCTCGCAAGAACTACAGGCTCGTATTCGATGGAGCGGGTAGTATTGGGCACCCTCTCATATGTTGAAAGTGTACGTAGCAATCGCTACTGTTCAAGATGGGAGTTGGAGGTGGAGAGGAGGGGGAGGGCATCTGAACTGAGATTTAAAAGGATGCGCCCCATCCCCTTCCCACCCCCGGATGTTGGAAGAATCGCCCCATAACGTTTTCGCCTCAGGTGTATTCGCGCCATATTTGGAAGAATCGCAAATCCTAGAACAATTACTAGAATGTGTTTAAACTAAAGGAATTTAGAAAGCTCTAAAATATAAATATATATGTAAATATATATCTGCGAGTTCATTATTTACCATGATATTTAACATATCTATGCTTCTGTAAATTCATAATATAAGAGGTAGACAGGAACAAAATGGCTTACTTTAAAGTCCTTAAGTATATACATAAGAACATTATGTGCTTTCGATATTGACTTAGATTAGCAGTATATACCATTTCTAATATTTGAATAACCAATTATGAGACCCGTTGTTGTTTTTATTATATCATGATCCTGTTTTATTTACTTCTATGTAAGTGGTGCTACCGAGGAGGATATATGATATATTTGTCTAACTAATGTGCAATAGAAAAAATAGGGATTGATCATTTGTTTTATTATTACTGATGTTTGTCGCGATAACAAAAGCCGCATTGTGTTTGCTCATTTACAAATATGAGTTGTTTTTGTCACACACCTACAAATTGACACACTACAAATTGGCGTCGGTCCTGTGTTTTCAATCAAGCCCATACAATATCGCTTAGCTTGTTCATATTGTTTAAAACAAGCCCATACTGTATAAAATACCACTGAACCCAGGATCATCAGTCAGTGTACTACAGACATAAACTGAAAATGTCTACAACAGCCTTATGCGTGATGTGTACGAAAGATGTAACAAAGAGGCGGCATGCTCTACTATGTGACAGGTGCAACCGCTGGCAGCATCGTATTTGCAATACAGGTAAATGTTGTTGTTTTACATTAATTTTTTTCTTATACATGTATACGTGATTTATATGTATGTATATATATGAATGGTCATTATCTTGTATAACAGTTATACTTGCTATAAGAAATGTTTAAAACAAATATTAGTTTAAATGAATGCAAGAAGCTATGTTCCTTTAATTTTTTAAACATATTCATATAATAGATTTGTTGCTGTGTTTTTGACTAGATTGTACAGTGTCTAATTGTCATCCGCAACTTGGCGCAGTCAGTAGCGCAGCGGATTTGTAACTGGAGGTGATGGCACGGAGTTGTGTCGGTGTGTTCTTGGGCAATACACTTACTCTTAGCCTCGTCCGTCGGATGGGGACGTCAACCGGGCGGTCTCGCGTATCGGTCTATCCTCCGAGCATGTTAAAGAATAGGAATCTATTCGATAATAAGAGTAGGGCACGGTTCCCGGATTCTTAAGTATCATTCCCCTCTCTCTGGGGCGGGTCTAAATAACCTGTACTCTGTTGCTGAGCCGTTAAACAACACTCAATTCATCCGCAACTGCACTCAGCACTGTCATATGTACTGTAGACGTCCCATGCTAGTATCATGAATATATCACCAACACATTAAAGGGTTCGAGGGGATCTTACTTGTATTAGTTTAAATGTAGACCATTTGTCGGTTGAAACCTAAGATGAATTTTCTATCAGACAGAAACACTGTCGTAATACTTATTCAATGATTCTGATAATATCGAAGGAAAGAAAAGAAGGCCATTTTTTTACTTTATATTTTTAAAGTTGAATGGTGTTTTATGTCATTATAGCACATTTTAGGCCTTATTTCCTGGGTAGAACCAGTACTGTATACTTTCTGCAATCCGTAAGAATTGACACTTTCTCACCTACAAGTTGAGCTCCAAGTGGGAATTGAACCCGCAGCGGTGAGAGTTGAAAATGAGAATGTATACAAATATAAAAAGGGCAACCGAACATCTTCAGAACTAAATATATCCATGGGACACGAATGACCGCACTGAAAACAGTCCATGGAAAAGTGTACAATGCAAGAATATATATTCATAAATAATGTTGATTTTGATGCAAAATCGATATGCACCTCTTGCCATCATAGATAAACATCATGCAAAGTTTCGAAACATTTGGTTAAAAACTATGGAAGGACATAGACGCACAGATGACTAACACCATATGCCGCCTCACCATTCGATGTTTAACATTTAAGGTACATATTAAGGTCTTAAATATTATCTTTCACGACTAAGTAAAAAATATGTAACAATTGAGATATCGAAGTGAATTATTTATTTGATTTAAAAACAATTATTTCAGATATTTACATCAAAACATCCCAAATATAAATGGTATTACATAACAAATTAAATTGCATCAAACAATAATTGTTTTTATTTATTAAAGGGACACACATCTTTTTCGAAGTTTTTATCAAGCATTACAATTAGCACCTCGATTGATTTATCAAGAATTGATTTCCACTTTACACCCGCTTGCATATATTTAAATTATAAGTTATAACGTTTTGGAGTTTAAAAACAAAAGATTGCTGCATGTCCCTTTAATATGCACACCTCTCCGCCTGTATTGTTTATATGGTGCAAGTCATTTTCAACATATGTGGGGGTTATATATATACATGTATCTGTTTTGTTTTGTTTTTGGTGGTGGCAGACCACCCACTTTTCTGGGTAGAACCAGTAATATACACCTCCCGCCGTCTGTTATTCCACAAACTTTATAATCCAATAAAATTCAGAAAACATAATTTTAATCCAATAAAGAAATTGGGCATGGTCGGTCATATTAACAGAAACACATTTATATTTTCGCATTAACCCTTATTTTGAGCCACTCCAATGAACTGTCTAGTTAATGTCGCCATCGATCCACCTCTGTCAACAGTCAGACATGCATGTTGATATAATATTGTTCTGAACTGGTGATCCTGGGAATTTCGAAATTAGTGGGTCCAAAAAACCTTATTCCCTCAACATGCTCAAGTCGCAAATGTTACTAGACATATTTTTCTTGAAGGTGATGCTAGTACTGTCCGTATGAGGTATTGCTGATTCATGATTCATAAAAAAAGAAATATTGTATTATTCTATTCTTGTTCGTTTAAGTATTTCTGATTCGGTTGTTAATGTTGTAAAAAGTTATTATATATGTGACTAGACACTATCCGCCAATATTTGTTTTCTTCAGTAACATTTTACAGCTATCTCCCAGCGTCTCAGGACATCAGGGACATACAGATTCTGTTTAATTAACCATATATATTTCACCTTAAATAGGTAACAAGTTGGTGAGTTGAAATAGATGAATAAAAAGTGATTAAAGAACTTTTTTTTATAAGAATATAAACTGAACAGAACATGGTGGAAACATTGACCAGACAAAAACTATATAATATGACCTTCTAATTTTACTTTAATTTTTAAACATGATCACTGATGGTTTGAAATGCGGGACCAAAATATGGGTATCGCCGGTTACTTTTCCTTACCAGTTTTTCGTGTTAAAAAAAACCCTGTTGAATTTTTTTTTTGTTATTTTATTTTTTTTACAAAAAAATGGGTTTGAGGGTCTAAAAACCGAAAAAACAAACACAAAAAAACTCTGGCCTAAGTTGGCTTAACAACACTTTATATGTCAATTAGAGGTGCCCTTGAGAGAGTGGAAGGGCACATAGGAAAATTAAAGAAATATACATAATTTTTTTACCGTAACCATATTTCGTTTCAACTTAAAAAGTTAACAAGTTCTAGAAGATGAATAGTGATTATAGAACTTTTTTTTTACATGTACGATGAATTAAAAAAAAAATGTTTTCGTCTAATCAACACATTACCGGTATACCTTATTTAGAGCCGCCCCAGAGAGAGGGGAAGGAGGACACATAGGAATTTGAGAACCTGACTTACTCTTACTAATGCATATATATTTCTATGGTTCTTTATCATGCTCGAAGGATAGACCCCCAGTTGCAATGCCAATGCAACAAACGAGGCTGAGGAACAAACAAGGCTAAGGGAAGGTGTATTGCCCGAAAACACAGACGAAACTCAGTGGTGCATGTGTGACTTGAACCCGGAAGCTCCAGATTGCTATCGTCCACCGTGCTATCGCTGGGCCATGCCAGCACATTAGGTTAAGTCAGGGTCCTGGTTAAGTTCAATATTTTAGATGTAATACAAGGACGTTTTTATTTTGTTTGTTTCATTTTACATCCGTACTACGCACAATATGACCTATTTATGGTTCGATGTGCTGTAAAACACCATTCATTCATTTTTTATTTTAGTACAAGAAGTCTGAGTGCAGGAGCACAATGCCACATATTTTGCAAAGAATATAAATTGATAAATTCATAGATTGTTTGAAGCTTGGCTTACCTACACACTGGCTTACACAAGGCTCTTGATGTAGTTACACAGATTAAAGTGAGACTTGGTGAAAATAGGCTGTGGTAACACTGCACACCGACACTGCCTCTAAGCAGACCTGAAAAAATAACATATTGTTCCATTTATTTTTGATATTAATATCTATGTTCAACTTTCTTAAAGCTATCAATGCCAGCTTTCCATAATAGTTTACTTAAAACACAACTGGAATTGAATGTGGTGCTGTTTCTGGATACTGTCCAAAAGGTAAGTCACAGACACAAGTGGCATTCATTAACAAGTAGTATTTTCAAGGCTTACATTTTCATCAATCATTCATCACTCATGTGTTCTGTTATAGACTTCAATGATCGAAATCAAGTTATTACAAGTAAACTTCTTCAGCAGGGTTTTCGTTATCACAAACTATGTAGATCTTTCTCTAAATTCTACCGCCGCAACGAGGGCCTGCTGGAAAAGTACAACACCAACCTTAAAACACTTCTGCGACTAGGCATATCACAACCCTCATTTTATGAAGATGTGGTCTATAGACTTCGAAAGTTAAAGGGGTCTGACGGGTGTCCTGACCACTTTACAGATTTAATTAGGAAGTTCGTCAGAAATTTGGTTTTACAGCGTACTGAATGTTTAGTGATTGACCCCTCTACAGTCAGTCATTACGCTTCACTTTTCACTTGTGCGATGACTGGACTACCTGTTGGGGCTCTATGATTGTACTTACTGACACCCCAACTAAGGGAGGTGGGTGCATGAGCTTTCGTCCCTCGGGTTTTCTGGTCGTACCCCAGATTGGTTTTCTCTTTAGCTGCAACTACCATGGTTGTTCAGCACGATTCTGGATACATCCTGAGATGTTTATTATTGTGTATCTGTTGCTTTAGTTAGTTTCTCTGGATATGTACTTTATTGTTAGAGAATTCCTTTTGATGGGATGTAGTTTTGTTTACACAGTCTTGTCCATTTGGGCGCTGAAGACAGGATAACAGTGAGGATTGTGCGCATATAAAAGCGATTCAAGCTAACCAGTAGGCCTTATTGTCTACTGACCGTTCCAAGTTGGTAACCCTGTCTTCACCACCCATTCTGTTGTTTTTGTCTCTTTCATTGTATTTTCAAGTCCTTGTTTGCAGTACAGTGCGGACCTACGATGCCATTGCGTTCGGACGCTGTGGTTTCTATAGGACTCTATATCTCATTTCTTTTAAAAATGATCAGAATTAAGTAAATATATATGAACCACCACCATTTCATATGTTTCAACGTTAAGGTTCATGTATGTTCTTTGGAAATAACATTGAATTATATAAGGATTTTGCCAAATCCTGGAACTAACACATATCTGAGTATTTTTACACAATACTTTGAAAATAAAATATTTACATACCAATCTAGGTAGTAAGGATAAGATATAGTAAAATAAATCCATATGCTGTTTATAAAATCACATTTATAGTCCTCAATATTCCTTTGTTATGAATATACCAACACAGTTACACACTGTCCATTGTACAGTCATGCCCATTTAGAAAATGATTAGTGAGTTGACAACGAAGGAATACTGGACCGTCTATAATTGGTGTTGTGTAATGTAAAAGTGACTGAAACAAAGATTGTTTACAAATGTTATCCTACAAATATTCCACTGTTTTTATCCCTACTACCTAGATTGGTATATAAAAAGCTCATATTGTAAATGTTGTGAAGAAATACTTCGAAACGTTTAAGTTCTAGGATTTCGCACATTCATTATATAATTCAACATGATCCAATGTGATTTACAAGGACTTAGTTTGACCCTTAAACACTTGTCCTACAGTAATTAAAAGTATTTACTTACACAAATCCCTACACAGGCTACAGACAATCCATGCCATGACATATTTGCTTGGTGTGTTTCACTTTCAACTTTAATTCTCCGACATAGATGATAGATCTATTTGTTTGTAGTTTGCAAATTGCGCATTCAAGTCAATCATGTAAAACTTGGAATTATGTAAAACTTAGAATTATATACGATCACTGTTTCGATAAAGGTCTAATTACGGTGTTCTGTCAGGGCCATCTTACCATCGCATCTTAAGATGGTAAGATGCGATGGTCGATAATAAGATGCGATATTAAAATGCGATGGTCGATGGTAAGATGCGATGGTAAGATGCGATGGTCGATGGTAAGATGCGATGGTCGATGTTAATATTCAATGGTAAGATGCGATGGTAAGATGGTCCATCGCATCTTACCATCGACCATCGCATTTTACAATCGACCATCGCATCTTACCATCGCATCTTACTATCGACCATCACATCTTACCATCGCATCTTACCATCGACCATCGCATCTTACCATCGACCAACGACATATGGTAAGATGGCCCTAATAGGACACAGTATCTAATGACATAATTCCACTCCTGTACAATTAATCCATCAATCTGTCTGTGTGTGTATGCATCAGCATAATTTGACCTTTGAATCCACGCCGTACGTGAGCTATTTTTAGCACATCGTTTGGACTGTGGAAATGGAAATGGAACAGTTCAATTCAATTCACAATTTAGTTTCTGTGACAGTTTTAATTTGTCCAGGGAGAAGTGGGGTTTATGGCGTGCGACTGACTGGCCCTAGGCTGGGTGTTTTTTTATGTCGCCGCCATTTTGAATTGCCTCTGAAAGAGTGAAATGCAGGTACCAACTTTCAAAACGGTAACGAAAAATGTGTATTCATGAATAAATAAGAAATTTTCAGAAAAGGTAGAACAGGTAATGATCTTCGACTCCTGACAATTTCAACAATATTTAAGAATAAACAATCTTTGTACACGTTTCGAAACAATTTGAAACAGTTTCGAAGAAAACAAAAACTTTTTTATTTTCGATCTTCGCATTTGTACCGCGATTTCGGACTATAATATCTCAATAAAACCTTTCAACACGAATCTTTGATGAATCTCCGACATAATTAAATTTCTTCTGATATGATTTGTTTTCTCTGCCATCTAGTATAAGCTTTAAATTAGTGTTTTTTAAAAGAGTACAAAAAAATCCGCGCATATGCACGTGCTTGCAAAATGGGAACTATGATGCTCCAACCCCAATTATTTATGTTTGAGTTATGCGGTCCAGGCACGTGAAATGATTCAGCGGCGCCCCTACTGTTACTAAATAGATCAAGGGTACAGCTGTGTTTTCATTGACAGTTGCTCACAAATTGTATGCAAAGATTCGAAATTTGGAAAATCTTCATTAATGATCCAGTAAAATTAGATATAAAAATCGAACAGGAAAAATAGCATTCAGGGACGACAGTTTTACCACAAACACACAGTGAAACAAACAACACATATAAAGATGATAAAAAACATATCAATACACTTCTTATACATACAACAATAAAATCGAATATAAATGGCCTATTTTCCCCTACTTATAATGCCCATTTCCAACAACAAAGAAGGGATTGCTTTTTATTATAGGAATTACATTCGATTACACCTCGGAAATTTATAAGCAATTGGTGGTGGTAAACCTAGAGATCACGTTAAACAATGTCGTACTAAAACGTATGACACCTTTGGGATTAATTTATTTTGGTCAATTCAAAATTCAGGAGATGTTCTTGATAAAACTTGAAATAAACGTAAAGTTTTATTTATAAGTACTTATGACTTCTCAACACTATATACAACATTACCACAGCACCTTATCAAATATACGCATATGAAAAAAATATTATCAAAATACTAATCCTGCATTAATAAAATACTAACAAAATACGCTATAGTATCACATTTAATGAAACAACAATTCTATACTATAGAAAAAAAGTTTAATTGACGTTTCATTAACTTAGAAAATGGTAAAGATGTTTTGATAGTGTTTCATTTGTTTTAAACATTAAGTTGGAGTATAGCATTAGTGTTACAGTAGACTTCTCTTCGTGTAAAAGTACGGAATTAGTGTTGCATTAGACTTTATACCTTAAGTCGGAGTACAGAATTAGTGTTGCATTAGACTTCTCTTTATGTAAGAGTACAGCATTAGTGTTGCATTAAACTTATATTCATGTAAGAATACAGTATTAGTGTTACATCGCACTTGAGAATAAAAACAGATGTGGCATTACTTTAGCACTTTATTATCTTCATGCTGAAATCTAAGCCAAATTAACATGATGCATAATACATAGTCACTAAGACATATGAATATATATATCTGATTGTGGATTTAGTCATTTATGTGACAATGTGTTTGTTTGTATGATGTTTTACGTCATTTTCAACACATGTAAGGTTATATGTGACGGTCGATTTTTTTGTGTTGGAGGCAGACCACCCACTTTTCCTGGTAGAACCAGTACTGTACACCTCCCGCCATCCGTAAGAATCGACAATGTATTTATAAATTTGGCTTAGGAAGTTCCCCTCTCTAGATGTGCCATCCTCATTAAGCAGTTTCCATGGAAATTCATGGAATTCTATGGAAGTTGGAATGGAATTGGATGGAATTCCATAGATTTCCGTGAAATCTTAAAAAAATCCATGGACATTTGAACAACGTACCAATTTTATCTGACATCAGGAAACATTGCCATAGATTTCCATGGACAAATTAAAAAATGCCATGGAAAGTTGAACAAAATAAATGATGGAAAATAGCATGGAAAATAACTTTTTGGGGAATGGAAATCAATGGAAAATGTGGACTAAAATTTTCTCGAAAAAATAAGTGTGGACTTTAACAAATTACAAAATAATACTGGAAAATGAAACTAGCAGATGTAATGCTAATTATTATTTGTTCTATGACTTCCACACATCCATATGAATCAAAATATTTAAACACTAGATATTTATAAATAATGATATAAAAATAAGTCTGCAATTAAAATTAAATTAATATAAAACTTATTTGATTGTCACATTTTTGGGTTCTGTTTATGTCATTACAATTGATAATAGTTAGAAAGAATACATTTTTAGTGAGATGCAGTTATTTAGATTAAATATTTAGTAGATTTGCAAAAATAAATTATATTGACTTCTAACAATGAAGATGTATATCATTTGACATTTTATCCAATTGTTACCCTTCAACATCCGTGATAAGCCCTTAATAAATGTTTAAATAACCAGACCTAATATGTAGATTCATAATCTTTCCTAATTAACAGATGATCCCCATTAACTTGGAGCTGATCATTAAGTCAATGAGAACACTTGCAAGATTATAGATATTTGTCAATATTAAAAAAATATTTTAATGTACTAATTCAGTGTATAAGTATTACTGTAGATAGAGTATGGTACATCTCTATGTTGAATCAACCAAAAAGATGAGACCATACTCTGTTTGTTTTGTAGCACGTCCATTTCAGTTGTCTTCCATACTATTAACTTCTAGTAACTGGTAGTTAGAGTACACCATATATTCTGACAGGTTTTATCAATTAAATAATTTACCTGTGCAAATACAAAGGGTATTCCAGTGACCATGCTACAAATAAGTATCTCCAATTTAAAGTTCTGTGGTCACATATAGAAATTAGTTAAAATTACCAGTAATATTAATCTCCTTTTTAAATTGGCTGGCAGTATGCAAAGCTATTATGATATTCTAGAGATTATTTCTAGCACTGTCAAAGCAATAATAATTTATGATATGGTACAGGAAAGCATGATTATATATCTAAATATAATAGGTCTATGAGGAAAGTGGTGCAATTGCTTGGTGTTTATTAAAACTCTATCTCTTTAGAAATAAAACAATACTTTCAGCAACCACATATTTATGTTGAAACCTGATTCCTTTATAATTGTTGCCACTCTCCTAACCTTTCCCGAAAATGGTCTAGATAACACTAAACAGATGTTGGGGGAACTAAGTGGGAACTGACCACCCATTATCCATCTGGCATTATATGTTGTATATGGCAGCTCAGAATAAAAACCTACAAATTGCCTCTAACTCAGTCTAAGTGTGGATTGGTTTATACACATTTAGCAGTTCGGATTTGAGAGTTTTTAACTTTAGGATTTTTAAACTTGAACTACAGAATGTAGCACTTATGTAAATTAGTTGAAGACCTGGTTACAATGAAAAACGAATGGCGGAACATAAAAAACTATAATGAATCATTTAATGCATTGATGGATTTCATCATTCAGAAATGAAAATTATCATGGATTTTAAACTCAACCAGAAACACAGGAAGGAATTAAAGAACACTAGTTTGTGATTATTCAGGTTAGTAAATTACTTTAAACCTCTACTTCTATTAATATTACATTGTGACAAGACATTGTTCCTTTATGTTTATGGTTGTTAATTGAGAAAGCTCTGAAATTAATTGTTTACTTAGTTGTTTTATAAGCTAATTTATATACTGAAGTTAATGTTTCATCTGTTTCATGCATATATCTTCATCTGTATGTCTTAAATAAAAACAGTGATGATTTGCAATTTGGAAGTAGAACTCATGCTAATTTAAATTTCTTTCAGCTGATCAAATTAAGGCTAACTCCTGCTGATTATGTCTGACAGTTGCACAAAATTGAAGTTTACATCAGGATCATGAATAATTTGATTTCTTATCACTTAATGGTCAGTATAATGATTGTTTAAATAATCTTTTGTATGTACTTAGAAAAAACTTGTATGACAAGATGTGGACTTGAGGCGTTGGTAACATAACAGTTGACTATGTGATGTAATTAGATGAATTTACTGTTTTATGACGGTGGTTATACTACTCATAATATATGTTCCTATAGAAACTATAAATTATTAGAACTCAAATAATTATGCCAAAAGTGTAATAGCATGATAGTTTAACAATTACAAATAATACTTTAAAGCTGTATATTTATACATTTTGAATGCCTTATTAGCACAATATTATACATTCATAAACAACTATATTAACATAAAACTATTTACATTAACTTTCAGGGTTTCATATCTAGACAACAGTCCTCAAGTTGAATGTGGAAGAATGGATTCAGTGAAAATGGATAGGATGCAAAACTGTTTATTATTATTTTTCACAATGTATTTTTTCCACTAATGCTGTAACAGTCAAAATTCCACTTGAGTTGTAGAGATAGGCTTACCTTGACACGTGCCTCAAAGGCCAATGTCACACTTAGGGTCAGAGGTCACACATGTGTTGGGGGCATTTGTCAGTTATTGACATTTTCTCTCATTTGTTTATTGTTTTGACGCATGATATACACAAACTGTATACTCAAAGTTATGAAAGTTCTGACTCATTTGTTTACCGATTTTGTGTGTGTTATGTTTAAAAAAAAAAAATTGTATTAATTTTGTTAGTGTTTTATTAGTATTTTGTTAATAGTATTCTATAGGTTTTTTGTTGAACAGTAATTTATTAGTGTTTTGTTAGGAGCTTTGCATTGATGTTTTGTGAACAGTGTTTTGCATTGATATTTTGTTAACAGTGTTGCATTGAAGCTTTTATTAGTGTTTTGTTTCAGTATTTTATTGGTGTTTTGATAATATTCAGATTTCAGTACAGCATTAGCATTTTGTTATTAAAAGGTTGTTTTATTGATGTTTTGTTAATAGTGTTTTGTTAGTGTTTTATTAGTATTTTGTTAACATCATTTGCATTTCATTTTTGACGCTAATTCTGCACTAATAAAATACTAGTATTGCATTTATGTTTTGTTATAGTGTTCTGTTACAAAGTGTTTCATGTGGGTATATATATAAAAATCCAACAGGAAAAGCAGCATTCAGGGACGACAGTCAACCACACACGAAACAAAGAACAAATTTAAAGATGAATAAAATGCCAAATAAGACATTACAAAGACAAAATGGTTGAAAATAGGGCTACCACCTTGGAACGGTCAGTGGCAAAAAAGGCCGCTGGGTGTTTAAACCAGGTTCTAGGGCGCACCAAACCTCACACTTACCCTACTGTCAACCCAATAAAACGAGATGTAAATAAAGAAATTCCCGCCATGATCTATTCTCTAACCAACAATTAAGGCAGCATTAATAGGCAATATAAGTAAAACACAAAGATGCTCGTGTATATATAAATACAAAAAAAAAATAGCCTAGAAAGCCACAACAAAATGTACTCAATGACTTGGCAGAAGCCAGAGCAACAAGAGAAAAACCACTGAGGTCACGACAAGACAAGACTGCAGACAAACATCAAACGTCACCGTCCTTTTGGCCTTTAGGTAGACGTCATCATAGGATCCAGCCTGTCCGGTCATCGCACAATCAAAGAGGAAAGCATTCCGGTCATCGCACAATCAAAGAGGAAAGCATAATGGCGAACTGTAAATGGGTCCACCACCAAGCATGCAGTGTGTTGCACAATGATAGCTTATTGCTCTCATTCAAGAAACTTTCGCTAGAGAAAGAAACTTACATGTTTGACATGTAACACTATTAAAGCGTCTTTTTCACTAACGGCAATTTAGACAATAATTGCTCCACGTATCGCAGATTTGTTCTTATATTGCTATGAAAGCGATCTCATGTTGAGTCCTCCATCCGATGCCCAGACAGATGTAATTGAAACCTTTAATGAGTGACACCTCTCGGTATCTGGATGACATATTGAACATTGACACTCCTTTCTTTTCTACTATCGTTAATACTATCTATCCTAAAGAACTTCAACTAAAATACAAATCTTTTACAAATACAAATCTGTTATTCACTCAGTTCTTACATCTACATGAAAATATGAGAATATATCGTACAAGGCTCTATTACATGAGTTATTTAGTATTAACAATATAGTATTAGACAGATTTAAATAAAATGAATTTACTTTACTGTATTTACACACATTTTCCAATCTCATAATAACATATAAGCATACATTTCTACTTGAATCTATTCAATATTTGCTTTACAAATTCACACACGCTTTTCTAAAATATATCCTGGTTGTTGAATTCATAATGTTGTAACCTGTATGTATATTCGGCTTTTTATAGCATTTATTTTTCAAAAAGGTCTTTCGTAACATACTAAGTGTTTTACATGTTAAACGGTAATGGTATTCATCTCCTATATCTTCATTACATAAAGAACAAACTCTGTTATTATGCACAATTTTATTCTAGTGTCCAGTTTCAACTGGTAACTTATGGTTTCTTGTTCTAAACTTTACCATATACTTGAGTTGTTTACCGGATGTATCAAGTATCTCTCAAAGCCAAATTTAGTTTTAAATAATCTGTATATATAATATCTACTAGACAGTTCAACATTTTCATACCATTTTTTAAAAAATAGGTCTACGAGCTTTTGGTGTGCAGATGCAATCAACCAATTACTATTTGGAAAGTCGTGCGTTTCCCAGATGCCACTAAAACCACATTTAATTAAGATTTCTTTGATACATTTAAGCCATTTAAAAATTATTTTTTTCCCTGTAATATTGCTATAATTGTATAAGCTAGGCAATACTATGTACACTTCAGCTGAGAGTTTATTACCTTTTGGAGACACTACCTTAGATCAAACTGATAACATTTTCGTGTAAATATCAATTGAGATTGGCATTGTACCGGTTTCGCCATACACCATACCATTTGGTGTAGATGTTTTTATATTTAATACTTGTTTTAAAAGCTTTAGTTAAACTATTCATATTATTTCTGAATTACCAAATCCCCAGATTTCATACCCATATAACAAAATAAGTTTAACTGTTTTATCAAAGATGTCAATATTTAAATCGATTGGTAGACAAATATGCTTTGTTTTTTTCAGTAGGCTGTAGAGAGCTGTAGTGGCTTGACTGGCAATGATCCACTTCTGCTAAATAATAATTCCCAAATATTTGTACTCCGATGTCTAAAGTGTCGTTATCTAATCTAAATGAATAATTCCCTGGTCTACCTTTCGAAAATACTAAAATATTAGATTGTGAGTTTCCATGTATCGCAATAAGTTTGATCAATCTCTCCCAGAGGCTTACATTAACAATCTCTCCCAGAGGCATTACATTGTATGTGTATGCAAGGAACGACAACTCTGGTTAGAGATTGATGTTTGATAAGTGTTAAGGGCTTCTTATAGGTCATCTGCTGTTTCGCATACAATAACAGAGTGTCATCTGCGTATAACAAAATAAATAAGTTTAAATATATATAAGAAAGTCGTTGTCTAATTCGTGTCCTCGACAACTTACTCCGTTTACATTTTGATTTTGTGGGGAAAAAAATGACGAAAATCATTTAGATAAAAAGAGAACAATAACTGCGAAAGATTTTCCCTTGTCGTACGCCTATATTACATTCAAAATAGATGGACCGTACACCATGTTATGATGCACACGACTTGATATTGTTGTACATATTTTTATAACGCTTACTATTTTGCCATTTATGTCATGTGATAATATTTTATACCATAATCCTGATATCCAGACTGTATCAGATGCATGTTTAATCTATGAAAGCGCAAAAAAGTTTATTTCCTTTATTGCGTAAAATATCAATAAGAGAGTTAAGTATAAACATATTATCAACATTAGAGAAATTTTTCCTAAATCAAGTTCGATAGTTATTGTTAATTATCCCCACTTAGATGGGGATGTTCCCCGAGCAACTTCTTATAGGGTCTATGTTTCTCAACTTATTCGTTTTTCTACAAGAGCTTGTAGTCGTGTTGAGGGCTTTAATATTCGTAATATTTGTATAACTGAATAGCTACTCCGGCAAGACTACCGTTACCATAAACTTCGAACAACCTTTGTAAAATGTTATTATCGTAACCTGATCTATTTTTAAGGAAAAAAAAGTAGTTTTAGAACTCTTCTGCGACAAGGACTATCACAACCTGACTTATATGGTGATTTGATTCACAAACTTCTTAAGATCCTTGATCATAATCACTTTCATTCAATCTGTATAAAACTTGTTAAAATGTTATCAAAAGAGGCTATGACTCTATCATTTTGCAACGCATTGCATGCTTATTTACAGTTCGCCATTATGCTTTTCTCTTTGATTGTGCAATGAACGGACAGACTGTGGACCCTATGATGACGTCTAACTAAATCCTCATAGGACGGCAGCGTTTGGTGTTGTCTTGAATCTTGTCTTGTCGTACCCTTAACGTTTATTTCTCTTGTTGCTATGGCTTCTGCAAAGTCATTGAGTACTTGCTTTGTGGATTCTATGCTTTTTATATTATCATAAGCGTAGGAGCCAGGGGGCGGGGGTGGGGTCCGCCCCTCTACCCCCGCCCCCCAATGTTCAGAGTTGGCGGAACAGAGTATGCTTTGGTCCCTGTCCCCCAATAATTTGAAGAAAAAATGGTTAGCGCACAAAAAGTACTTTTTAATAATGTTGTATGTTTTGGTGGGAAAAAAGTGCTTTTTGTGCGCTAATTTTTTTTTTATTCAAATTATTGGGGGGTGGGGGAGAGGGGGACCAAAGCATATTCTGCAACCCCCCCCCTCCAACTCTGAACATTGTGGGGGGTGGGAGGTGGAGGGGCGGACCCCCCCGCTGATTAACATGTATGTGATGTATTTCTGTTTTCAATCAATGAACCTGGTCTCAAATATAGTTAAATGACACATGGGTCAAATAAGATTAAATTTACGAAACTTCTAACACGTGTATAAAAATACGCTATAAAATTGCATGTTGTTTAACTTCTCAACAACACATTATAGGCAGTTTAGAGATCCTGATATATTTCTATTGTTCCTTAACATGTTATGAAGCCACAAGACTCCGGTTTACGTCCCCATCCAACAGACGAGGCTACGGGAATGTGTCTTTCTCAAGAACACACCGACGCCTTTCAGTGGCCCCGGTAGGTCTTGCATCCGGTTCCTCTGTATTTCAAGTCTATAGCGCTTTCCCATGGGCCACGCCAGTCCCTACTTGTAAACAAACAAATACCGAACATCTCGAAATTGTAAACTGCGGGTACACTGAGTGTGCCGACAGTTCAAATACTAGTAGATCTAAAACGCTTACTCAGAACACTTGTATTTCGACTATGAGGTCTTCATAAAAAATGAGTTTCTCGGGAGGGTTTGGTCTGGAAACTGGGTGGGCCGACATATGCTTAACGGAGAAGCCATATCAAGAGTCAATGTATCACCGTGGGGTAATGGTTAGCATATCGGTTTAGTAATCCAGGGATCGTGCGTTCTATCCCAGTCAGGACCTTTTTTGGTTTAATTCTCTAAACACTTGAAAAAGAAATTCACACCTTACCAGTCTTTCGGATGAGATTTAAAACCAAGATCTGCTCACTAACATGCTCATTGCAATACAGAGAGGATTAATAAATGCTTATACATGTACACGCAAGCACTTGCTTGTAAATCCGTTCTCCATTCAGTTAGTATGTTCAATATATATATGACGTTCCGCTACCAATTCAAATTCTTGAAATGGAATATGAGATGGAACCTGAGACTAGCATGTTAAAGTAAAAAGAATATGTTGATGAATTTATGAGATATAAATCATGAGACTGAACCGGGATGTCTAGAAGCAGACAAGTCGAGCGATCTTTATCAATCAGAAGAACTATCGATCTAACTTCTAGAAGTATTTCAAAAGTATTTCCTACCTTACCAGTCCTTCGGATTTGACTTTAAACCGAGGTCTGCTCGCTAAAATACTTAGTGTAATACAGCGAGGATAAATAAACGCTTATACGTACTCTAGAAAGAAATAGGTATTCAAGATGTCCGCTCACTGTATGTTTATGATCAGGAGAATGCCAAACTGAGCCAGTATAAATCCTCTGCTTCAAACTCTGGATCCACAAAACTCTTGCTACACTATCTGGACATGGTTGAAAGGTTACGTACATGTATTATTATTTATTTCTTACATTTATTAAAGCAGAACGCATTGGCAATTTGATCCTTCATCTCAAATCTTTTTCAAGAATGTTGCCAAATATGGCGGCATCTGATCATCTATACACAAAGTATGCATATTTGTACCTTAAAAGCATGTCTCAGTTTTCATGTAGTGCATATAAGTGATCGTAATTGATTTGTTTGTAATACCTACACTGTTTGTGAAAGTGTATGTTGTATCCTCACGGGATATTAAGCCTATCGGAAATACATCATAAAACATATGTTTAAATACAATCAAACACTGAACATTATATATGAAAAATGTATATTTTAATAAATATAACAATAATACTTATTTAATATCCACTATGTAACCTTGTGTTTCGTTTCAATAAGGGACATTCATGTGGTATACTATTATTTCTAATTGAAATTCGATTCACTTTGTTGAAGTATTACAATATAGGTTTGCCGATAGTAACGTTTAAGCAAGGAGGTTCGTAATTAATAACACATTTTGTAATCTTTTGTTTTTCGTTTCGACAAGGGACACATGGCGTTATGGTAATTACAACATTTAATCACCACCATATAGTGTTATTACTATTATTATTAATATCATTTTTATTTTATTTGTCATCTGCAATTTATGACTTAAATTCATCTTTGTTGTATGTGTCATATGTGCTTTGTAAATACTCTGAATTTTGAATAGTTAAAGTACGGATTTATTTAAGTCAGATGTATTGTATGTATGCCATTTATATGTTGATCTGTATATATTTTGACTACTTTGACTGTAATATATATGTATATTCTCTTACAATTTGTGACCCATCCTTGACGTGTTATACTTCGATAACATCGCAAAACATGAAAAGAAATCCTTAGTTAAAATCTTCCCTAGGCACGTTATTGTTGAGGAAATATTGTTAATATAAGAACTGATTCCCATTTCGTTAGCGTTTATGCCGTTTTGAAAGCCGGTTGTAACTTTCAATTTCCACGAAGAGCTACATTTCGGCGATTGTGAAAGATAAATTTACCATAAGTCGCTAAGGCGATTCTTGGAATTCGCCATTTAATACCAGCGTTTAAAGGCGGTAAACGCCGCAATGTTCATGAGCATAAAGTTGGTTCTTGGTTCCCGGTTTGGAAACCACTAACTGGGAACTAGGAACTGGTTTCTTGTTCTCGATTTGAACACAATGAGAAATTGAACAATATCACCTTGATTTTTCCCAGTTTCATGGAAAACAACATGCGATGTATTAAACTCTGCAAAATAAAAAAGCATGATGTTTTTTGCAGAATTATATATACAGTACTTCACGAGGCTTTTACACACACAGAATTCAATGCACAACTACACTATGACACAAAAATTCCAGTTTCCAGTTTGTAGCTCCAGCTATTTATTAGTTATTCCGAAGACAAGCGATTTTTAGTGATTTTTTAGCTCTACCGAAGGCCAGCAGAGCATATGGGATGACGAGTTGTCCGCCGTCCGTCCGTGAACACTCTAGAGCCTTCATTATTAATCGGATTTTTACGAAACTTTGTTCGAAAACCAGCCAGATCGGATTAATTTTACCGGAGTTATGGCCCTTATTTTGCTGAAAAATGCGATATTAAGCCTTAAGCTATGGAAAATGCAATAGTGGTATATGACCAACAGCTGATTCATAACATGAGGTGTAACAATCCTTGTTTCTTTATCAATCTCATAGCCATAATATGTTGGGTCTGGCATATTTAGCATAGATATCCTCTCCAAATCAGTAACGGATATGCACACTTGATAGACTAAGTACAAACCTATCATCTTTTGGGCGGCGGTGCGGTGGGGCGTTAACTTTCTTGGTTTGATGCTCTTGTTTTCAGGCTACCATTTTACATTCTCAAGGTATTCAGAGACATACATTTATCGGACAGATAATTCTTGAAACTCACCATAACTGTTCATCATTACAATCAATGCCTTTTTCTTGCCAATTTCAAAGGAAGCGCAACAGGTGTCGCACCCTGTGAGTGTGTAAACCATCGACAAGATCCGTTCAAATTAACAACATTAACGTTTATCAAAAAACTATTATGTATAATGATTAATCTGGTCAAACGTAAATTCCCTTTGTGTCAGTCTCAAAGAATAGTTTTTCCACGCCCAAATGGTCAACGTGGTATACTATTAATACATGTACATCCGTGTATGGTCAAAGAAGAAGAGCAACAAAACCTTGCCTGGCTTTGAACTTGGAATTACAGCAATAAATGAATAAGCATGCCGGCATCAGCTTTCTCCTGGTTAGATTCAAGATATTTAATGACTGTTACACAGGCATACGAAGGGTGTTCATTATATTTTGCCAATGCACAAACAGCTCAAGAATAACAACTAAGGACATTTTTGGGCCTTTACATTTGTGTAACATATGTCTCCATCTCCATCAGAATCAATACACATGCCTTGTATAATTACACGGCAACGATAACTATATATATCTGCCAGCCGTTACATGTTAGCTAAATGTAGACAAAGATTATGCAGATTCACAGTAGCTGGCATGAGATAATATCAACATAATTAATCGCAATTAATTAGATGATGGGATAGCTTTCTGTAGATATAGATGTTTTACGCGTTTTACGTTTTAAAATGAGATCTGACTGAGTCATAGCTTATTCCGTTTTCTGCACAGTCAGAGTTTCTATGATTATTTAAATTCTTATAAAACTGTTTCCTACTTTCTTTGCATTCATTATCAAACCATGGCTGATTTTTCATTTTTGGTTTATGTGTAACATTATTATTAATCTTTTTCCTACAAATTGGGTCCCATCATGTTATAAAAACAAGAAAGATTTTATTCAAGCTCTTAATGGGTTTCAATATTCCGCAAGTTATCTGACATATATCTGTATATAAACCGATACGCGATAGTAAATAGATCGTTTTACGGTTTTGGAAAACATCTCCTGTCGTTTCATTTTAGGTAAGTGAGACTTTTTCTTTGTATGTATTGCGTTCGACGATTTCCAAATTTCTCCTTTCATACTTTTTCAGTATATTTTATACTTCTTACTGTTTAAAAGTTAGAAGATGAACGTATCTAATTTAAAAATTATAATTAATATCAGTGCTAAATTACTTTGAGGTAGGTTTAATCAACAAATATGTGAATTTCGTAATAAAAAATAAATGATATCAGGTATGATTGTTTTATCTAATAGGATGTGAATGTAATATTGAAATATTGTTTAATAAAATATATCCTTGTACGGTTTTGGAAAACATGTCCTGTCGTTTGATTTTAGAAATGATCCGGTAACGACGTCTCGCAAACCCACTGTGAGACAACAATAATCAACGAATGTCCAAAACCCTTTTTACATTGGCGGATATGCCGTCGTTAAACACGATTTAACAGCATAACTAGTCATTCCCTATCGAACGCTACTACAGTTATCAATATACATGCGCGTAATCAAAATCTCAAACTCCCCGTAGTGGTTACTTCCTCTTTCTGTTACAGTAATCACTGCCACCACATACATTTATAGATGAAATCCAGCTAAGTTTAATTATTTGGTTAAATATTTTTTAGGCCAATATTTCAACTTGCTTAATATAGGGAAATAGTGTGAAAAACGGTATCAGGGTACAAAAATGATTTATTTATATAAAAAATACCAATTTTAGCGAACATGCACACTGGTTACTAAGTTACAGTACTTGTAAACAAACATGCATTCCGTTGACAACCTTACAGAAGCTGTGCGTAAATTTAATAAAGAGATAAGCTTACACCCAAGCCAAACCAGGTTGAATGTGTTCAACATCTTCTCGAAGGTGATGATCGATGTTATTGTCAATTGCCTGTTTGTTACGGCAAGAGTTTGCTCTACCAAGCTTTAGGTAGTGTATCGCCAATTTTTGTATGATGATGATGATGATGTTGACGATGATGATTTAAATGATATAAGTAATACTAATAATGTCAGCTATTACAATGTTAACCACGCAGATGACAATAGTATAAATTTGTATTATAATGAAAATAACGAGAATGTTAGTAACATTCCTGTAGACACAATACATGGTTATGTAAATAACACAATATATAGTTATGTAAATAAAGGTGCATGTGTTACCAATAGTGGAGAGTGTATTATTGACATTGTTGATGACGATGATGATGATGATGATGATGATGATGATGATGATGATGATGATGACGGTACGGATGATGATGATGATGATGATGATGATGATGATATACATATACACACAGGCACGAAAGCACTCACAACACGTAAACACACACGTAAAGTCAAGTACACGCATGTACACACACGTACTCACATGAACAAATACACACGTACATACACACACATGTACACACATACAGAGTACACGTACGCACACGCACACACGCACGCACGCACACACACGCACACGCACAAACACACACACACACACACGCTAGTATACGCACGTACGTGTATACATGTACATACACACGCACGCAAGCACACACAACACGTAAACACACACGTACAGACAAGTACACACATGTACACACACGTACACACATCTACAAATACACACGTACACCTACACACACGTACATACGTACATCCACACACACGCACGCGAGCAAGCAAGCAAGCACGCACGCACACACACAAAACACACGCGCACTCACACGCGCAAGTACATAAATGTACACACACGCACTCACAACACGTAAACACAGACTTACAGACAAGTAATCACATTTACACACACGTACACACATCTACACACACGTACACATATGCACACAAACATACGCACGCACGCACACAAGCACGCGCAGACACACAAACACATAAATGCATGTACGTACGCACGCACGTATGCAATCACGCACACAACACGCGCGTACAAACGTGCACAAGCACTCTATAACGCACGTTCTCTCACACACACATACGCACACGCACACAAACACACACGCACGCACGCAGCCGCACAAACACACACACACACACACACACACACACACACACACACACACACACACACACACACACACACACACACACACACACACACATACACACACACACACATAAACGGACACGTACCCACACGTACATACATATACACACAGGAACGCACTCACTTATAACATGTAAACACACACGTCCATACTAGTACACATATGTACATACACGTACACACATGAACATACACGCACTCACGCACGCACGCACGCACGAACAAACACAAACACATGAATGCATTTACGCAGGCATGAACACATACACATACACACACACACACACATAAACATACACACGCACGCACGCAAGCACGCACGCACGTACGCACGCACGCACGCACGCACGCACGCACGCACGCACGCACGCACGCACGCACGCACGCACGCACGCACGCACGCACATACGCACGTACGTATACGCTCACTACACGTAAACACACACGTACATACAACTAACCACCTTTACAAACACGTACACACATGTACACACACGTACACATTTGCACACAAACAAACGCACGCACGCACGCACACAAGCACGCGCAAACTCTCAAACACATGTTTGTATGTACGTACGCAGGCAAACACACAAACACACACACACACAAACACAAACACACACACACACACACACACACGCACGCACGCACGCACGCACGCACGCACGCACGCACGCACGCACGCACACGCACACGCACGCACGCACATACACACACACACGCACGCACGCATGCACGCACGCACGCACACGTGCACACGCACACACACACACACACATTAGTACACGCACGTACGTATATACATGCACATGCACACGCACGCAAGCACAAACAACACGTAAACACACACGTACAGACAAGTACACATATGTACACACACGTACACACATGTACAAATACACACGTACACGTACACCCACACACACGCGATCAAGCAAACACGCACGCATGCACACAAAACACACGCACACCCGTACTCACATGCGCAAGTACATACATGTACACACATGCACACACGTACTTATAACACGTAAACACACAAGTACAGACAAGTTATCACATTTACACACACGTACATACATCTACACACACGTACACATATGCACACAAACATACGCACGCACGCACGCACGCACACAAGCACGCGCAGACACACAAACACATGAATGCACGCACACACAAACACATGAATGCACGCACACACACACACACACACACACCCACACCCACACCCACACCCACACACACACACACACACACACACACACACACACACACACACACACACACACACACACACACACACACACACACACACACACACACACACACACACACACACACACACACACACACACACACACACACACACACACACACACACACACACACACACACACACACACGCGCAAACACGCACGCACGCAAACACGCACGCACGCACTTACACACTCCTACATACATTAACACACACGCACGCACTCACTCACACCCCGTAAACACACACATACAGACAAGTACACACATGTGCAAACACGTACACATATGTACACATACACACGCATAAATAACCTAACTGTGTTGATGAGCCGATAAACAATAATCAATTCAATTCATGCAGTGTAGCCACATGTGCAAGGCCATATGTACACGCAAATTTTACATGCAGGATAATACATTATGTTATGTTGTTGTTTCTTTTTTTTTCGTTCGTTTTAATTAAATGCAACTAAAACACATTATCATGGTTTAACGCGTATTGAAACACCTTAGTATTCTTTCAAAACGTATCCAGTACCTTTAATATACCTAAATGTATATTTGCGATTGCACTCAGGTAAACTCAGAGAACAATTGCATTTGGCGGGAAATGTAGCAGAAATGAACACCAACAAATGTTGCACTACTCTGACACACCTAGACTGTATTGTTGTCTTGACACCTGTAAGTCGACTGGATTAATTGACTGGGGTTTGCTCTCTCAAATTTATGGAGCTTGTCAATTATGTTCATTGTTCTGTTTTCACAGCACTTGTGGGCGCGGTGGGCGTTTTAAAGGTGCTCTAGGCGTCTAAAGGAGGGTTTAAAAGGGCGTTTTAAAGCAACGCTGGGCGTTTTAGACGGGACTATTGCGTTCCACCGCTAATGACAACGTATTCATACACTGCACACAGTCTAGCAAATAGTTCCGAACTATATGCAAAATATACATAACTATATGCACTATATATATATATATAGGCATATATATACTTAAAGTCACCAGGATACTGGGTCTCTCAATTGGAACACATTTATTGGGACCACCATGAAATAGTGTGAATATACGTTTTTGGTATTTTTTTTATGAATTAAGTACACCTACGGGTACTTATGTATCCCTATATAGTCGTAACTTAGCGGGTAATTCAACTGTTAAAGCCTTTTATTCTAAAACCATAATACTGGGTCTGACCCAACATTTTTGCTGGGTCTTGTTAAAATATATATATATACCACATCACTAGTTTATTGGGTCATTGTGAATTTCCCAATATATTGGGTCCTGAACTCTGACCTCTGATTGGATAAACAGTATATATATACACACTTAGCAAATTATCAAGGGGAGATAACCCCTACTCAGGGGCCCAATAAATGTGTAAAATAAGTTATGTGCGAGAGGCTTAATTAGGTAAATGTAGTTCTGTTAAACATGCATGTATTGTTGGGTCGTTGAATTGTTGGGTCAAGACCCAATAGGCAGATTGAGGACCCAAAAACAAGGTAAGGACCCAATATATCGAGTGTAAAAATCATTTTTGACCCAATAAACTGGTGTCTTTAAAACTATATATATATATGAATATATATATATATATATAGGGAGAAACATTTGTGAACTATCAAGGAGAGACAACCTTCGGACGAACTACGGCAGGGCGCCTAGCTTCTGCCTTGTGAACGTGAATCTCTTACGAGATCCCTGTTTAGAAAGTTACCGTATCGAGTTCAAATTCTCTCCCTTTATATATATATAAGGTGGTCTGTCCTTGGTAGTTCACAAATATTTCTCCCTATATATCGAGGCCATAGAGCAAAAAGGGGTTATGTGCATAATTCAGACTTTTGAGAAAATGGACATTAAATGTTTGAGTTCCAATGAAAATTCAACAATTCACTGTATGTTTATTATTTATTGAGGGCATCTTTGTACATTAACACTCCATGTTTACAGAAAATATTTTGAAAGTTCAACATGTATTTCATGCCCAAATAAGGATAAATGTAGATAACTCCTTTTACCTCTGGCAAATTTTACTAACAATTGCAATTAAAAAGGGGCCATCTGCCATATATCCCTATGTTGCATTAAACAACTATACACATTCTTTGAGTGTAAAGTTCTTGCTTGTCATCACTTCTGTTACAAAACTGACTGAATTCACAGTAATTATCCAGTTTTTGTAAAATGCATGTTTTTACTACACAATATTGTTGCCTCATACTTTCTACACTAATTCTCATCACTGTCTAACTCCTCTGCTTTCACATCTGGCTCTGGTAATTTGTCCTGTACCTTTAATGATGTTGGTAGCTGTTCATATAAGTAATGAAAACAGTCTAGCTTTTGACCTGAAGAGTGAGGACAAGTCTTGTTTTTTCGGGACAGAAATGGTTAACTTTTCAGCATATAGATATGTCATCGATGTTGATGCACACTGTCATCCTAGTCTTGTAGTCTTCCTCAGTTTTATTTCTTTCCATGAAAGCTTTTCTGTCAAAACCATAGTTAAAGAATATGCTTTCTGGCTGTGAACGTCTTATTTCAATCCATTTGATATCCAGTCAGTTTATTTTCTCGCCCGTAACTGTACTTTTCATGTTGGTAGTTATTGACTTTTTGTAGGATTTAAAGTCACAAATGTAATCTTACTTGATAGGTATAACAACACATGTATTATTTCGCCTGGTCATTGCTATAATTGTATCCCACTGTGATGGAACATGCACATTAGTATTCCTTTTAGAATGTGCTATTGCCGTATGCATAGAATCGCACTCCATCTCGGAGTGACCCCGCTCAGAGAATTTATGCCCGATAGTTTCAATATTCTCTTTTTTGTATACTGCATACAGTAATCCAACCGTAACAAATTGGTTACGGTTTTGTCGTCCATATGAAAAACAACCTCTTTTGTCGTATTTGGCAATGAAATGATAAAGTCAGTTCCTATTTCACAAGAACTTCTGCTACCATTTGTTTCATCACATAAAAAGCATGTTCCCTTTTTATCTCCAAGGGAGTATATTAAAAGGTTGTATGATGACAAGCAGCGCTTATAGTACACATCTCCAATTTCAGTGTGTGGTGTTGGAAGAACTGATTCTAAATCAAATGTTGCTGCAAAATAAGATGGGTCATTTAAAGCTTTTTCTTTGTCAGTTTTCTTTTCATTTCTGACTTTCTCTTTTAAAGTTTGATGTAGTTCATACTGTACATCAAGGTCACTATCCGCTACTCCGTGTTCTTGGTTTCCTTTGTAAACCGCCCAAACAGTACATTGGTCCTTTTTTGGTTTATGAAATGGTAGATTGTACTCGCTTACAAACACATTTTTATAAACATTGAAATTACAAGGCACACTTACTCTGCTTCTGCAATTGCTTTGATATAGCTCACACATTTTCCTAATGGACACATTTGGATCGAGGTACTTTCTCTCCGTATCTTTTCCAGTGTAATGCGATGATACAGTTGCGAAAGATTTGATATGATCTCGAATTTCTTTCAATTTATCATCTGGTGTTTTATTTTTCTTTGCATACTCAACTACCTTTTTTTCTATGTTCAGTGTTCCCAAGACAATCTTCTTACAGTCTCTCACATTTTGGGCCTTTTGTAACAACGCTAAAGGTAACAATTCCGCTAAATGTAACAGCCACCGCTAAAGGTAACAATTCCAACGCTAAAGGTAACAACCTCCGCTAAAGGTAACAATCACCTCTTCCGCTAAAGGTAATAACGCAAACGCTAAAGGTAACAACTTTTCATGTTAACGCTAAAGATAACAACTGCCTACAACTGCCTACGCTATAGGTAACACCGTTTTTTCAATATCTACAGTTTCAATGAAAATTTAGTTAACATGTTCTTGTTAGTTACTGAAGCATTTGATTCCCTTCCAACCGATGCGACCCGTATCGGCGTTGTTAGAGAGTGTGCTGCTCTCCTACTCGGACACGTGGATTTTCTGCAGGTTCGAATCCCACTGGAAGTCCGACTTGTCAAGTGAAAAAGTGTCGATTCTTGTGGATGCGGGAGATATACAGTACAGGTTCTACCCTTGAAAAACATGGCAGATCTGCCTCAACCGACCGTCATATATGGCCTAATATGTGCTAAAATGAGGTAAAACACTATTCAAACAAAACAAAACTCCTCTTACATCAAGATCATGCCAAATTAAGGTTGTCATCTGCGCCATTAAGCTGATTAGCTTGTTTAACGATGTAAATAAAACACGTATATGCAGTTTGTGACTGTTTAACTGTGATTTGGTTTCGTTTGCAGGTAATATACACCTTTAGTTCGATTTTACCCAATATGCTTGAAAACGCATATTTTCTTTTGCTATAATGGGTACGATATAATATAGCAAACAGAGTTTTAAAAAAAACATAGATCACTGGTGAGGAGAAAAAAATTAATGCAGACTTGAACCAGTACTATCTCATCTCAGAAACAGTTTACTAAAATGTTAATCGAATGATTACAAATATATGAAACGGAAACATGTCACTTTTACAGGGGAACACTTTCTGTATGCCAAACACGAAACTCGGCATGCATTTTCAAACAAACCCTATCGATGTTTTAAAGAACATACGAATGACATTGACAATACAAATACAGTTTACTTCCACTTTGATATTTAGTCCGCAAGTGTTAATTTTGAAGCTTCCTTTAAATATATAAATAAAAGGAAGGGTGTGTGTGGTGGGGTGGGGGGCGTGGCGTCAGAGTACAGAGTAGATTTAACTCTGTGAGATAAGCACGTTTGGGATATATAACCTGATCGGGTTTATTTCACAATCATCCAACATCACGTTCATTGATTCTATATGTAGGGTCTATTATATCTCCGTATTGGTTTTCAAATACAGGTATCTGATAGGTCACGTACGATGTCTTTCAATGATGTAGGAAACATAAAAAGAGTTTATTCCACGGTGTGATAAAATCACCAAATTGAATTGAAATGAAGCTCTGTCACATTTATTCTACATTATTTGAACGACCACTCATTTCTTTTACGTGGAATACCTAGAACTGTATTAATCCATGCTCAAGGATTGAACTTACGCCCCAAAAAATTAAACCTGGTATTGATTGAATAGCCCCTAATTTCTTAGAGAGACAACATGGCGGAATATATGCATTGGTCCAATATAAATGCAACGGTGTCGATGAGCCCGTTCTCCTTAGGAATTAGGGCTCTATCTGGCTTGATTTAAATCGCGACCCGCACTTCATTCAACGATTGAATCTGTCATTTATTAGTATACGGTATCTAGTTCATCAATTAACCATTTGTACAGTACAGACTTACACGTCTGAAATTCCTGTCAACCACGGTGCAGCGGGGGTGGCTTTGGCTCATATGCTGGAGGTCGTGGGCTCGATCCCCGACCGGGTCACACCAAATACTTAGTAGCTCCATTGCTTGACTCTGATGCTATAAGTGTTATGCTATGAATGGTCGGTCCGATGTCAGTTTAATGTTACTGGATGAGTCATGGCATGTGTCTACGGTGCGTTTTCAGTATACATTCTACATATTGAAAATAATATTCTGATTAAGAAAACATTTATGTTTTATCATTTTACATAAGTTTATGTAACATCTCGTTGTGATATAATCACAATACATTATAAATCAATCTCTCGGCTGTTCATTTGACGAACTAACATCATTAACTCTTAAATATCAGAGCTTATCTTATTCAGAAGTATTCATCATGCACATACTCGCATAATATTATGCAAATACATGCATAATTATGCACACAGCTGTTCATTTGACGAACTAACATCAATACATTGACCGTCACAGAAGCAGACCAACTTACTCAGTAATTCTGGTCGGTAACAGCTGGTTCATAACATAAGGACCTGTGTCTTGCCACACTCTTTTGGGTCTGGCATATTTAGCATGTGTTCTCCAAATCAGTAATTGATATGCACATTTGATAGATGAAGTAAAAACCTATCCATCTGTTTCGCGGAGAGTGGGTGGGGGTAACAAACTTCCTTGGTTTTAAACTCTTGTTTTCAAGTGCTCTGTTTTATTCTCAACGTATTCAGAGACAGATAATTCTTAAGCCTCACCAGCACTGTTCGTCATTACATTTGATGCCTTTTTCTTGCCAATTTCAAAGGAAGAGCAACATGTGTCGCATTCTGTGAGTGTGTAAACCATCGGCAAGATCCGCTCACATTAATGTTTATCAACACTATCATGTATATGGATTAATATGGTTAATTCTAAATGCTTGCCAGTCTCGAAGAATAGATTCACACTCTGTACAATTTGAATAATTGCCATTCCGTCGAAAATGATTTTTTTTCCTCATATTTTCCATGATATCGGCCTTTTTGTTTGCAACAATTTTCCCATCATCACACAACTAACTCAATGGTACAGGTGCATTCTCAAAAGTCATAACTCTTTCCAGATGCATATTTTTTAATTAGTGTATGGTTATTAGCCCTAAATACATCTCTTCCTCATTACTTAGAATATCTTTTGATTTTCATTTCACAGAATCTTACTATGTGTCATAGTCTTTTTTAAGTAAGACATCAACAAACTCTTAGTGAGCTCCTCCTGTCCTTCGTGTACTATTAAACGTTCAGTAAAATATATTTAAGTTGACCTAGGACAATCATTGTCCGTTAGTTCGTTTGAGTGTAGTGTACACTGTACTGTATTCATTAGGAGGGGTGATTATAATTGAGTACATACTACTTTTTCTGTGTCATGTAAGCAGTCAGATGCAATATTGGAATAAAATTCTGCCCAGAGCGGAAGGAGCACTGCTCTGTCATCACAAAACACGTCATATCTACCAATGTTAAACATTAATTTCTTTAATCGCAAACATCTTAGTTCTCTGCTCTGTCATCACATCTACCAATGTTATACATTAATTTCTTTAATCGCAAACATCTTAGTAACATGCTGTTACGTTTCTGATTTTAATGAAATTGTTCAAACAGCAACTTTTTTCTAATGTCTTCAGTTTACACTTCATAAACCTTACCGGTGCTCTGTACTGGATTCCCCTAATTACATACAAATCCGTATAAAGCTCGTTTTATTTTGAATTCTAGAGCCTGCACCACCACAAACATCTCCAGGGTTTTAACTTCTTGTCTTACTGCCGTTAAAAATCACGTTGAACAATAATATGCTTAAACTTATGAAAACTCTGGGATTCATTTATTTTGGTCTAAAATTGATTTGTATGTAATTAGGTGAATCCAGTACTTAGTTGGCAGTTTGTTTTGCTTTTTGTCTACCCCAACCTTGAAAGTCATGCACCGAGTGAATATGTGTGGCAATAACGTCATCCTCAGTAGATTGAACTGGAGTGTACGAAATAGTGCTACAGAGTTCCAGAGATAAAACATTAATCCCTTCGAATATATTTATATTTTAATACTGAATGATACTGGCTTACATCGAAAGTCGAAAAGGAAATTTTGGCCGGATCAGCAGCTCATAATAACGGCAATTGTTCCTTAAGAAATACATTATATTTTTGAGAGGTATCATTGTTTACGAATGATCATTTCTGCCGCACATTACAGTGGCGTTGGAATGTTTTAGAAACTCGGGAGGAAGGTTGGGCCCAAATGAACATTTTCAATTTTTGATAAGGTTTCACCCCCCCCCCCCTACCCCTTACTCGCCTTCGTTTTGCTTGTCACATATCCCCCCCCCCCCACACACACACACACAGACCCACCCCACCCACTCCCCCCTCGCCTTCGTTTTGCTTGTCACATATTTTTTTAATGCAAACAATATCTAATTTGCTTTGTCAATTGATTAGTGTTATGCTTTGCCGGCCACAAGCACTTGTGTTGGGTCAAAACATAAACTGGCACAATATGTGGTGGGAAGTGGGGGAAAACATACACCAGGCCCACCTTGTCAGATTATTGAGGTGTGCCTGTTGAGGAGTACATTCTTTAACATGAAAAGTTTTTACCTTTAACGTTAGGGTTGTTACCTTTAGTGGAAGAGGTGATTATTACCTTTACCGGAGGTTGTTACCTTTAGCGTGCGTTGGAATTGTTACCTTTAGCGGCGGTTGTTGCCTTTAGCGGAATTGTTACCTTTAGCGTTTTTACACATTTTCCTTTCTAGTTTCATCTGGGATTGGCAAATAGTATGAAAATGATTCTTCTCATGAATGAAACTTCTTATTTGTTGTTTCACGTTTCGTGTCTGACTGAGTGACATTTTGACAACAAAAGTTCGCTGTTAGTCGTAAGAGCCTAGCTGCCAGTAAGTTTGAAATATTTCTTTAGCACGTTCTTGAGAAACATTGCGCAAACATGCATTTAAAGCGACATTTGTAACAGTCTTTGTATTTCATCTCCTTGTTTTGGACAACTTTGCCTGTTTGCTCTGTATACTCATATACGTGATCCCTGTGATATTTTCGTATGTTTCTTTTCCATTTAACAGTGTTTTTTTTTCTTTTTTTCTCGACAAATATTTCTTAGCAGGGCTTTGATAGTCTGCTTGTTTCCGTGTCTGATTTATAGACTATAATATCACTTTACAAATCAGATAACAATAACATTATCTGCAAGGACAACAAGGGGGCATATGGCATATATCCCCATGGTGCTATAAGAAAGTGTCGAAGTTCCCTTGTTGCTGTCAAGTTTTGGTAGTTTTTCAGATAGCCCCATTGTGTTCTGATCATTCCTGGGGAATTATTTAATAACCTATGCTAGATATTTTTACATAACATAGAATGGACTAGAGGAATCAAAATACCATAAAACGTTAAAATATGCCAGTTTGGTATATAGCCACTTTTTGCTCTATGCCCTCAATATATATATATATATATAGTTTTCTAAGACCTGGATTATGGGTCATTATGTATCCCTCCCACTCACGTTGTGGGATACTTGGGTGGTATATGGGTCATTTATATTTTGACCCATAAACCATGTGCCTAAAACTGAACAAAATGGTTACAAATCGCTTAAATATCGTAATTGTGATAAAAACAAATTCACCCAGTATGATATATAAAAAAACATCCCACAACGTAAATCTATTTTTAGAACACCGCCGAGATTTCATCCGTTTTGCGACAATCACAGAGTTATATAAAGTGCCCACAATGATTCTATAAAAGTCCCATAACCCCCTGTCTGTGAGCACTCGCAAAGCATTGTGGGAAACAAAATGGCTCTTCAAGGAAAGGCTGCAAAAACAGTCTAACATTTAACAAAACACATTGAAGCATGTTGTCAAGAGGAAAGAAAACGTTAAGTAAAATTGTAAGATATAACAACGGGTCCGGAAATGAGAGAGCATTTAAAAAACAGTGTCTTGTACTCTACTGTAGAGTAACTTCGGGTATTTTCGACAGTTTTACTCACAAAAATCAAAATTATTTGTGTCGAAAATTCATTAGGAAACCTTCATTTGAAGCCAAAGGGCTATTCCAGATTATATCCGTACCACTTCCCCGAAGTGTTTTAAGCCCAAGACTGCCCAACCCCCACCCCAGGATTTTTTGTTTTCATAACCCCCCAACCCTGGAAATCTCTTCCTTACCCCCGCCCTCCCCCTAGACTAGAGAATCGAATAGAACACCCTCCTGGAAAACAAATCCTCCAAAATACCCCCACACACACCTGGAAATCCCATCCATACCTCAGCCCGCACCCACCTCTCACTCCCCCCCCCACACACACTGGAGAATCAATACCCCCGCTCCTGGAAATCCCTTCCTTACCAAAACCCGCCAACCCCACCCCACCCCTGGAAAAACACCCCCTAGGCCTAGGTTTTATTTCCTCAAAATTACACCCCAGGATTGTTTGTTTTTATAAACACCACTCTTGAAAACACTTCCTTACCAAAGTTCACCAAAACCCCATCCCCTCCCAAACCCACCCCTTTGAAAACCTTTCCTTACTCAAGCTCCCACCCTCCCCCCACCTGAAAAAACATTCCGAAAAAAGGTCCTTCCTTAGTGGATAGTGGTGCGCGGTATAACCGATATACCGGTATATTATGATACAAGTTACAAATAATACATATTACTATAATATGCTCGGTATTTTCTGTAAATGGCCGTGATCCGGCGGTGAAAACTCAGTTTTTGTTGCGAAAAGTCGGGGACAAATGTTAAGTTTTAGATTACTTATTTTAAGATCAGACTGTTTCAGGTTATAATGTTATGTCGTGTATGTATAGCAGGTTACCAATCGCTATCACATGCTTTCATAGATAGAAAAAATAGTTAACTAAATTCAGTTACACCTATAATTGGATTTCTTAATTCCTTTAGCTTTGACCGATACCAGGGCCTTTTAACCCTTCTTTGAAGCGGCCTGTATAAGGCCCCTTCGGAGTTCCCACCCAAATTTCTTTTAAAATCGTGCAGTTTTCCCCATTTAATAAACTTACTTCTGGAAATTTCATTCCCCATTCATGGACTTTTTCTCCAATTTAGGCCAAAAGGCCCCTCCCCCAAAACCGGTAAAAATGTCCTGGATACGAATCTTCCATAAATGGTGTGTAAATATTTCAGACTGATTGTCTTTTGCAATTAGATCAATATATATTGCGAGTGCCAGAGCACATGACTCAAAACATACCGCAATGTTTCTATAGAGAAACTGGCAGTCGTATGAAAATCTAGGAAAATGAAGGACTACTGAACTTTTAATACTGCTGTTTAGTGTTGCTTATAAGTATGTTCAATTAGTTAAGTTAGCACTTGTAAGTTTTGAAAGATGTACGCTGAACCACTAGGCCACTGTTATTTATTGGTATGTTGTAGCATTTTTAACACTAAATAGGCATTACGTAATAACAAACGCGCGCACATAAACTCATGGAGCGCTAAATAACAAGTCGAGATTTGGTTGATTTGAGGTGATGGATTAGTTTCATATTGATAACATACAGTATTAAACCAGGCAATGTTAATTTACACGTGCGACAATATGGACTACAAATTTATTGATCCATCTTTAGTTGCGTTCAAATATGTTAAGTTATTTTGCCTCATAATATATGGTAGTTAGTATACTATTTTCTTAAGTAGTCTTGTAGTGCAGTGGATAGAGCACCGGACTTGAAATCAGAAGGTCGTGTGTTCAAGCCCCGAAAGAAGCGAACTTTTATTTCTGTAAAAATTACTGTTACCTGTGTATAGGTACGATGTGCACTCGTGGATGTTTATACAGTAAATGATTTCTTGCGCTATATTTGCTCGCTTAAATACCCGATTTCGACATGAGATGGTGAACATGAAGTTACAACTAAAGACAAGCCTACAAAGAAGAAATCGATTGATATAGGGACTCTGTAGCTTTAAGCAAAACATAAAAATTGTTTATGAAGGAAAAAAAGCCATGAGCCGCCACCTGAATACACGACGGGTACAAACATGAACCTGTGATGATGAATGTAAATATTTCAATGGTATTTCAATATTTCTGTTTTATTATACCCACGTTTTTGAAAAAAACAGGGTACATTAAAATCGCCTCCCTTTTTCCGTCCGTCCTTCACCGCATCTCCTCTTAAACCGCTGAACGGAATTCAACCAAACTTAGGGTATGACGTCACCATATGATGAAGGCGTGCTAGAGCAACATTATTTTTGGCTCCGAGCCCAGGGGCCCTCATGGGAGAGGGGTCAATAGGTCAAATAAACTAAAAATTCAATTACACTGTCATTTTTGCATATTTTTGCACATAACTTGGTATATGTAATCGTCTATAAAAGATAAACAACATATTAAAGATTTTTTTTATTTCGCAAACTCGAACGTCTGCCCTGGGGCCCAGGGTGTGTGGGTCGGGCGGGTGAGATTTGGGGTCATTTAAAAAAAAAAGTAATTATGTCATAAATGAAACATTATGATGATGGCTCCGCATCCAGGGTCCCTCAGGGTGGTCAAAAGGTCAAATACACTTAATATGTATTTACACTGTCATTTTTCCATATTCTTGCACATAATTTGTTGTATGTAAACGTCTATAAAAGATAAGCAACATATTTAATGATTTTATTATTTTTATTATATCGAACTCGGACCTTCTGCCCGGGGGATTAATTGGTATAATAGTCATCTAATAAAGAGATACACAGCATGTCAAATGATTTATTATTTAAAACTCGGACGTCTTGCCTGGGGTTGGGGTTGGAAGGGGTGGGTGGTGGGTTGAGGGTAACAGGGGGTCAATTTATGAAGTGACCTGTGTGAAGAAAACGTGGGTATTTTATGACGGCCGCGCCGTCGAATTCGTTCTAGTTCAAATTATTATTAATAATAATTGTAAGTTAAACACAAAAAGGAAAAAAAACAGATGTGTGCTTTATTTCTTTCGCTATATTGGAGCTGAAGCTGGCTAAAATCTTTATTCCATCTGACATCTTAAATCTAGAGTTCATTGCCATTAATGAGATAGATGACCTTTGCTCATTCTGGCTTTTCTGTGACGCACAACAAATAAATGTGTGCGCTTTGACACACATTTTGTATAAACAAGCCTTAAATTAATTTCCTTGGCGTCATTGATGACCTAACTGTTATTGTATTTCAAAAAAGAATGTGTAAGCTGAACCTCGCCCATCTCGTTTTGTAACTGCGTGTGGTGGAAATGTTTGAAGGATGAAGCGCAGACTATGATCAATAACTAAACATAATCTACGATTTTCTGGAGTAAATAGAATTTTAAATTTCAAGTTTGCGAAATTCAGAGCTTCGGTATGTTCAAAATCTTGACATTTTGTTAGCTGTAAGGCAACGGCACAGAAAGTAGTACACTGTTGTTATATAAACAATATAGCCGTCAGCTACACATTTGCGTTGCAACATATGTAGGATATTTATTATTTAAAATACAGATAAATGTTTATCACTGGTTTCATGTAAATAAACTATAGATGGATCAATCGGCTAAATGATATTGCACAATTTGAAGCGAACTTTGATTTTGAATGCAAATTCGTTTTGGCGGGAATCTGACGCGCGTCAAGCTATTATGACGTAACCAATATGGTGACCTTCGATATACATTCGCAACATCTCGTACACTGCTTCGCAGCATGACTCGAATGTAATACGCAGGTTTCCATATTGGTTACGTCATACTAGCGTGACGCGCGTCAGATTCGCGCCAAAAATAATTTTCATTCAAAATCAAAGCTATCTTCAACACTTTGCAATGTCATTTAGCCGATTGCTCCATCTATAGTTTATTTACGTGAAAGCGGTGATAAACCATCTGTATTGTAAATAACAAACATGCAATGCAAATCATACATCAACACGTGTGGCAAGCGGCCAAATTGTTTATGTAGCAACAGCTTAGCAACAGTGCACTATTTTCTGTGCCGTTGCATTCCGGCTAACAGAATGTCAATATTTTGAAGATACCGAAGCGCCCTGATACACACGAGGCGGGATCCCGAGGAATGACGGGATTGAGCGTTCACGCATTCGAGTAATGCTTGGAAGCAGCGTACGAGATGTTGCGAATGTCTATCATCACGCACCTGCCCGCAAGGAACGATAGCTTATTTTCCAAGCTCTTGAAAGGGAGATCAGTAAAAGACGCAGTGCGTAAATTTTGGGAAAGTTTGTTGAAATGGTGAAGTTATACTATACTCAGTTGCAAAAGAAAGTGTACACTTTGAAAATTTCACTTTTCACCCCTATCCTCTTAATCAAGCAATAGTCCTTATTGGCAATAAAACGATACAAATTTTGGTACAGAACATTGCATATTAATTTTGGAATTTATACTATTAATTCTTAATAAAACTCAGTGCACACTTTCTTTCGCAACTTAGCCTTGTACACTTTCTTTTGCAAATGAGTATATATACTTGATATTCAGGGGCGTAGCTGACCTGAAATGCATGTGTAGGCTCGACAAACTAAGGGGGTCCGGGGGCAAGCTGATATTTTTTTAAACTTAAGCTATGAATTGGTGCGTTTTGGTGTTGACAGACAACTTTATGGTATTTTAAGAAATGTTTTTTTTAACCTTTAACCAACCCCACCCCCACCCCTTCCGGCTTCAGTTTTTATTGCATTTTTGGACTTTTCATATTTTTTAATTTTTCGAAGGCCTGGCCTATATGGCCTAAGAGTAGCTACGTCGATGATATTTACGTAACGAATTTTATAGACATGATAGAGAGATTATCAAGGAAAGCGCGTGAGCCGTGAAGTGATAAAAAATCAGTAAAATAAATAGCATCTGGACAATCACATATAAACAAAGTGTTCTGCTTTGACGAGTGTAATTAATACATATTATGACACTTAGCCTATACCCAGTTACCAACATTTTTACTACCAGGAGAGCTGCACTATAAAATATACATTCTTGAAAAAAAAAAAAAAGTTGAAATGAGAATGGGCAAGACACTTTCCCTTAGCCTCGTCCGTCGGATGGGGACGCGTCCGTCGGATGGGGACGTAAACCGGGCGGTCCCGTGTATCGGTCTATCCTCCGAGCACGTTAAAGAACCATAGGAATCTATTCGATAATAAGAGTAGGGCACGGTTCCCGGATTCCTATGTATCCTTCCCGTCTCTCTGGGGCGGCTCTAAATAACCTATAATGTGTGGATGAGCCGTTAAACAACATTCAATTCAATTCAAATAATGTGACACAAAAAGTGTAACTTTCTGATCGCAATTTATTAGTTTTGCATTTAATTATAAAAAACACATTATTTGTTGAATGTGCTTGTTAATTGTTGATCGTGTATCGCGATACATATCGTATCGTGAGCCCTGTATCGTGATACGTATCGTGAGCTAGGCGTATCGTTGCAGCTCTACTAACCAGTCTGTTTCTGTTAAATGCTATATGTCAAATTGTTAAAAAAAACGTTATGCGACACACTAATAATTAAATGGAAATTAAGTGCACGTAGCTTGTCGATAAATTATATATTGACACTAATGATGTGTATTCAATAAATTGACACACTCCACATAATTATTTTGATCCAGTGTCGTGGCAATGGGAAATCACCCTTAAATTCAAACTTGAGGGATAAAATCTCATTTTCACTAGAACTGAGGGGTAATCACAGACATATTTACTCATATTCGGGAACAATGTTTATGGCCACAATATTCGGTCAAGGTCGATAACCACCCAGATTGCACTGGAGTCATGGTCCTTTTATTGTTGAAATTTGATCATGTTTGCGGCTTCCGCCCAATAATTTCAATATTTATAATCCAGTATTGATGAAACTTTAGGATAATATAAATTGGCACACTATCTCGACCAAGTTCGATAACCAGTCATAATGATCCTTTAACGTCTAAGTTATGTCGCTAGGATATTTGAAAATTGACGACTCCGATGTTAATACAATTTTGGGACAGCGTATATGGACATAATATCTGGGCCACGTTTGATAATCAGCCAGATCGCCAATCTAAAGCTCGAGTTATAGCCCTTTGATTTTTGAAAAATTAAGAATTTTGCAGCTTCCACTCAATAACTTAACATTTATAATCCAATATTATGAACCTTGGGGACTTTGTTTATGGGCATAATATCTAGACCAAATACGATGACCAGCTAGATCGCACTTATGCCGTGAGTTATGGCCCTTCGATTTTTGAAATTTGATAATTTTTGTGGTGTCTGCTTAATAACTTTGACATTTATAATTCAATATTGATGAAACCTGGAGACAATGTGTATAGTCGTAATATCTTGGCCAAATTTTATAACCAGCAGATCTCACATATAATGTCGGAGTTATGGCCCTTTGATTTTTAAAACTAAATGTTTTGTGCAAGGTTCTCTCAGCATGCTCAGTAATCTAATCTTGATGACTTATTGTCTTGGGCATCACAGTACATAACTTGAAATGGGTTAAATACAAAAGGAGCATAAATAAGTTATACATGGTTATATAAAATGGATTCACACGTATGCCGGGCTTATGTTGTGCCAATTTGCCACTCTTAATTGGTATGCTTTAAAATTCAAATCCCTTTTTTCAACTGATATGTATGTGATAAGATCGTTGTGCTCGCCAAAACGACGATCGGGGAGCATATTGTTGCCGCTTTGGCGTTCCGTCCGTCCTTCCACTCAATCGAATTAAATTGGGACCGCATGAACCATAACTTTACGCAGGTTAATGACAGATTTATCACCCTTTTACACTATTTTTTTCGCAAATATAATGAAACTTGAAAATGATAAATGAAAAAAAAGTGCGTAGTTCAAGAACCACAACTCTATCTTTTACATTATATTGTTTTCTTTTTTAAATGATCTTTCGATCTTTTCCTGACTTGGATAACACGCACGATGAATTTAATAATACATAACAATACATATATATATACCAAGCTGTCAACCAATATTACTTACCAATATATGTAGACATCACCTCCTGTAAGGTAAGCATGCTAATACCTAGGTTTGAACCAATGTCATACACAGGGCTTTCCATTTGTTTTTGGGTTACAAGGAGATTTATATTTCTTCTTTTGTTGTTGTATGTGGACTGCTAAAAGTAGCCTGTCCGTAACCAAAGAAGAAGAAGAATGATTATTAACAAGAGGCCCAAGAGGGGTTTTCCTTTGTATATATCAGCTTTCTGAACATTTGTTTTGCAAAGATTGGATAGAAAATAAGTACCTACTGATTAACAAAGCATTTGTTTTTTCAGTAATCAAGGGCAATAACTCCTTTTTTATTTTCCTTTAGATGTGGTTTTCAAACTTATTGATCTTTCGTCAATATTAAGACTTTGACCAAGTTTGGTAAAGATCGGATGCAAAATGCAGTCGCTAGAATGTTGATAAATCAAACTATAGAATTTTTTCATTAAATCTAGGGACATAACTCACAATGTTTACTAACCGATATTAGTGGTATTTGAACTCGTTTGAGCTTTCATCCATATTAATACTCTGGACAAGTTTGGTCAAGATCATACGCAAAATGAATGTGATAAAGTGTTGACAAGGCACATGTTAGCATTTTTCATTAGATCAAGGACCATAACTCTGGTGTTTATCATCCGATTTAAGTTCTTTTTGAGCTCGTCCTCGATTTACCAATAGCCAAGTTTGGTAAAAATAGAGGAGGCTAGAGTACAGACAACAACAAAATAACGGACGGACGACGGACAACAGGCCATGTTGGTGAACAACAATGACCAGCAAACACAGAGACACATACAGTTCACACAAAGTGAAAAGGGTGAAGGAAAACGTTTTCACATTTAACGTTGCTATGTTTTTACGTCTACGGTAAAAAAAAAAGTATTCACGATTAACATGTTTAAGGTAAAATTGTATTACATTCATCACCAGTGTCGTTTTCACATTTATGGTAAGTTTCACGTTTATGGTAACATTTTATTACATTTATGACAGTTTTCACATTTATGACCGTTTTCACGTTTAAGGTTCATACAACCCGTTTCTAAAGCATTTCATTGTTTTTGAGAACTTTAATCACAAACGCATTGAAATAAAACGTACTGACATCACGTTTTTGACGGTTTAACGTCACATGACAGGATTTGTGATGGGTTATGCATTATTTAACAGTCGCAAATGTTTGCACATGAAACAATCGGATTGCAGGATTTTTTGAAAGTGAGTTTGAAAGAGCACATAACATAACGTAAGACATACCAGCACACTACTCAGTACAGGTAAACGTATGAAGTTAACAAATTACCATGTCTTTCCATCTGTTTAAACCTACTTTGTAAAAAAAGGTTCTGTTTTCCACAGTTTTTCTGGACAATTTTGAAATGAGGTGACTTTCCTTCGGGAAAACATTGCCAATTGAATCGCTTAATATCTGTTTATAATTTATTCGTGGCTCGATATCGATCTTGGTTTAAAAAATTGTTAAGTCCGATATAGTTTTCTGTTTTGCGGATATTTTCGGATCGTACGGCAATTTTGTTGTCAGTATTGCTAAGCATGTTGCATGTTTTTACAAACGCTCTAACGATACAGAGTACAGAGTTATCGTTACTTGACTGGCATGCCTATTTTACTGCAATTAATTAGTGCACATCTCCAGTGTTAAACCGAATACCGCAACCAGTCAACCTCTGATGTAGACATTCGAAAATTTGATATAATATAACGGCCGACACGCGTCATAGTTTGACCTTCTGCATATATCAAATTTTCAATGCGTATTTTGCTCTGAATATTGTTTAATTTATTTATTGATTCATAATTTTCTGTTGCTGAGATGTTGATATTTTACCTTATTTTTAGTAGGTGATCAGATATGTTTAACTCGGTTTTTATCCTTAGATTCTATAGTAAAATAAAAAATCTTTGGAAAGGCAGAGTGAAAAGACAATACTTTTCAAGATTCGATTTTGAAAGGTACATATCTTGAATCAATTTGCATAAATGTGTATGAAATTTGCAGTTTTAAATAATCACAATGTAAATACCTTAATTTAAAAGTAATGTTTTCAGTAAACTTGGTTGAACAACTCGGATAACGACCGAGGCGATCACCTACCAAGATTTACAGTGTGTCAAATTTCTGGTCACTGATTGGTCTATTTATTTTGATGATGCTTTATCGAAATAATGAATAAACTTTATGTTTTGTTCTGATTTTTATGCATGCTTATCGCACCTTCATGATATCACATACTGGTACATGTATTCCTGTAGTTTTTCATCTGAATTACATTAACAAACATTGATCACGTCCTCTTTATACTTAATTTGCATTTTTTTGTTGATATTTAAGTTTAAAATAGCTACGTCTTAGATTATAACCAGTTTTCGCTGATATTCTCTATTTTACACATTTTAAATATTTTTAAAGTTAAAACAATTACAATTTTAAAACATACTTAAAAAAATGTGACCATGCGGAACTCGAACCCAGAGGCTTGGCTCGCTGTGCTTTTTTTAAATGTCATCCTCGAAGTTCTTTCAATTTTTGCATGATATATATATATAACAGGAAACACAAGCTCAAATAGCTTTCAACTGACAATAGACATCCCAGCTGCTCAGTATGAAACTCCTGCATCTGAAAGCACACGTGCTAACCACTCGAGGAAGCTTAGACAATTTATTTTTTCCCACACGCCATACCACTGTGGAACTCATTGCCATGCAGCTACGAGTTTGGTAACCTTCAAGTGGGAACTAACCACCTTCTCCCTTTAAAGCTTTGAGTTCCAGCTATACGTTTCTAATGATAGTCTGAAGCTGTGCCGGTTAAGCCTAGCACCCAGGGGCCGCTATGGTAGCTTTGGTAATTCAGTCTAGAAGGCTCTTAACAGGCAGTTGGTATACTCCTAATATCTATTTTCCAAACTTAACGGTACCTGTTTTTTTAAGGCTTTTTCTTTCTACCGCCACAGTGTATAGTGATTGTTCAAGTCATTGTGACACGAGTTACTTAACTGTTTGACTGATGTAGAGCCTGTTAGTAATACTTGTATGGCTGGAAATCCCTAAAAAAGCAACACAGGAACGATTGATTCTACTGTATAAAGGGTTAAAATGCAACTTGAATAAACCAAACAAGTGATTTGGTTAACAAAGATAGGAAAAAAAGGACTCATGAGTTTAATCTTTCAGGATCTCTCATGCTTCACATGTAGTACAGATAGTTATAAACGTGTAGGCTTACAGTTTGGTCCTAAACACTATTAGGGACTGGAACTATCTCCCTCTTCTTGACTCATTCAAATCATTGTCTCTCTACAATAATATACCCTGCAGTTCAATTAATAGCCTCAGTTGAAACATCCAAATCCCAATGGTTCAACACAAAATTGATCAAGTCTGACCAATTCCCTTAATTTTCATGTTTAACACATGCAAGATCAAGAAAATCATCTTCGGAAACTCAGCGGTATATTTATTAAAATCCTAGGATGCAAGAAAATAATTAAGATATTTTCATTTTTGAACGCATTTGGATTACTACTAATGATATCCAAATTAAGATAATTAGCAACGAGTGAGAATTGCGGTTTCAAAACTCTGACGATTAAAACAGAACAACCGAAAGGTGTTCAACATGCCTTTTAAGAAACAATTTTTTGAGGACTCAGTGCTGTAAAAAGTGAGTTGAAACAGCGTATTTTTTCCAATAATATTTTACTGTTGTTCGACTGTTTTTGTGCCTGCGAGCTTCAAATACACTTGCCTTAAGTATTAAATGAGTTAAATAAAATTATCTGATGCGAGTATGTGCTGATCATCTTATCAATTTTTATCCAACATGTGCAATAAACTCAATAGTAAATAAGCATGAATGTCAGATTCATCACATAAGTTCAAAAATGCCACACAACTTACATTTATTAATGTAACCTGCCTACAGTACATATATATATTGTTGTCAGCTAATGACGTCGTATGTTTTGCATTAATGGCATTGTGTATGTTGCCTCAATATTCTCCGTACGCCACCGCTCCATGGCTGGGATGGCAAAGACACTGAGTTTGAAACCATCTCACTGCAGCGGGTTCGAATCCCACTTGGAGATCGACTTTTGTGAGAAAACGTTGATTGTAAGAATCAACGTTTTCTCACAAAAGGATAAGGGAAATTATACAGACCTTCATTTGCATATTTATTACACCAGTGTATTACGCTAAATATATCATTGCTTTATTACAATCCCACACTGCAAATTATATTTTACATATAAAGAAATAGTTATCATAGGATAAAAAAATGAATGAAATTTATTCATATTTTATGAACATTGAAAAAACTTGTTTTTAAAACATGTTTCATAAACAAAATATGAAACACGACTCCATTATAAAGCTCCTATATTGTAACATACCTCAAAATTATTGAATTGTAATTAAAGCTTTCTGCTTGCAAATTAAAGTCAGATGCTTGACCTTTTAGACTTGACATACAGCCAACTGTCAAACTCACAACAATCTCCACGCAGAGTTATCGTTCCTTGCACTCACATATATCTCTGCTAATACTAAATTACAAGATTTTGGTAAAACCTGTTAAATTGGAATATGTTTGCCTGAAACTTATTCATTTCTTGTGTAAATTTTCAGAATATCTGCAGATTAGATGTTGCAAGATTTGAAATAATGCACGAAAATAATTTAGTTTTAATCGGGACTATTTTACTACAAAACTAATACGTACTTAGTTCTTCTCAATCGATACGCATATGTAAACATTTCAAACCGAAGCTCGATAGCAGAAAATTACTAAAAGAAATTAACCCATAGAACATTTTTTAAAAAGAAATTATTTAATATAGGTCTATATTTTCTCATTGCAGATCACGCAAAAGGATTTATTATAAACATCGGCATAACGTTTTTGAATAATTACGTTACAAACGTTGGCCCTACTTCCTTTGACGTTGACAGTGTCATATGAGGAACGAGTGTACTCTGAGTAGAGATTGACTCACAGATAGGACAGGAAGAAGAATGTATCTACTGTATAAATAGCACGACCTTTGTGGAGTGGCCATCAAGTAATTGTTTACGTAAAGGATTATATACTCAGCAAAGTGTCAACTGAAGGAAAGCAGTCTGCCCAAGAAAGGGTGTCTTTTATATGATATTTAAATGGTTTTCTATGACTGAGATTTTGCTATCAGGCATTAACAACCATCATTGGATAATTACTAAATATCTTTGATCTACCAAATGGACGTACAATGAAGAACACAGACAGGAAAGAGTCACTTGCAGAAAAGCCTTGTCGTACTAATGACTCCTCAAGGAAAGTATCTTCCATCTGATGTAAATGGTTGTCTGTGACTAATAGTGCATTTTTCTGTCAGGCATTTCCAACCAACACTCGATGGTAACACAAACATCTTTCAGCGATGGGTCACACATTTTATGATTTTTTCAAGACCATGGCACTGAATTAAGATGACATACGATATGTTGTACATCAATAGAAACTCTAGTTATAATAAGTGATTGATGCAATCCAGTATTCTTATAAGGCGATACTCAGTTCAGTGTTTACGACAATCAGGGAAACTCCGAAGGTATGAAAGGTTCTCAATATTTCACATCAATACTTATGATAAAGCGTTGACAATATAAAAGTAAACAAGGTCCATCCAATATTCATTATGCCATTTATATACGCCCGTAGGGACGTATTATATCGTGGCGTTCGGTCCGTCTGAGCACATGTTCACTACCTTAGTTGGTAGGAGGTGTGGCTTAATACATAGGCATTCAATACAATTTATTCCATAACCACTTAAGCTTATTGTTTGTATAAGTGGTCATTCCACTCAAACAAATGAACAACCACTAAAGGTACTATCCGTTGGGACGTCCGTCCGCCTGTCAGTTAACGTTTACCTGACAACTGAATGTGGCTAATACCTTTCAAAGTACAAGGTCTGCAACAATGAGATTTTGTAAACATCTTCAGCATGATCCAGTGGATACATATGATAAAGGCCCATAACTCTCTGGTTCATATTTTTGAATTATTTCACTTTGAAAAAGGTTTAATCTGGAACTTTACCTTGCCAACGACGGGTGTATATGCCCTGCTCTTATTGATTAGTCAAAATGTTGAACATCTTTGCCACCACTCATGATCCAAGATGGCCACTGTTCAACGTTGCTAAAAATAGACAGAATTTGGGATATCACAAATATGAGCCTGCTATCTCTCGGGCTGGTTCTCTCATGTCTTTTAGCCAGTTCAAAAACTCATTTAAGCTGTGCAACCTAAACGTAGATGATACAGACTATGTGTCAAGTACAAGTGTATAATAGTATCGTCACCCGATGAACCCACGCAATAATGGAAACATCTAATTTGAAACGGTAATACTCTTTTGGTAAATTGTATGCAACCTCTTAACTTTGTTTACAAACACAATACCTGAACACATTTGACCCTGCACACTTGTGTTCTGCTAAGCAATGGTACATCAGTTTCAGAACTAATTTTGCACGTAAAGTTAAATTCTATTCTGTTGATTAGGCAGCGTCTCCGTGGCCGAGGGTTAAGAACGTTGCGTTGTAAACCTTCTCGCCTCTCACCACTGTGGGTTCGAATCCCACTGGGAGCTCGACATGTAACTCCATGTCCACCGCCGTATGCATGCCATCTTCGGTATGGTTAAAATTGTGTACTATTGATTTTATGAATATTGAGTTCTGCTCAACCCGGGGCTAGAGGGCGTGAGCGGTAACTAGCATATTTCACTACCGCTCATGAACAGTCTCAATCAAGGCTGCAATATTTCGTATGTGTCGTGCTCGGCCGTTTCCAAAGGTCCATTATCATACTCTTTTTTTATAGCACGGTGGCGTTGCTTGTGCAGTGTGGCGGCGGTAAAACGTCTCCCCGCGCTTGCAATCAGTACTGTTATTCATTCGATCTTTGGAGTTTGCTGAGCCCGATACCTTATTTAGTTATCGGTGGTACATTTTCAATTTCTTTTGTTTTCTTACTTAATTTTGATTCGGTGGTTCCACTACTCCGGCCGATAAAAGGCTCTGGGTATTGTTTAACCACTTATAGGATATGTTGTCTGCTTTTTAATTTAGTCTTTTGGCTGTTACTTGTGATACGCAGGCTTCATAACCGCTCCTCCCAACTAAATTCCATTATGTTTATTTCGCTCTTCGGGGCATTTAATTTTATAAGATACTGGGACCATACGCCGTACGACATGGGGAAGCAAATAACTCCATGTCCACCGCCGTATGCATGCCATCTTCGGGATGGTTAAAATTGTGTACTATTGATTTTATGAATATTGCGTTCTGCTCAACCCGGGGCTAGAGGGCGTGAGCGGTAGCTAGCATATTTCACTACCGCTCATAAACAGTCTCAATCAAACCGAGACTGCAATATTTCGTATGTGTCGTGCTCGGCCGTTTCCAAAGGTCCATTATCATACTCTTTTTTTGTAAGTCAGGAAGTGTCGAGTCTTACGGATGGCGGGACGTGTACAGTACTGGTTCTACAAAGGAAAAGTGGGTGGTCTGCCTCCACCACAACAAAAAATCGACCGTCATATATAACCTTACAGTCATGTATTGAAAATGACGTAAAACACCATACAAACAAATCTGTTGATTAGATTGCATATAATTCCCTCAAATGATAAGGCTTTCGAATACTTCGTTTCATTTAACAGTTTAATAAGCATACTCTGCAACAGTAAGAAAGAGAGGTAAGGTTACTTAAGTTCATAGCTATAAACCCGCATCATGTGTTCCCTCTTGGCAGATAAATGTCTAATGAAAAATGTCATCATTTATCTCATCCCCTTCTGAGGCTGCTGTTTTGATTGGAAATATGTCTGCCAAGCGGGAACACATGGTGCGGGTCTGTGGCTCGAAAGCACAAGGCTTCATCAACTGAGCTACTTGCGACTGCAGAGGATATAATGGCCGTCATTTGCATCACTCATCGCATCATGACGATGTGCAGAACCCTAAACCCGTGTCAGTATCTTCAAGGTCAAGGTCACTATGAATGTAAATATTGTGTTCGAGTCAGAACTCCTAACTGCATTGACATTTTTAAAATAAATTTGCATGAAACCATCATCAAAGCGATATTCAGAAGCAAACATTTGTTTCTGTATTTTCAAGGTCAAGGTCGCTAGATCAGTAAGAAGCAATGTATGTAAGCTGTCCGTTTCATTTAGGCGTCTCCGTGGCCGAGGGGTTAACGACTTTGCGTTTTAAACCTTCTCGCCTCACACCACTACGGGTTCTAATCCCACTGGGAGCTCGACTTGTAAGTGAGGAAGTCTCGTTTCTTACATATATCGGGAGGTGTACAGTACTGGTTCTACTCAGTAAATATGGGTGGTCTGCCTCTTCTACCAAAAAATCGACCGCCATATATAATCTTACATGTGTTGAATATGACATTAAACACCATACAAACAAACCAACCATTTAATGTCCATTCAATACCTTTTTCATGCACATATGGATATTTAACCAAACACCCATGTGTGAATCTTCAAACTCTAGGCCATATATAGGGAACCATATTGCGGCGGGGTATATGGCTGTCTCTCGGACTGATTCTTGTTTCAGTTTGATATAAGCGTTAGAGTTATCTTTAATTCTATATAGATTTGACAACAATTGATTGTATTTTATTTATTTTTTCTTCTTACACATATTTACAGACATTTCAAAGGAGTGTTAATTACTGGTGTTAGTTCCATATTGCTGACATTGTAACAACGCTAAAGGTAACAATTCCGCTAAAGGTAACAACCGCCACTAAAGGTAACACTCCAACGCTAAAGGTAACAACCTCCGCTAAAGGTTACAATCACCACTTCCGCTAAGGGTATCAACACTAACGCTAAAGGTTACAACTTTTCATGTTAACGCTAAAGGTAACAACTGTCTACGCTAAAGGTAACAACATTTTTCAACATTACAGTTTTAATGAGAAGTGAGTAAATATGTTCTTGTTAGTCACTGAGGCACTGAGGCTTCCAACCGATACGACCCGTCTCGGCATTGTGAAAGAGGGTGGTGGTCTCCCACTCGGACAAGTGGATTTCCCCCGCTTTCCTAAAGGTTCGAATCCCACTGGGTGCTCGAATTGTCAAGTGTCGATTCTTATGGATGGTAGGAGGTATACAAAACTTAGTGGATCTACCCAGGAAAAATGGGGTGGTCTATTTCAACCACAAAAAAATCGACGGTCTTAAATTATATGGCCTAACATGTGCTAAAAATGACGTAAAACACCATTCAAACAAAACAAAACAAAAATTATCTTACATCAAGATCATGCCATATTAGGGCTATCATCTGCGCCATTAATAGTGATTTGTATAAGCTGTTTCGCTTGTTTATCGTTGTAAATAAAACACGTATACGCAGTTTGTGACTGTTTAACTGTGATCTCTGATATTAAACGTGCGTTTTTTTAAGGTAATATATGAGTGTCAACAAAACGTGAGTTGCGAGTTATAAAATGCGAGTTGTAAGTTAGAAAATGCGAGTTACAAAAAGCGAGATTTCGAAGTACCAACTGGTTTGCAACTCGCAACTCGCTTTTTGTAACTCGCAACTTGCGTGTTGTAACTCGCAGTTTACTTCATATTTAGTCCGCAATTTTGCAGCTGTCTTTAAATATATAAATAAAAGGAACTGGGTGGTGTAGAGGGGGTGGGGGTGGTATTTGTGTGGTTTCCAGTCATTTTGTAGATAAAACGTGCAAATATCAACGGGGTATTTTTCTTATCTGCCTGCGCGTCATGGGACATTGATTTAAAGCCGCGTCATTCTGTTTATGAAACATTTATTTAATACTTTATTTTTTTAGCGAGTTTACCTAAATGCGTCTGATTTATACCTCCATAAATAATACCGTTGCATGGGATGAGACATGCCGATTGTATAGGTATATAATGAGATAAGAGACAATAATACTAATCGTTAATACACTGTTTCTGAAAACGTATACATTGAAGAGCTTCTCTTTTCTTGTTTACACTTTACTTTATGAAATTCTATATCAGGGCATTTCATGTTTACTTCAAAATTTCAAGACTAGATGCAAACTATTAAGTGCGCAGTTTTTATTTAATAGGGTGGCATAATACAAATTTGTGGAAACTATGTATATTCCAAAAGAAGCACAGTGATCATATCACAACATGTATTACTATGCGCATATTTATGTAATTTCAAATAACTCCTCGCTAACAAAATCAACATGAACGGTAGAAATGATTAAAATTAACCACGCCACATTCAAAAGTACCGATCAGATTATTGCAGACGAGTGCATACTACGTGTGTGAAAATTGATAATTATAAATTGTATTCATCTTTACATAACGTAAAACGTGTTCAAATTATTTAAGCTGCTCGTCTATTGCTGTTGTTTTCTTCACCTAAATGCGTCTGATTTATAGACTTTGATTAAACTGAATAGCAGTTTTCGGATCATTAAAGACCGCCTTACAAAAAAAAAGGCCAGACATAGATCATGAAAAGCTGTCAAATTTAAATTCAAATCAGTAGACAGTATCGTTGAATATAAATTCAAATTAGGAATACAAATTCATATATCATTTTTAAATGAGAAAATACCTAGTATTAACCCTCCTAATATGGAGTCCCTTTCGAAAAACCCGTTTGGTCCTGGGCCCGACCCTCTCGTGTTTTGGTATCGCCGCTTGTGCGTGGGCGTCCGAGGCTAGAGGCGTGCATACTTATAGTTTGGGAGGAGGAGGTGTCGGCGACAGTTTTCGTGACCCCCAAAATTGTGTTTGCTCGACAGCCAACAGCGGGCCCCAACGGCGGGGTCTTCGGTGGTCTTCGAGCTATTAATCCCAGTTTTGGTGGGGTTCACCAAATTAGACGGTCTCCAGAGTCGCAGATACCCAGAGGTGGCAACGATTCATCCAATCGTACGGCCCAGGGATGTCCTTCTCATCGGGAAACCCCAGTCTTCGTTGTCTCCGTGTTTTAAGGCCACTTTATCACTTATGAAAACTTTCCTGATCATGTAAAGTCGATCATTTCATTATTTTGAAGCTAACTATTTAGAGCGTGCTTTCGTTGGCTTCCAATGTACATGAGAATTTATCTATTTCTCGCTTTTTTGAAGTTGTTGATCATAATTTGTTTCGGCATGATTGCGAAGGGAATTCTACGTTGATATTCTCCTTGTCACCTCTCATTCGGATCCGCTGGATGGTTTATTATGAATGCAAGAAAACCACTTTCGCCAATTCCCGGAGGTCACTGAAATTGCCGAACATGTTTCTGCTTTTTCGACCTGGTGGGATCGTCCTAATTTTAAGGTCATGGTGGGAGCTTAGTCAGGCAGTATCGATCTCGAGGACAAGCGTTTACCGGGACTATCGACACCTCGGGCCAAGAAGGCGTCAGCACTCTGTACAACGACCAACGTGGGATCATCCAAGTCGCTGTCGGCCACAAGGCGAAACCGTGCTCTTCTGACCCAGTGACCTGAATACAAGTGTTCTCGGACAAGCCAATATACATATACAGGTAGTATCACTGCTTTCAAGTAAATAAACTATAGATGGAGCAAGAATGAGCTGAAAAGAACATTGCAAAACTTTGATGATAACATTGATCTTGCAAATTTCTTTTGGCGGGATTCTAAGGATCGCCATGCTAGTATGACGTTGATATTTCTTCATCAAACTTTAAATATATACTCATCATAACAACATCGACATGACCATACTAAAATATAAAGGTCAAGGTCACACTGAAGGTCAATACCCAATTTGTTTTTTTACGAAAATTTAACGTTGGCTATATCTTTCTCATTTCTTGATGATTTTTCATTAAACTTTCAATAAATACTCATCATGACAACATCGACATGACCATACTAAAATATAAAGGCCAAGGTCACAATGAAGATCATTATATGGGTTAAATACTCATTGTTTTTTCTTCACGGAAACTTAACGTTGGCTATAACTTTCTCATTTCTTGATATTTCTTCATTAAACTTTCAGTATATACTCATCATGACAACATCGACATGACCATACTAAAATATAAAGGTCAAGTTCACATTTAAGGTCATTATATTGGTTAAACACTCATTTATTTCTTCACGAAAACTTAACGTTGGCTATTACTTTCTCATTTCTTGATATTTCTTCAAGAAAACTTTCAATATATTCTCATCATGACAACTTCAACATGACCATACTAAAATATAAAGGTCAAGGTCACACTGAAGAGGGGAGGAAGGAGGAGGAGGAATGGGAAATATATTCGCTACTTTCATCCATTTACGTCTTTATTTTTTTTGTAAAACATTCTGATAATAAATTAGAACACTATCTGTTTATTTTTGTCTTTCTGAAGGATCTTGTAAAATTGAAGGGCCATCCATCCCATCTCACCTTTCCACCCCGTCCCATCCCATCCTATCCCATCCTATCCAATACCCACACCAAACCACCTAAAGCACCCACCCACCCGTCTTTCAAGCAACGCGATCTCCGGAAAACAAACGTTCGGTACGTAGTCGCTCTGCGTAAGTGAATCCGTTTCAAACTCGCTGAGTAGGCTCATGATTCCCATCCCTCCCGTGCCCCGGCCCCCGCACACTTCTTGTCTTCTTGTGTATCCGTTTTTCCTATCTCTGGGAGAAGACTGTACATATCTAGATGACCATTTAATCCGGATCAAAGTATTTATACAATAGCACAATGGGCACAATAATGATATGGCATGCCTTTAAACAAATGCATCTTAAATGTAGTCAAAGCAATGTGTGTAAAGTTAGTCTACGTTCTGTATTCTGCGTTGGACATTCAAACTCTTCGCTGTGTTCAACATCCGAACACAGCCCTGCGTTCAACATTCCAACCAAGTCCTGCGTCCAGCATTCCAACCAAGTCCTGCGTTCAGCATTCGAACCAAGCCCTGCATTCAACATTCGGACACAGCCCTGCGCACAACATTCAAAACTAGCCCAGCATTCAACTATTAAACCTAGCCCTGCATTCAACATTTAAACCAAGCCCTGCGTCCAACATTCGAACCCAGCCCTGCGTTCAACATTCGAGCATAGCACTGTGTTCAAAATTCGAACACAGGCCAGCTTTTATCATTCGAACCAAGCCCTGCGTCTAACATTCTAACTACTATTAGCCATGCACTCAACATTCGAACTGTAGTTCAGTTCAAATGCCTTTTTCAGAACGATATGTGTCATTGGTAATATAAGTTAATTAGAGAAATGTTTGTTTATGTAATAATTAAGGAGTATGATCTGAATAATTGATGTACACATTTTCTTCGACGTTTATATTTTCTGAGCTAAAATTTGAATTAACTTTAATAAGGATATTTACATATATCTGAATTATGATTATGCGCTATCAATAAAAGAATCGTGTCTTGAAATGAAATTAAATGGGGTTAAACAATTACGCATTATATTAAGTTAATATATTGATACATTAACATAAGATATAAGATGAAGAATGAAGTTTCTCATCAAGGAAATTGTTTTTGCTTATTAATAATTTTTGATTATGTCTCACCAATGATATATTTAAAGCAAGGGTATAATAAAAAAGTAAAACTGACTGAAACTACGAATATCATTCAATTATAAACAGATTTCATGTCAAAATGATAAGGGATTAATAAATCCATGTGATAACAATTACTTCAAGATTGCCGTATGTCCCTTTAACTCGTAAATTGTGAAGACACGTGTATGATTGTTATAGTGGCTACAGTGCCTTTAATGGTGTATAACCGTAACTTTGCGACTATTATACCATACTAAGATGTTTATTTTTACAACTTTTTTTCTGTTTCTGAATCATACAAATGTGTTCAATGATGAAACTAAAAATAATTGGATTATATACTGAATAAAGAATTGAATTTCTGATACGAGGTGACACTAGTATGGTGAGGGATGCGTGGCGGGGGAGTGGGTGCATAGAGATATAGCTTACCTGCATAATTAGAGGAAGCAATCAGATTAAAGATTGTAACATTTGTTATTTGTGGTGCAATATATCCTCCCTGACATTTTACGGATTGTTATGACATTTAATGGGATGGTTTACAATGATGCAAAGATCTCATTACTATTCGACGTAAACAAAAATGGACATAAAAACTTTACACAAAAGAGTAGTGATGATTCATTGGGGTGTGGGTGGGGGGGGGGGGCGTAAACAAAAATGGACATAACGCCCTATTAGAGGTAAAAGGTGCTATGTGCATTTTTCATTATTTCGAGAAAATCGAGTTTAAAGGTTTAAGGACTTGTGAAAAATCAGGATTTTAATTCTAAAAAACGAAACTAAGCACATATTTGGGATTATATTTCTACTATTTATTAATCATATTTTAACCAATAATAAACCAATAGTTCAATCAATATAATCAATTTTGTACATAGCGCCTTTTTCCACGGACCAATTTTCAAAGAAAAATTGGAGTAAAAGGTGCTATTTGACACATAGCCCCTTTTGCTGCAAACACAATTTGTGAAAACATTTTATTCTTGAAGCAAAAACTAGTAGGTACGAGTCATCTTGGGGAAAGGAAGAGGTGTTTTATATGTGTGTTTTACATTAAGAACAGTTCCTGAACTGTTCTTGATTCATTGTTCTAGAACATATGTTCTTAATATGTTCTTGAACATTTTCAAGAACTATTGAAGATCATAAGAACTTTAATTTTTCTTAAGATATTCTTGAAAGGTTCTTGAACAAGTTTAGAACAGTTCAAGAACCTTTAAATAGAGAAAATGTTCTAAAAATATTCTTGAACAATTTGAAGAACAAATGAAGAACCGTTCAAGAACTTCAAGGGTTCTTAAACCGTTCTTAATTAGTTCTTAACTCTTAAGTGTTCTTAAACTTTAAGTGTTAAGCACTAATTAAGAACAGTTTAAACCCTTGAAGTTCCTAAACTGTTCTTCATTTGTTCTTGAAATTGTTTAAGAACAGTTTTAGAACATCTTCTCTATTTAAAGTTCTTCAAATGTTCTTTAAAATGTGAACTAAATTCCTTTAAGTAATAGATAGAGTATGGTTTCATTGAGTTGGTTCATTTAAACATCGAGATGGGCGTAGCCCATCGAGGTGTTTAAATTAACCAACGATATTTGTTTTGTAGCATGTCCATTTCAGCTCTATTTCAGTTATTCTAACAGTTATTATCACTGTTATTCTCACAGTTATTCTGACAGGTCTTATTTTGAATTAAACGATTTACACATGAGTCTGAACAAAGAGAATTGTCTGTGACCATGCTACAAATAGGAAATGTAATTAAGATGTGCTTAAAATATCTACAAATATGTTATCTTAATAGGAATGTCGTTACAAATCGATTACAGCTGTGCAAATGTAAATATACATTAAATTAGTAAGCATTAGTCACAATATTAACCACCTAATAAACTATTGTGATCTTCCCTTATTATTCACACTACTTACTGATACAGCGTTTGAAAAAGGCATTATTTTTGTAATGCTGACAGGCACAGGTATTATACTGAAATATGAAATTTCTTTGTTTTAAGTAGCTTGAACACACCCCAAGTATACATAGATGGCTTTTGCTGGGACATGAAAACAATTATCCATAAACTTGGTATAAAAAGACATTTAGATTAGTATAAACTATTTGGGTCACCCTCGATAAATAAAGACTTTCAATTCAATTCAATTCAATTATTTTGTAGCACTTTGTGTTGATTAAATTAAAGTTCAATAGTTTCAAATCTTTTGAGTATTTCCACAAAACAACATAATTTATTACACCATTTCCAGAACAGGTTTTTCCATAACAAACTGAATGTTTATGAATGTTGTTTAACGGCTCATCAACACAGTATAAGTTAAAAGAAAAATTACAGTTCTTGAAATGTTCTTCAATAGTTCTTGAAAATGTTCAATGTTTAAGAACATATTAAGAACATGTTTCGCAGGTGTTCATCTTCATTAATATATGATAATGACATTAATGCATGAACAGTTTAATATAATAACATTATCTGCAGTTTAAAAGCCCATGTCTTCATTTAAGTAGGTAAAGAATATATGACACCTGAGTGATTCTGACAAAATTGCAAATAAAATGCAGACGCCATTCTTTTGAATTTTTGGCGGTGAAATGGCAGTCCAACTGAAGATTGTGCTTGCATCATTTAATGATTAAATGTAAGTGTTTTGTGATAATACTTTCATTACTTATTGTGTCAAAACATCTTATACATTTAATAGTTGTATTTGAAAGATGAAATTTCTAAATGTAGTCTTTAGAAACAGTATTTTAAAATGAAACCCCTATTGTCATGTGTTTTCGCGGATTGACTTTCTTTTTTTGTTGCTGACAGAAAAATGGTATTCAGCACTGCAGATATTATTTCATTTCAGTATCATATGTAACATTTCACCAAGTATGACCAGGCATTCTGAAGGTTCAATTAATGAATTGTTCTTTAACTGTTATGTAGGTTAAATTAGTGGCCAAGGGAGTTCTTGAACTGTGCAGGAACTTTTCTGGATAGATTGTTCAAGAACTATTCTTGAGCTGTGCTTCATCTGTTCTTGAGTTAGATGAGACAAAATGTCTTGGACTTATGTTCAAGAACAGTTCCAGTATAGTTCTAGAACAGTTCCAATACAGATAGTTCTAGAACTGTGCTTCATCTGTTCTTGAGCAGTTCTGGAACTGTGCATGAACGTTAAATGAGACAAAATTTCTAGTCTTGGGTTATGTTCAAGAACAGTTCCAGTACAGATAGTTCTAGAACTGTTCTAGAACAGTTCCAGTACAGATCGTTCTGTAACAGTTCTAGAACAGTTCCAGTACAGATAGTTCAAGAACTGTTCTTAAACATAAGTTCTAGAACTGTTCTTGAACATACGTTCTAGAAAATTTGTCTCATTTAACGTTCACGTACTGCTCTAGAACTGTACCAGAACAGATTAGGTACAGTTCAAGAACAGCTCTTGAACAATCTATCCAGAACAGTTCAAGAATTGTTCATGCACAGTTTTAGAAAATTTCGCAGGGAAACGTTGGCCTTTTCGGTTCCATCAATGTTCTTCTTCCTTTTAGCCTTCAGTAAGTTGATTTAAATGAACCTTATTATTTCCATCTATGTTTTTGTTTTGTTTTAATTGAGCGTGTTTCACACTGAAAAATCTCTGTATAAATGCAAGATTAACACAGAATAATGTCATTAGGTAATTAGAAAATAATTTGCTTCATACCAGAACAGGTACTGTGATATCAAATCTGTCCACACCAATAATCCTGGTTATTAGCAATACACAAGATGTAAAAATGCTTACAGGAATAAGGAGCTATTTGCCACTTAGCCCCATTATCATGTTTTAAACCAATGCTTTTGAGGTAACAATTTGGGGGAAAAGGTGCTATTTGTCAAATGGCCCCTTTTACCGCAATGTTGTATACACATAACTCCTTTTACCGCACACTACTTTTATGTAAAGCAGATAGCACCTTATCCTTTTAATCAATATCTCCAGATTGATTCAATATGCAATAAAGATTTTTTCTGACAAGAAACATATCATTAAAAGGAATCTAAATATGCCAGAAAACCATTTTCTGTGAAAATGTTAGTAAGCACCTTTTACCTCTAAGGGGGCGATAAAAACATTACACAAAAGAGTAGTGATGATTCATTGGGAGTGGTAATCATCGGCATATATTGTCGGCAACTAATATTGCCGCCGTTATTAACGTAAACTTGTAAACCGTGTATATCGGTATTTTGAACGCAAACTTTGACTTTTTCGCACAATAACTATTGGTGACGATCGAACCCGAGAAGAACATACTAGTATTGCACCATCAATCGAGTGATTCGATTCTATTAACTAATTGTTTTTCGACGTTTTCGACTTTCACTTCAGACGCCCGTGGCAGATTGGTTAGAGTTTCTGACTTGAGATCACTTGCCCCTCACCGCTGTGGGTTCGAGTCCACCTGGGACCCGGAATCTTTATATCCAGCTGGCTTGTCTTTCGCCAATGAAAGCTGGAAAAGTCGCCATATGACCTTAGTCAAACGCCAAATCAATTCAATTCAGTCCGACTTTGACTTTTATGTTAAATGCAGGGTTGGTGTCGAATGTTGAGAACATGGCTGTGTTCGAAAGCTGACCGCAGGGTTGAATTCGAATGTTGAAAGCATGACTGTGCTCGAATGTTTAACACAGTGCTTTGTCCGAGTGTTGAATGCGGGGATGTGTTCGAATGTTGAAGGCATGCCTCTGTTCAAATTGTAATGGCAGGGCTGAGTTAGAATATTCAACGCTGGACTTGGTTTGAATGTGCACTGCATGACTTGGTCCGAATATTGAGAGCATGGCTGTGTTCGAATGTTGAAGGCATGCCTCTGTTCGGGGCTGAGTTCGTCAGGATACATTTTCAAATCACAGATTAATGAACGCTGTCGTTATGAAAACAAGAAACCTTTTTGAATCCTTCTTGAGATCATAGACAAACCGGAAATTGGTTATAAACTAAGTGCACGTTGCAAAGACAAGGATAAATGTGAACGGTATTAATATATATCTATTGAGGAATGTAGACATAAGAAAATTCTTCATGATGACAGAATATGTTTGTTATGCAATTAAGAGATTGAAAATGATTTCACTTTTTCGTCGGATTGCGTGGCAAATCCAGGCTTATAGTTTTGCGATTTCCACCTGTTTGTCTGTTCGTTTGCTGTCTGTCCGTCCGTCCGTTTACGCTTTTGACAGTTTGGCTAAAGATTTTGGTTAGATGTTTTTCCTCATTTCTCAAAAAGGAATTGTTTGAAAGCTTTGAAACTTGGCATACATGTTCATTATCATTACACAATGTTAACCGACAAGAACCATAACTCTGTCATGTATTTTCGCTGAATTATCACCCTATTTGCTTAGATTGTTCAGTTTAAATGTTGAATTCTCAATCCGGCGTTCGCACCACTGTTTGTGCTACACTTGTTAATGACTTCTTTCAGGAAATACGTGTTATTATTTCATAATTTTCTCGAATGAATAATAGTGAACAATTTAAATACTTTCTTGTAAGTATAGACTACGATCTTAATGAATTATGTATAACATTTGTTCATGATATGTGTAATCTAAGAACAGATATGTTGACTCAAAAGTTAAATAATTCAGGTGGAAGAATTGAAATATGATAATGTATTAATGTTATAATAAAACAACTAGGAATCTTTGTATATAGGGCATATTATGTGACATTGATCCTGTTAAATATATTCATGTATGACATTCGAATTATTTGTATTTGTACTTGTATGTTACATTTGTTTTGGTGGCAGTTCTGTACCGGATTATATACCAATAAACTTGATTTGATTTGATGATGACATCTGTTTTACATATCAGTGTTTATAGTATTGATTGGATTGAACCACAACGCCAACTTACCGTTCCATTACCTTCCATTACCGTTCCATGACTGTCTATAAAACCAGTTTTAACTTACAATTATCATTATAAGTTTTTGCATGGTTGATATATGCTTACGCCATTTTCCACACTATTTCAGAGGTCGGTTAACCTATTTGTTTTCCAGGAGTTTTACCAGTACTAACCAGCTTCTCCGTGACTGACAACTCTCCCACATGAAACGGAAATGGGACCAATTATCACGAAGGCTGCGGACGGGCTGGTTTTTGAACTAACGACCCCTAAGCGAGCGGTTTTCCACTATGCCGCCGGACACGGCTCCGAGTTGTTGTGGGATGCAGTATCCCACTACGCTATCTATATATACAATACATATAAGGGATATACAATACATATGAGGGAATCGGTCAATATAAACATGTATGTGGTTTGTGGGATATACCCACAGCGCGACTGTATATATATATACTTTTAGGTTGGCTAGGTGGTCGAGGGCTCTAAGGCGTCGGCTATTGTGCGAGGCGCTGTGTCGAAGTTGGTGTCCTAGGTGCGGGTTCGAATCCGCTAGTAAGTGGTTTGTACAAAAAAAAATCCACATATATTATAAATAGATAGTTTTACGGACACCGGTATATTGGGTCAAAAATGATTTTTACACTCGATATATTGGGTCCTTACCTTGTTATTGGGTCCTCAATCTGCCTATTGGGTCTTGACCCAACAATTCAACGACCCAATAATACATGCATGTTTACCAGAACTACATTTACCGAATTAAGTCTCTCGCACATAACTTATTTTACACGTTTATTGGGCCCCTGAGTAGGGGTTCTCTCCCCTTGATAATTTGCTACGTGTGTATATATATACTGTTTATCCAATCAGAGGTCAGAGTTCAGGACCCAATATATTGGGAAATTCACAATGACCCAATAAACTAGTGATGCGGTATATATATATATATATATATTAACAAGACCCAGCAAAAATGTTGGGTCAGACCCAGTATTATGGTTTGACAATACAAGGCGTTAACAGTTAAATTACCCGTTAAGTTACGACTATATGGGAATACATAAGTACCCGTAGGCGTATTTAAATCATAAAAAAATACCAAAAACGTATATTCACACTATTTCATGGTGGTCCCAATAAATGTGTTCAAATTGAGAGACCCAGTATCCTGGTGACTTTAAGTGTATATATGCCTACATATATATAGTGCATATAGTTATGTATATATTGCTTGTTATACTAGTAGAATTTGTATGTCGGTTCGGAACTATTTGCTAGACTGTGTGCAGTGTATGAATACGTTGTCATTAACGGTGGAACGTTGTCATTAACGGTGGAACAAAATAGTCCCGTCTAAAACGCAAAGCGCTGCTTTAAAACGCCCCCTTTAAACCCTCTTTTAGACGCCTAGAGCACCTTTAAAACGCCCACCGCGCCCACAAGTGCTGTAAAAACAGAACACTGAACATAATTGACAGGCTCCATGAATTTGAGAGAGCAAACCCCAGTCAATTAATCCAGTCGACGGTGTCAAGACAACAATACAGTTTAGGTGTGTCAGAGTAGTGCAACCTTTCGTCAATTGATTGACGTGTTGGTGTTCATTTCTGCTACATTTCCCGCCAAATGCAATTGTTCACTGAGTTTACCTGAGTGCAATCGCAAATATACATTTTGGTATATTAAAGGTACTGGAGACGTTTTGAAAGAATACTAATGTGTATCAATACGCGTTAAACCATGATTATGTGTTTTAGTTGTGCGTGTACATATGGCCTTGCGGTGCGCACATGTGGCTACACTGCATGAATTGAATTGAATATTGTTTAACGGCTCATCAACACAGTAAGGTTATTTATGCGTGTGTATGTGTACATGTGTGTACGTGTTTGTACATGTGTGTACTTGTCTGTATGTGTGTGTTTACGGGTCGTGAGTGAGTGGGTGCATGTGTGTGTGTACATATATGTACGTGTGTGTGTGTGTGTGCGTGCGTCCGTGTGTGTGTGTGTGTGTGTGTGCGTGCGTGCCTGCGTGCATGCGTGTGTGTGTGTGCGTGATTGCGTTCGTGCGTGCGTTCGTACATGCAAACATGTGTTTGCGCGTGCTTGTGTGCATGCGTGCGTATCTGTGTGTGCATATGTGTACGTGTGTGTACATGTGCGTACGTGTATGTAAATGTGGTTACTTGTCTGTACGTGTGTGTTTACGTGTTGTGAGCGGGTGTGTACTTGCAGGTGTGCGTTCGTGCGTCCGTGCGTGCGTGCGTGCGCGCGTGCGTGCGTGGGGGCGTGCGTGCGTGTGTGTGTGTTTACGTGTGTTTACGTGCGCTCGTGCGTGCGTGCGTGTGATAGTGTCTGTGTACTTGTGTGTACATGTGTGTACATGTTCATGCGTGCGTAAATGCATGCATGTGTATGTGTAATTGCGCGTGCGTGCGTGTATGTTCATGTGTGTACGTGTATGTACATATGTGTACGTGTGTGTATGTGTGTGTTTATGTGTTGTAAGTGAGTGAGTTCGTGTGTGTACATGTATGTACGTGTGGGTACGTGTCCGTTTACGTGTGTGTGTGTTTGTGCGTACGTGCGGCTGCATGCGTGCGTGTGTATTTGTGTGTGTTTATGTGTGTGTTTTTGTGTTTGCACGAGCTTGTGTGCGTGTGTTCGTGCGTGCGTGCGTGTGTGCGTGTGTTTGTGTACATGCGCGTGCGTGTATGTTCATGTGTGTACGTGTATGTACATATGTGTACGTGTGTGTATGTGTGTGTTTATGTGTTGTAAGTGAGTGCGTTCGTGTGTGTACATGTATGTACGTGTGGGTACGTGTCCGTTTACGTGTGTGTGTGTGCGTACGTGCGGCTGCATGCGTGCGTGTGTATTTGTGTGTGTTTATGTGTGTGTTTTTGTGTTTGCACGAGCTTGTGTGCGTGTGTTCGTGCGTGCGTGCGTGCGTGCGTGTGTTTGTGTACATGTGGGTATGTTTGTGTAAATGTGGTTATTTGTCTTTACGTGTTTGTTTACGTGTGTGTTTACATGTTGTGAATGCGTGTGTGTGTGTGTGTGTGTGTGTGCGTGCGTGCGTGAGTGCGTGCGTGCGTGCGTGCGTGCGTGCGTGCATGTGTGTGTGTCTGTGTGTGCAAAACCTGCCAAGTGCACACCTACTATTGACTACACACCTTCCAACCAGACACCTGGCGTGAAAGTGAACACCTGGGTCCATTTAGTTTACGATTTAAAATGGCTCTAAAATGACTTTTATTCATAGAAAAATGAAAAATTCAGTTTGGTTCAGTTGACACCTAATTCCAAAAAAGTGTGCGTGACGAGTGTGAAAAATTTCTGCTGGCATTATTTATTTCCATACACACTTTACCAGTGCGCATGCGCAAATATTCCGTGCAGACTTCCGTTTGTTTACAAAATAAGGTCAGTCAAAATAAATGTATATTCTTCGGCAATATAATATGTTTAATCTTTGAGAATAACTTATTTATTTAAAAGACAACTTCTAGGCTTCTTGAACGTTGTATACGCATTGCAATATAATCGGTTTAAAGTTGAATGTGGTTGCTATGTAGTATATTATCTTAGTGTGTTAAAATACACGTTTAATGCTCTTTTGAAATTTTTCGTATTGGCGAGTATCTACGTGTATTGATTATTGCACATTTTACGACTGGACTTTCCCAACGGAATCTGTTGGGAAGGTTTCACGCTTTTAAACAGCATCGTTTGTATATTATATATGCACAGGTTGAAAGTAGATTTTTTTTGAGTCGATTAGTGTTACAAAATTTACCTGCCACGATGAAATATCTCAGATTATCCAAATGTATCACGATTATATTCACATATTTACGAATTATCGAACGTTACCGCCATCTTGTTTGAACTTCTTACCCAGGGTTCCTTGCGCATATAAGTTCACCCTACGCAACCCACCATGCACCGTTGATAGAATAGAATAGAACCGTTTATTGCTACAAACGTAAAACATTTTGTAGTGCGTTTAAAATACACATCTTTCATGCCGATTTAAAAGTAATATTTTTGTTATATTTATAGCATTGTTAAAATTACTTGTTTTGTTCGTTTATTATTTTACAAGACTCTATCGTAATAAAGAGAATATAAAATATAAGATCGCCATCCCATAAACTCTGGGGAGAGGGGGTGGGTGGGGGGAGGGGGTCAAAGCCATATATCGGCAAATATTCGATAGGCTAAGCCTGAAAGAGTACAACAACAACACGCACATGGAAAGTCAATTTAAACATCTATTCCATACACTGCACACACACTATCTCTTACTAAATGTCTCTGTATTATTAACTCGACATCTCCGTATATTCCACATAAAAGTCACTGTCTTTTCATTCCTAACCGTTATTTAAACCTCAGTAAAACACAATATATATGCGCATTAACATCCAAATAAAGTCACTATCTTTACATTCTTGCTGCTCTAAAATACACTTTAAAACACAAACATCTATATCAATCCCATTAACATCCACCTATATTTACAGTTCATCAAGTTCTAGTTAGCAACAATTCTTCTTCTTCTTCTGTCCAGTTTCTTGCTTAACCTTTAGATTTTATCAAGTATTTTATCGACGTCCTTAATTTCCACTCCACTACACATATTTGGAAATGCGTTGTGGCACCGACCCGGAAGCACTCTCGTTAAATTTTCTGGTCTTAACAACTGCACAAAGAACCCAATGTCTTCTTCCCGGTCATCGCCTTTTTTTGGCGATATCCTCCTATCCGCACTGTCTGCATATGCGAATGTGTGTGACATATGCGAATGTTTGAATTGTATGTGCTGTGCCAACTGTTTTTCGTTGTGTGAGTGTAAAGGGAAAATGGCTGCAGTTGACAGATTCATTAATATGTAATGGAATGGTTGATGGATTGATTATAGATGTTAGAATGAAAAGACTGTGACTTTAGGTGGATGTTAATGAAAATGATTATATAGTTTTGATAAGTTAGAATGAAAAGACAATGACTTTAGGTGGATGTTAATGAAAATGATTATATAGTGTTGCAAACTAGAATATGATGGTTTTTTAAAAGCGGATTAGGTATTGAATAAAAGGAAATATGTGTTTATAGATGTTATTTTTCTTTCATTTGAATACTAGCGACAGTTATTTCGTAAACAAAATCACCATGTTCACCTCCACCAAACACACAACGATTTATTTTTTATAAAGCACAATGTGCCATCCGCTCGCCCTAGTGGTGGGGCGGGTGGGGGCGCAACTTTTTTAAAATAATTCAGTGTTTTTTTCAGCCACCTTAATGTTACACATTTAATCTCCCCGTCATAGGTGGGAAAAAGTTCGGAAAAAAAAAAGCTCCACCAAACATACAATTAAAAAAAGCTCCGCCAAACATACAACTATTTTTTTTATAAAACACAAATCCCATCCGCTCGCCCTTTTGGTGGGAAGGGTGGGGCACAACTTTTACAAAATAATTTAAAAAAATAAATTTCCATAATTTACAGATTTTTTAGTGGGTCGCTCCCTGAATCCATCCGTTATCTAACCCCACCCTCTACACACGAAATGAAATGAAGATAACAAAACAAAATAAACAAGCTTAAGTTAGGTCATATGGACATGGTTAGGTGTTTTTCCCTCAGATCAGGCTATAAAACAAGCGAGATTTTTTAAATATTCTTTTAGGAGAATGTCTGAAGGGGTAATATATAATAAATATCCCGGCACCATTCGCCCATTACCTTTTGTTAACCTAAGACTTGAAAACTTTATACTAGGTACATTATTTTCAACGCAGTTTCGTGACACGTTGTCCACAGTGGAAAATGTGTACTTATGCGCATGCGCATGCAAGGTTGGGAGAAACGCGCACTTGTCAATATATTGTCAATACACATGTATAGCGATCTACGAAAAACCGATATATTATGTAAAATATGCTCCGGAAAAGAATAAAACCGAAAGTAAATGGTAAATAACTTATTAATTTGTTAGATTATCGTCATGGTTTACGCACATAAGTCTGATAATCTGCTCAATTTCGTTCGAAAGTCACATGGGTGTTCGAGCGTTTTTTCCGGTCGGGTTTTGTGCAAAGGAAATAAGGCGTATATGCAGTTAGATAGAACGTCTGAATAATAAAAAAAAAATTGCATAGGAGCCAATTTATTAGGCTATATATTATCTGTACTGTAGATAGTTTCGGACAAACAAGGTACTCGACAAGAAAGTGATATTTTAAAGTTACTTATTCTATAGTTGGCATATAGTTCAAGTTTTTAATTTACCGTACATATTTTTTACGTGTTTTGATTTAAATCGGTATTAAAATTAAATGGAAAACCACATTGTAACTTGTGAATATAGATGGGTGGGGTAATTTGAACTTGATTAAAGTCTATCGGTATTAAAATTAAATGGACAACCACATTGTAACTTGTGAATATAGATGGGTGGGGTAATTTTGAACTGGATTAAAGTCTGTCCATCTCAATAGTTCCTATTCAATATTTTTTAAACGAAAATGCATGAATAAACAATAAACCTGTCATTTTTTACCAAAATGCAAATATCATTTTATGAATTTCCCCATTCACAATTTTTAAACGTTAAAATATCTGCAAATTGATGACCAACACCATTGATGCAAGGCCTAGAGAAAGCGCCATGGTCTATCATTCCAACAATAATAGTGGAGTGCGTGGTCCAGTGGTAGAGCGCCAAACTCCTGATCGAGAGGTCGTGGGTTCGATCCTCCGTCGCGGCCACGTTATTTATCCTTGAGCAAGATAATTAATCCACATTGCTTAGTACTGGTTCTACCCAGGAAGCCATCGAGAGTGATTAATCTAAGTTGCAAGAACTTGTTTCGCAATCGATGTAAAATAAATATGTTTAAATAAATAATAAGAAGTTTGAACACCAGTAATTAATCGAACATGGCAATTTATTACTGAGCATCAATCATTTATGCACCAGAGGTTAATAAAATCATGGTCCAGTTCTGTAACTCCCTGCTCGAGTACACAAATGACACTAAGGTTTGTGTATATTAGTGATGGGGAATCGGTTGAAATTTACAATCTATCATCGGTTACAATCAGTTGGATGTAACCGATCAATCATCGGTTAGTCGATACAAAATATATTGTGTGTTTGTTAATCGGAGTTTGAGGCCTTAAACTTAGAATAATTTCTGATTTAGTACGTTTTCTTTTCTGTCTTGTTTCTTATGACATTGCCATTTTAATCAGTATATAAATATAAATGTGTTTATTTGTTTATATGCTCTTTTTCAAAAGTGTATCATGTTTATTCTATTTTAAACGTAATTAAAGTGCATTTTTACATTTTACCGATGATCAATTATAGATTTTCATAATCAACGTAATCGGATGCATAACTAACTGATGATCGGTTAGAATCGATTAATCTGTACATCCAGTCTTCCCGAAATACGTCGGGGTTCATTGGACATGACCGACAAAATCGAAAAATGTCTGACACTTTCTCCCGTTGTTTCAGACCTGCTATCCGACAGTGTTTTTGTAGCAAAAATTATATGGGTTTTGTTGTAGAAAAAATGGCGATGTATTTTAATTTTATTTAACCAGAGATCATAATCTCCGATCTCGGCATCCCGGAATTGTGTTTGTCCATTGAATTAGTGGAAGTAAACCACGCATATTGCTCGTGACTGTCTAGAATGACGTGATTGGTTGATTAATTTACATTAGTCAATGCAAAACGATGTAACATAAGTAAATGATGACCATGTAAATCATCAATAACACGGAAGCAAAAAGTCATGTCGTTTTTTAAATATTATTCTGGGGCTAAGCCAAGTAAAACCGCAAAATCACTGATGAGGAACGACTGGCAAAGCAGAAGCAATATGAGGGCAACAATACTGCTGGATAATATATGCGATAAGGATGACGGTCCAGATTTAGATGACGAGACATTTTATGACTCGGACCAGAATGATATACTTTGAACAATTAATGTCCTACGCCATAGAATGAAATAAAACTCTACGAAAAATGATAAAAGTACTTTTTTTTTAACCATATATTTGCCAAATAACACAAACTAAACATTTTTTGAAGAAACGATTTTCGGTCGGTCAAACTTTCTCTCGGTCCAACAATTGTCCAGTCTGTCTTACAAACCACTTTACACAATGGATTGAAACTTCACAAATGTACTCAGCATCATTAGATGACACCACAGAGTTAGGTGATATAACTCTTGCTTTTATTTTGACAGAATTATGGCCCCTTTTATATTTAGAAAATTTGGTTAAAGTTTGTATGTAAGTTTGTATCTTCCAAGCCACTTTACACAATGGATTAAAACTTCACACATGTATTCAGCATCATTAGATGACACCACAAAGTCACATGACATAACTCATGCTTTTAGTTTGATTATGGTCTCTTTCATTCTTAAAAAACTTGGTTAAAGTTTGTATGGAAGCTGTATCTCGCAAAGAACAACATATACATGTAAATAGATTAAAACGTCACACATGCATTGGGCATCATAACACAACACCACAGAGCCAGTTCTATAACTTGCATCTATTTTGTAAAACTATGGGCCCTTTTGTTCTTAAGAAATGTGTTTAAAGTTTGTATGTAAATTTGTATCTCGCAAAGTACTTAACTTAATGGATTAAAATTTCACACATCCTTTCAGCATCATTAGACAATGCCACAGAGCTCTTGCTTTTATTTTAATGATATTATGGCCTCTTTTATTCTTTGAAAATTTGTTTTTTTATTCTTTGAAAATTTGGTTAAAAGTTTGTATGTAAGCTTACATCTCCAAAAGTACTTTACATAATGTATTAAAACTTCACAAATGTATTTGGCATCTTGTATAGCCTATGCTTTTATTATAACAAAGTTATGGCCCCTTTTATACTTAGAAATCTGGGTAAAAACTTGTACAGGGTTAGAATTTACCTTAATTTCTACTGGCAAAATGAAAAATGCGCTGGCAAAATTGTATCATACTTAGATCAATAGTTTTATTCTATAAAAAGAACATCGGGCATACCCCATTACGACAACATAAACAACGACCACAACCGAATTCAACCGAAATTTGTGGGAAAAACTTCATCAATTTAAAACGTCACCAATTTATGACAAGATTCCTAATAAGGCGTACAACGGTCACAAATAAGATCGGTTTAGTAAAATAACACGATAAATGAGTAGGTGTTGAGTAAGTGTCAAATAACAATAAATTATTGCTTTAATTAACTTCAGTAACAAGTAGCAAAGTGCATAGTAACAGTCTGCAATATATTTACCGGTAGTAAATATTGACCAATCAGATGCGCTCTAATAAATTTACCTGGCAGGACTTTCAAAATGGCGACCTCCATAAAAAAAAAATCAAATTTCTGTGCGCGGTTTACACTGCTTAAGATATTTTCTCATGGATGTTCTTGAAAAAATGGATGCGCGGGTGGGCGCTATAAACCTATGTAACAGTTCCCTGCAGTGTGTGAACACTGCTCACTTAGTATTTGAACCTCAGTCGATAAACAACCGCAAGTGTTACGGGCATGGGTCAGCATATCTAGCATGTTTAGTGCACCTGAATGATAAGGACAACACTTATTTACGACAAACCTAGGTAGTTACTTACGTCAAGTGGGCTTTCGTCGTGTGAGACTATAAAGTATATATTTTTGTGATGGAAGGGTTCTGAATTTGCATTGCTTATTTATGTAGACGGCTGTGTTTTGGCTAGCATTTCAAGCCATCATCAGAAGTGTGTGCTCACATTGGACACAGTGTTTTCCTCCTTGTTTTCAGGATCTGTGTTTTGTTGGCGCGGCTGTGTCTTGTAAAGCTGTCTACACAGGTGTGAAGTTTGAGCACACTGTTGTTGTGTTGTTATGTTTATGCGTGCCTGACCCCCTGTGCCCAGAACTGGTGCTCTGCCGGCTGCATAGCTGTGTTCTATGTCATCCATTTGACCTTTGACATAATCAGGCTCTAGAGGATTTCTTTTATTGAGTTCATGGTATTCGGCTTCGACCTGAGCTATCGTTTAAGTCTAACCTTTTTATGGTTTGCTGTATTGTTGTGAGTTTTATATTGTACGCAGTGTTTTGTGATCTGATCAAGGCTGTGAACTGTCTGTGCTGAGAGTGGCATGCCTGTCACATATTGGAGCTTCATTTGCAGAGACCCACAGTATTGTTGATTTTGTGGGCGGCTGAGTGAATGCGGCCAGCAAAGTATCTTGAATAATTAAGTTCTTTTCTAACTGGCTTTAACTGACCGGTTGAATGCCTCGCACTTCTGCGTGGATGTTGTTTTTTTTATTTTATTTTCTGTTATTGAGTCTTCATTTAGTCTCATCTTTAGCAGACATGCTAACAGTGCTACAGTTGGTGCCACGCAGATTACGACTAATCACACTCAACGCGGGGATTTTATCTCACCGCGGACACACTGATATTGTCCCCCAATCGGCGGACAGTCCACTCAACGCGGGGTCACTAACTTTTGATCATCGTGACACAATAACTGCGATTCACCGTGATCCGTATTGATTCGCACCCAGTGTGAAATCGCAGGCCATCGCCGCGATTTACCTTCATTATCAATGTACAATTTTGCAGTCAATTTAATGCATAATTATTCAATAACTATTAAAAAATTGAAGCAGAAGACAATTTTAGTTTTGTTTTGGGAAAATTCAAATGCCCGGATAATGTATACTGGGTCACGATAGTTATATGGCGGTTCCTATTACCGACTTCGCGGTAACTGAACATAAAATTCAATTAGTAATTCTTATACTGGAAATTAGAATTATATTTTAAATTAATCGTTATTTGTAAATAAATTTACTATTCTGCTGTTGATTATTAATACATCGATGGGTTCTTTAGTCAGAAATAATCCGAAAAAATTGTATCGCAAAGTATTGTGGGTAGCCAATTTATGTCCGTCGAAGAGAAATGCGACTTTTGGACAACAAAAACGAACAACATGTGTTATTAAATGCATTAAAAGTTTGAAATACATATTGTTTTCGAAATTTATTCATTGTATTTATCAATTTTATTACATTTTTTATTTATCGCTGCTCTAATTTCCCCCGCGTTTCCACGCAAACCTATCACAGAGAATGGCGGCGATTGCTTTCTTTCGAGACTGGATTTTGCAATCATGGCAATTTTTACGGTCCCTGCGATGGGTGACAATCCGCGGTACGGTCGCGGGGATTTGTGACTTCGATTGAAAAACGGCCGCGGGTATGCTGCGAAAAAGTCGTAATCCGCGTGGCACCAACTGTAACAGTGTCTTGTCATTTGCATTCATTTTCAGGTGTGTGATACCATTGGTTGGAATGATTGGTAGCATGATTGGAATGATTGGTAGCATGATTTCACCCACCAACTTCCCTCAGAAATGCCAGAGCATACACGTGAATCGATTGGACAGCGACTACAATTCCCTAAATAACAGTGGATGGTGGCTTCCCTGACAGCAGGTTATTTATGCACCATTGTTGTTATGTCTCCATTGCCTAACTTGAACAATTCCTCAACATTTTATAATACTGCTAAGAGATTTAACGTCTCTGCTAAATGCTGACAAAGCTTGTCTCTTTGAATCTCTGTTGTTGCTATCTGGTAACATTGTTGGGCTAAACAATGCTGATCTGTTTTTTCTCATTTGCCCGACAGCTAAATGGTTGGGATCAGCCTGTTGCACCACTGTCATATTCTTGTTTATGGCTCGATAGTAGTCCTCGATTCCAAGGCTTGATTTTGTGTCACCGTCTGTTGTATCTTCACGAGTTAGGTCTTCTGCGACTCTGAATGCCATTTTACCATCTGAATGTGGGACTATGTCTGCTGTACAGCTGACATGCCCACCTGTGCATTTAACGTCAAATCCCTTACTTCTTAGCCATGCTGCAGTCCAACAAAGCTTGTTTTCAATTAACATGTCGCCATTGTCAATCATTTATCCATTTCAACCAATCAAACCAGAACGATACCTCCGACAAACAACAGCATGTGTATAAAGCACGTGCAGCTATGCTATATAAACTATTGTCAGTATACTCAGACATCAACAATAGGGCGGAGATATCTAAGTACTGGCGACATGTCAATTGCCAAGGCTATGATAAATTTATGCTTATTGACATTTTTGACAATATGACTGTATTTTTCTTACATTGAATCGACCGTCGATGGAATGGCTGCCTTCCCGTGGATTTTCGGAACCATGGTTGCTTTTAACTGACATCTCTCTCTTACATATCAATTGTGTTGAGCTCTGTAACCTTTTTGGCAGCAGTATCGGATAGTGTTTGCATGTTACTCTTTGTAGGTGGTGGAATATCCAAAGCTGTGAGTATTAACCTCATTGATGTATTTCCTATTGCTGTATCCATTAATGCAATGGCCAGAGCAAGGTTTGTAGCAACAACTGGTTTCACATGTTTTTTTCCGGTTCCATGACACGCACTGTTTCGTACAAGTCATACCTGCTTGTTGTAAAATTGCAGTTCTTGCATTGAAGTTTATAATGTCAACCTAATCCATTTTTTACCTCTCGCGACCCATGTGTGTGGTCTATGGCGGCTTCCTATTGCACGGCTGTGTCTGCATTAGCTGTACTTGTACCTGGCTGCGGAATGGTGGTGTTCATAGCAGCTGTACTGGTACCTGGCTGTGAAATGAAGGCCTCATTCTGGTGAGTCTACTTACATGAGCCAAACAATGTGTGGCCTTTAGAGAAAAAACAACTGGCTCTTTTTCTCTTCTTTTGTCCCTTTGACATTATTGCTGTAAGTGTGATAGAGGCTGCCTAGTCAAGCTCTCAGTATCATGAGAATGCAGAGTAATTTCATTCTGTCTAGATTCTGCATAAAGGTGCTATACTTATTTGGTGCTGATTAGCCATAATCCCTATTTACATTTAGGATTAATGGAGAAAAAAATATTTACCTCCCTTGCATCCCTAAATCTCAAGGCACATAGACACTGGTTTTTATACCATATTTTATACCATCTTTGTTTGTATAACATGTTGAGGGCAACTTGTAAGTTCTTCTCAAACCAATTTTAGAGGGAAAGATCTGGAGAAGAAAAAAAAGTGCCAAAATATGACTATTTTATCAAACAAAGATGCTAATAATTTAATTGTTTTGTTTTATATTATGTTTTAGAATATATATTGTGATTGCATGACATCTAAGCTAATAGGAACTTTTTATTTTAGAAAATACATTCAGTTTTAGACAAGTTTTGCCTTTTTTCCACACATATGTTATTACTAAATGAGACCTGTGGCCGCAGCCATTCAAGCTGGTTTTGGTACCGCTGTATATTTGTGTTTATTTTGTCGAATAGGTTAGACGGCACGATTTCCTTCATCAATTTCAACTTTATAGTGGTATTTTCATCTAACAGACATGAAGACTGGTTGCAGAGAAAAAAAATGCCGACTCTTATAGGTGTCGGACTGGTATTGTTTGGCTTCCGGGGTCGTAGCCCTTGAAAGTAGTACTTTAAAAAAAAGGTGTTTGGTGTTTTCAGCTCTGATAAATGGCAAAAGAAGATATCTGCATGTTTTATTTGCTCATAACATCGATTAAATACACGTTTTGATGGATTGTGTACATATGTGCTAACTTTTTGCAGGACTACCTGTTGCCACAGAGAGGAACCGAATAATTCACTATGCAGAAACTGTGACCTGACCCAGATGTGTAAAATCTGACAGTGGGTGTATTTAAGTGGACATGGCTGGAACACGAGATTATCATGGTGTGTTTATTTCTGGATTTTAATGAATGTCAGTGTGTGTACTCGACGTGGAACAGTGAAAAATATGCCACAGTTCGTTCAGGAATAAAGGACACGGTCTGAAAGTGTTGCTATTTTGTTCTTTATTCAATGCAGCAAATTAATACCAGTCCAAACCCAATTCTACAGCGATACCGGTTATTTTTAGTTTTCTCCCTTTGGTACTGGTTCTCGGTTTGTCTTATAAGCGTAACTAATAGCCAAACCGGGCCAGAGATCATATATTTTACCGGCAACATTTCATGATGGCAAGCCAAAACAATCCACTACTGCCGATTTTGTTCGGCCTGCAAGTGGCAAGAACAATGAACTCAACGTTTTAATGAAAAAAGAGAGTCCCACGAATGTGTTCATACCATTTTAATGATATTAATTAAAAACATACAGATGTGTTGTGGCTAGCTACCGGTAACCTCAAAAATTGTGCATATATATGGCTCAGTTATTCAGAGATACACATTTTTTACCCAAGTTGTTCTTTGTTTTGATTTAATTTAAGCATTAAAAAATCTGGTATTAGTTAATTTATTGAATAGTATTTATTAGTCATTTTTTCCTGGAGTAATGTAAAAAACAAAAAAAGCTTAAAGGGACTGGAGGTGATAAGGAAGAGTTAAAGGTGTCTTCTAAACCATATGATCTGATCATATGTTTCAGTTTCATATATGAACTGTGCATATTTATTAAATTATGCTACATGACATGATGTTACCTTCAGTTTAATTGTAATTTATGAAAAGAATGTTTGGCCTAGAAAGCGTGATGACTCGGTTGGTGTTTGTTTGTTAAATGTGGTTTATTGTGTCGCATGCTTATCATGGCAGACACCTAGGGATCACTTTGTCCGTCATCATCCGTCACACTTTAACCTGCAACCTAACCATGGCTATAACTCAAAAAGTATTTGACCTATGTTCATGAAACTTTACACATCTTCATCTTACATGTACCTCAAGGAATGTTGTTACGTATGTCCAATAAAACTGACTTTCATTTTTACCTAGATGCAGCGTTTGTTTATGACTATGTTGCTTTTAGCTCTACTGGCGTGCCAGCAGTAGGACCCTTTGTCGTGCGTGTTTGCATTCAACTCTGGTTGGTAGGCGATGAAAAGTATTTTTAAAAATGTTCTCTGAAACCAATCGCCAGAATTAAAAATAATTTCACAGAAATGCATCGAGTGACCCTCTATAAAAATAGCTGAAGCCAACTTCTTTGTTAAAACAAACATGGCCACCAGGAGGAGGAGCTGATTTCCATATATGTCTATAGATTTCTTCTGAAACCAATGGTCATTTCAAAATAATGTCACGGAAATGATCATAAACTAAACTCCGTACACTCTGTACACCGGTTGCCATATTGCTAATCACAGACTTTTAGATGACGACATACATACAATACATACAATAGACACATTTAAAAATTTTGCTTAAAACTCAGTCTTTCTATTTATGAATGTAACATTTCCATGGAAAAACATTTACTTGTTTTATTGCAGTGTCCAGTCCTCAGATGGCATTGCTGGTTACAGGACTAAACAAATCGGAGAAGGTATTATTTTAAATTACAACCACAGTGCTGTCAAAATTTGATGTAATCAGTAACATCCCTCTTCAATTTGGGGTCCGTTTGGTACGTTGCTTCTTGAACATGAACTAATATGTAGAAAATAATTTGAAAGCTGTTGTAAAATTCAAATTTGTTTCAGTTTTGGCTTACAGATGACCAGAGGTCATAACCTACACCCATAGATAATGGGTAGTACTTAAAATTGAATTTTTGTCAGAAAGTTTTTTCGTTGTTCATGTTTTCTGAAATTTAAGTTTCAGATACAAGACAGACATGACATCAATATGTTTTGATTTGAATAACGTTATTCAGATTTCCATGAGAACTGTGTTCTGTCTAGTAACACAATTCCCATCAGACACTTCTTAGCTTGAGTATTCAAAGAATAATGAAAGCTATTGCGGTTACCCATTCGTCTATGTCAAACATTTGGTTGAAGTTCTGCATGAAGAGCCTTTTCTCAAAACTACTGAACATATAGCTGTCAAACTTCACACTCTTGTTTAGTATTTTAACTGAGCAGCACAAGTTCCATAACCCTGTCCTGATTTTTGTCAAAATTATTACACTTTTTTGTCTTAGAAATTTTGGTGTAAGTTTTGCAATAAGGGAATTTTCTTTGATACTACTAAACATAGATGTCACTATGTGTGTGTGTTTTTTTTCTTCAAATCTTTAATAGCTGCAGACTACATTCCATAACTCTGATATTGTTAATCTTCAAATTATGAGTGATATTTATTATTTGTTTTTCAAAGATTCGAATAGTCGAGCGTGTTGTCCTCCGACAGCTCTTGTTATATGTTGTTGGGAACATGGTTCCTTTTTGCACATCTGCATATTCTGTGTTATGTGCCTTAAATTTGCCAGAATGATCATTCATTGCCACGTGGAAATCCAAATTTGTTTTTATCAGATCTACATAATGTAAAGACATTTGTTTACAATACATATTATACAAACAAATAATGTCAGTCTCAGTGCAAATTCATTTAGTTAAAATTTAGATCCAGATGGGAGTCTTACTTGTGACGAGACGATAACATTTTACCAGGGAGTGGCCAAGGGCATTTTTGTTCTAGATTATCAATGGGTCAAGGACAGTCTGAAGTCCGGAACTCTCCTACCGGATGTATATATACCTTTTTGCTAGTTTGTAATAGCATATTACTCTTTTCCTCACACAGATAAGTATTGGAGCTCTACATTGTGGACCCATCATAGTTACAAATATGCCCCCAGACTGTTGTATTCAAGAACTTGGTGAAAAATGTGTGTTTATATATATACTGAACGTCAAAAGTTCTGAAGGAACTGAGATCTAACTTTTCAGGAGAAAAATTCTTTGTAGAGAAAATATGACTGTTCCGCATTAAAATGAATATTCTTTATATATATATTCTTGTGCTGATCATTTGGTTTCTTCTCTCTTCTCTCATGGTGTAGTTGTGCACCTCCCCTTTTGGGTAGATTCGCATAAGAAATATGGTTGCCTTGGTAACAAAACTTGTAAAAAATCACTAAAAAGTGCTTGTCTTCGCGATAGTTCAAGAACAGCTGGCACTATAAACTCGAAACTTGACAGGAATGTTTGTGTCATGGTCTAGTTGTACACCTCCTCTTTTGGGTAGATTCGTTTAAGAAATGTCGTTGCTAGGGTAACAAAACGTGTAAAAAATCACTAGAAATTGCTTGTCTCAAAATTGATAACTCAAGAACAGCTGTCACTAGAAACTCGAATGTTGGCAGGAATGTTTGTGTCATGGTCGTTGAAACAGGGCATACATGTTTTAAAAACATCTCTTGTTTCAACAAATGGAGCATCTTTACAGAAAATGTTTTGTTTTATACACATAGGTTCTCGTTATTGAAAGTGCTATTGTTGAAAACTAAATACATTTTATCTGTAATGCCACCTTACTTCTCTTTTGACCAGTGGAATTGACAAACTATTGAAAACATTTCCTGTCAAGTTTTTGTAGAGTTGCATTTTTAATTGGTGATGAAGATGTTTCATTAATAACTTTTTATTTCTAGGTTGATTATGATGTAGTTGGCCCTGAAACGTCCAGAACCTTATTTGACGGTTTTACCTTTCACTTGTTTGGATTCACAGAAGAGGATGATATGAAATCTGGTTTGTAAATTAAGTGTTATTGTAACTTAAAATATAGTTTATGTACTTGTCAGCACCATGAGACTTCGTGCCTAAATTACGCCAAGGCATTTTTACAGTTTTACAGTATTGAACTCTGTAAATAACTGGTTTCTGTGAGCTACAACATTTTTATTGTTGTCTCTGACTGACTCTTCAATTTAACATGTCAGTTTCAAGTGAAGGGTATCTATACAGGTCTTGTCATGAAAAATTGTTTAATGTCTGAAGTTTATGAAACTCGAAATAAATTACTATCACGTTTTTCTCTCTGTTGACAATAGTAGTGACTGTGACATTTATTGCTTTCAAATTCACCGTGTTTTCAGACAGGTTGCAATATATGAAATTTCAAATCATTCTTTCAGACACTCTGTGCGAAATTATCTGCATGTGTGCTGGAAATACAACTGTGTGTGAGACATCATCCATGAATAAGCGTATAAGGGGGAAAACATAGGTAAGCACAATCTTAGGTGGTTTAAACGACTAGTCAGTCAAAAATTGTGTAGTCTCTCCAAAGAGTAACTAGTCCTTATGTGTTACACTTCAGATTCGATAAACAGCGATATTGCTTAAGAAACACCGTAGTTATTGTCGAAAATCGACGATGTCTGCTCAATAACTGTAGTAATTGTTTTGCCAATCTTGATGCATCTTGGACGCAGGAAAAATAATGTCCACCTCGGCTTCGCCTCGGTCGACATTATTTCCTTCAGGTTGACACTATCCACTATCACCCTCACAGGGATGCGATATTTATATAATGCCCACACAGAGAGTAGGGCTCATTACTTTGCACAGGGTCCGTCTGTCATTCCAACATTCCATCTCGTCGAAGGACACTCTCTCGGGTCAAAATTTCTACATAATGTTACCTGCGCTGACAGGTGACACAAATGCGCTGAAGACCCTTCTTGTGTTCCTAAACTAAACAGAATAAAGTTAGAAAGCTAAATGATACTCATATGTTCCTTTAGGGAAACTATATAGCAAACAATGGTGTATCAGTAGGTGTTCATTTAAACATGTGAGTCAGAGGTGTTCAAATCTAAGGATGTGCATGTATCAGGTATTCATTTGATTGTGTGTATGTGACAGATGTATCTTAAAGTGTTCATTTGATTGTGTGTATGTGACAGATGTATCAGGTGTTCATTTGATTGTGTGTATGCAACAGATGTATCTTAAGGTGTTCATTTGATTGTGTGTATGTGACAGATTTGTTTAAATTTAAGGATGTATCAGGTGTTCATTTGATTGTGTGTATGTGTCAGAGTAGTTTAAATATAAGGAAGTATCAGGTGTTCATTTGATTGTGTGTATGTGACAGAGTTGTTTAAATTTAAGGAAGTATCGGGTGTTCATTTGAATGTGTGTATGTGACAGAGTTGTTTAAATTTAATGATGTATCAGGTGTTCATTTGATTGTGTGTATGTGACAGAGTTGTTTAATTTAAGGATGTATCAGGTGTTCTTTGATTGTGTGTATGTGACAGAGTTGTTTAATTTAAGGATGTATCAGGTGTTCATTTGAATGTGTGTATGTGACAGAGTTTTTTAAATTTAAGGATGAATCAGGTGTTCATTTGATTGTGTGAATGTGACAGAGTTTTTTTAATTTAAGGAAGTATCAGGTGTTCATTTGATTGTGTGTATGCGAGAGAGATGTTTAAATTAACGGAAGTATCAGGTGTTCATTTGATTGTGTGTATGTGACAGAGTTGTTTAAATTTAAGGATGTATCAGGTGTTCATTTGAATGTGTGTATGTGACAGAGTTGTTTAATTTAAGGATGTATCAGGTGTTCATTTGATTGTGTGTATGTGACAGAGTTGTTTAAATTTAAGGAAGTATCAGGTGTTCATTTGGTCAGGTCAGTACAAAATAATGACCTTGAAGTAGTTAAAATAATGGCCATTACTAGACTGATAATAACGGTCATTACTGCTCAACACCTCTTGTGAATAGCGGCCATTACTTTCAAATAAAAGTGATCATTAATTTAAATACTGTTCGCATTGATAAAAGTAAGGGCCATTATTATTTACATGTACACATTATAGACGGGTGTTGCCTAGCGACCGTTCATAAAGATAGCTCTTAGTATTTATTTGCTATTAGAGCTAAAATTGAGGTACATATACAGTACAGTAAAGCATGTACGTACATTTTCTGTACTTTAAGCTTTAATATGATCATTTTTCAAATAACTGGCAAAGTGATCACAATACACTGAGCCTTATATGTCATGTGAGCTTTAAACAAGAAAAGCTATAATACATGTATTATAGCATGGGGAGTACGGACATATTTGAAAGGCAGTGAAAGGATGATATGATTAGCATGACATATTAGCAAGAATTTGACCGATCGATTATCAGTCAAGTGAGACATGTCCAAAATTTGGGAGGGGAAACAATCTGTGTTTGCCGACTTCAGTACTTTATAAATAAAACAATGAAGTTATATAATAAGTGTATTCAAAGCCTTATAGTTACATTGTCTTTTGTCTTTTGGTTTTGTCTGATTTCAAAATGCCAGTTCGGATGAATGTATTATATACAGTAACAAACATTGTATTATATACAGTAACAAGCATTTCCATATTTCACGATAAGGGTAACACTACGTATAGCCGCTTCACTTCCATGGAAGCGCAAATAAATATTATGGAATGATTTTTTAACACTAGTATAATTGTGTAATGAACAATGTTATATGTATTTATTCTAAAGTTGTGATTATCCCAGAACTAAGTTTGTACAGCTCAGTAAGTGTGCCAGGTTCCCTGCCAGGACTTGAACCTGGATCTCTCTTCTCAAAAGAAAAGCAGGCTTCCTTACACTACAGAGATGTTCCCAACAGCACAGAGCGTAAAAAAAATTAATCAGCCAACTTAAATTTAGATTAAATATATTTTACTTCAAATTATGTATATTTACATAATCCATTCTAGTCACTGATCTTAACTCTTACAGTATGTCCTTTGTATGTGCCAGATGAAGCTGCAGGTTATGCTTATAAATTAATTCCAACACTTCATTAAAAAGAAACCCAGTGAAAACAAGCAAATTCAGCGAAGTACCAAGTCCACTATATGTGAAATCACACATCGTAAAATAATGGATACTCCTCAATCCTGCCAAATTTCATAAGACATCATTTTTTTATTTAAATTAACAGCATCCTAGAACTTTGACCAACTGACCTGAATAACAATGCAGTGCTTCCTTTCAATGAGTTTCACATTTTGATGAAGTTTTTATGAACTCCATTTAGGCTGTTGTGAGTGCCACCTTGTGAAATGCATCTGGCAAAGAGAAGGAAGGCTTGGATTATTGTTTATATCTCTGAAAACGGACAACAACAAGAGGTCAATGACCCTGAAGCTCTATTATTAGGAGTTGATAGATTAGCATTCATGTGAATTTTTATGAAAATCTTTCAAGTAGTTTTAGAGGAGTAGTCGCTACAAATGTTTACTATATAACTCTACGTAAACAAAGATGGTCGCTGGCTGCCATGTTTAATATCGAATCAAAATAATTTTCAACAAGGACCAACATCATGTCATGCTGGTCATTTTAGAAAAAGTTCCATATCTGATTAAATATCAGTTATAGTTTTTAAGAAGTAGTCGTTACAGATTTATTTATGTTTTAAATTATTTTTAGCCATGGCGACCATTTTGAAATAGCGGCCGACCTGAAATTTTGGTAGGATCGACTAGACATCAAAATAACATTTTTAGCCAGGGCGACCATCTTGAAATAGCGGCCGACCTGAAATTATGCTAGGATCAACTAGACATCAAGTGCAACATTCCTGTGAAGTTTCATGAGAATCCGTCAAGTAGTTTCAGAGTAGTCGCTACAAGTTTTTATTATGTTACTCTATGTAAACAAAGATGGCTGTTGGAGGCCATGTTTCATGTCGAATCAAAATAATTTTAGACAAGGATCAACATCATGTCATGATGATCATTTTAGAAAAAGTGCCATATCAATATCAGTTTTAGTTTTCAAAAAGTAGTCGCTCAAAATGTTTTTTTTAAATCTATTTTTATTCGTGGTGGCCATCTTGAACTTCCAGCCGACCTAAAATGTTGCTAGGATCCATTAGACATCAAGAGCAACATTCCTGTGAAGGTTCATGAAAATCCGTCCAGTAGTTTCAGAGGAGTAGTCGCTACAGGTTTTTACTATATGACTCTATGTAAACAAAGGTGGACGCTGGGTGCCATCTCGACAAGGACCAAAAACATGTCATATGTTGATTTAGAAAAAGGCCTATATCAATATCACTTATGGTTTTCAAGAAGTAGTCGCTACAAACTTTTTTTTAAATCTATGTTTAGCTTTGGTGGCCATCTTGGATGTTACATCAATGTGTAAAAGTTTCATGAAAATCCATCCAGTAGTTTCAGAGGAGTAGTCGCTACAAAACAGTTAAGGGCGGACACCGCACCACAGTAAGACTCTGCTGATCTTTGATCAGTAGGGCTAAAAACAAACAAAAACTTGTGATTTAACGAGCATTTAACGTTTTAAAATCAAATACGGATCTGTTTCACAATTTACTAGAACATGTAAACGCAAGAGTTAGCAAGCTTGTATACCTTTTTAAAAGAGCATACATTTTAAATCACGTTTAATGCAAAAGTGACGGTAACATATTATACAAAAAGTCAATGATCTTTAGTTCATTATCAGTCGGGTTTACATTGCGGTATTGATTCATACTAAATATTGCTCATTCGTCCCCAACGTCGTTCGTAAATAGCAAATAAAAACCAGTCTGTTCTGAATCCGAGAGTTGTTTCCTGCGATGCATATGTATAAACAAAACAAGAGGTCAATGACCTTGAAGCTCTACTGATAGATTTTTGATAGCTAGGTCAACATTCCTGTGAAGTTTCATGAAAATCCATCAAGTAGTTTCATAGGAGTAGTCGCTACAAGTTTTCATTATATAACTCTATGTAAACAAAGATGGCCACTGGCGGCCATGTTTAATGTCAAATCAAATTAATTTTTGACAAGGATCAACATCATGTCATACTGATCATTTTAGAAAAAGTCCCATATCAATATCACTTATAGTTTTCAAGAAGTAGTCGCTACAAACTTGTTTTTTGAAAATCTACTTTTAGCCGTGGCGGCCATCTTGAATTTCCAGCCGACCTGAAGTTTTGTTAGGATCAATTAGACATCAAGAGCAACATTCGTGTGAAGTTTCATGAAAATCCATCAAGTAGTTTTAGAGGAGAAGTCGCTACAGTTTTCATTATATAACTCTATGTAAACAAAGATGGTCGCTGGCAGCCATGTTTAACGTCGAATCAAAATAATTTTCGACAAGGATCAACTTCATGTCATACTTCCCTTAATGACGCTGATCAATATCACTTATAGTTTTCAAGAAGTAGGCGCTACAAACTTGTTTCTTGAAAATTTATTTTTAGCCGTGGCAGCCATCTTGAATTTCCGGTCGACCTGAAATTTTGCTAGGATCAACTAGACATCAAGAGCAACATTCCTGTCACGAATCCTGTGAAGATTCATGAAAATCCGCCAAGTAGTTTCAGAGGAGTAGTCGCTACAAACTTTTACTATACAAACTCTATGTAAACAAAGATGGCCATTGGCGCCCATGTTTAATGTCGAATCAAAATAATTTTCGACAAGGATCAACATCATGTCATGCTGATCATTTTAGAAAAAGTCCCATATCAATATCACTTACAGTTTTCAGAAGGAAATAGTCACTACAAATTTATTTATTTTAAATCTATTTCTAGCCGTGGCGGCCATCTTGAATTTCCGGCCAGCCTGAAATTTTTCTAGGATCAAGTGCAACATTCCTGTGAAGTTTCATGAACATCCGTCAAGTAATTTCAGAGGAGTAGTCGCTACAAGTCTTTACTATATAACTCTATGTAAACAAAAATGGCCACTGGCAGCAATTTTTAACGTCGAATCAAAATAATGTTCGACTCGGATCAACATCATGTCATGTTGATCATTTTAGAAAAAGTCCCACATAAATATCACTTATAGTTTCCAAGAAGTAGTCACTACAAACTTATCTTTTAACAAGAGGTCAATGACCTTGAAGCTCTACTGATTGATTTTGATTTCAGGAAGTAGTCGCTACAAACTTGTTTTTTGAAACTTTATTTTTAGCCGTGGCGGCCATCTTGAATTTCCGGCCGACCTGATATTTTGCTAGGATCAATTAGACATCAAGAGCAACATTCCTGTGAAGTTCATGAAAATCCGTCAAGTAGTTTCAGAGGAGTAGTCGCTACAAGTTTTCATTATATAATTCTATGTAAACAAAGATGGCCGCTGACAGCCATGTTTAACATCTAATCAAAATAATGTTCGACTCGGATAACCATCATGTCATGCTGATCATTTTAGAAAAAGTCCCATATCAATATCACTTATAGTTTTCAAGAAGTAGTCGCTACAAACTTGTATTTTGAAAATCTATTTTTAGCCATGGCGGCCATCTTGAATTTCTGGCCGATCTGAAATTTTGCTAGGATCAATTAGACATTAAGAGCAACATTCCTTTAAAGTTTTATAAAAGACCGCCAAGTAGTTTCAGAGAAGTAGTCGCTACAAGTTTTTACTATATAACTCTATGTAACTGCCTGACCTAGGTCCGGGCTTGCAAATGTCCCAGGAACATGCCCGACCGGTCGTGTACAATAAGAACGGGACATTTACCCATAAGAAATGTTCTTTTAAAATTCCATTTAGTAATGCGTGTAAAATACGTTTCACTCTCACAAAAACGATGAAGCCGTAGTTTGTTTTACAATATAGATTCACCTAACGTTATGCGCATGCGCGACGGCTTCCCGAATTATTTATAACACGCGGGTTTTCCATTCTCCATGCAGCGATAGAAATAACTGTAAAGGGAGTTAACTCTGTGTGGATTTTAACATGTCGTAAAATATTGTCAAAGGTCCAGACACATCGTTTAATATCTAATCGATGCATACGATAATATACGCCTGTAACGAGTGTTAGCTAGATATTTTGCACATTTCAATTTAAAGTCGATCCTATTTTATGTGAAACAATATTGCGACATTTGAGACTCATTTCCATTTTTTTGTTATACGGCAACCGCATTTGCCGATTTGTCAATGTTGAATTCCCCTTTCGAGATGTACCTTGGTCAGGGCACATGATGTGAAACAATATTGCGACATTTGAGACTCATTTCCATTTTGTTGTCATACGGCAACCGCATTTGCCGATTTGTCAGTGTTGATTTCCCCTTGCGAGATGTAACTTGGTCCGAGGGCACATGAAACTTGGGTCAGGGCTATTAGGTTCTGCATCTACTAGCCCGACTAGGCTAGTTGAAAAAAAAGTTAGTGTTGAGGCCTGCAAAACGATTTTTGATAAGGACCAACATCATGTCATGCTGATCATTTTAGAAAAAGTCCCATATCAATATCACTTATAGTTTTCAAGAAGTAGTCGCTACAAACTTGTATTTTGAAAAATTTTAGCCGTGGTGGCCATCTTGAATTTCCGGCCGACCTGAAATTTTGCTAGGATCATTTAGACATCAAGAGCAACATTCCTGTGAAGTTTCATGAAAATCCGTCAAGTAGTTTCAGAGGAGTAGTCGCTACAAGTTTTCATTATATAACTCTATGTAAACAAAGATGGCCGCTGGCAGCCATGTTTAACGTCAAATCAAAACGATTTTCGACAAGGACCAACATCATGTCATGCTGATCATTTAAGAAAAAGTCCCATATCAATATCACTTATAGTTTTCAAGAAGTAGTCGCTACAAACTTGAATTTAAAAAATCTATTTTTAGCTTTGGCGGCCATCTTGGATTTCACATCAACATCAATTTTTGCTAGGATCAACTAGACTTCATGGGCAACATTTCTGTAAAGTTTTATGAATATCCATCCAGTAGTTTCAGAGAAGTAGTCGCTACAAATAAAAGTTAACGGACAGACGGACGGACGACGGACGCCGCACCACGGCAAAAGCTCTGCTGATCTCTGATCAGTAGAGCTAAAAATCTATTTTTAGCTGTGGCGGCCATCTTGAATTTCAGGCCGACCTGAAATTTTGCTAGGATCAATTAGACATCAAGAGCAACATTCCTGTAAAGTTTCATGAAAATCCGCCAAGTAGTTTCAGAGGAGTAGTCACTACAAGTTTTTACAATATAACTCTATGTAAACAAAGATTGCCACAGGCAGCCATGTTTAACGTCGAATCAAAAATATTTTTTGACTTTGACAAGGACCAACATCATGACATGCTGATCATTTTAGAAAAAGTCCCATATCAATATCACTTATAGTTTTCAAGAAGTGGTCGCTACAAACTCGTATTTTAAAAATCTATTTTTAGCTTTGGTGGCCATCTTGGATTTCACATCAACATGACTTTTTGCTAGGATCAACTAGACTTCATGGGCAACATTTCTGTTAAGTTTCATGAATATTCATCCCGTAGTTTCGCTACAAATAAAATTTAGGACAGACAGATGGACGACGGACACCGCACCACGGCATAAGCTCTGCTGATCTCTGATCAGTCGAGCTAATAAAAACCGACTTTTAATTTAGTATACAAGCTGTCGTTAATTTTTGTGTCTGATTTCATTCCGATTTATTTTGGCATTTTCGTCTTGTTTTTAACATGCCCGCTTGTAAAATTTACATGCCCGACATGATTTTTACTAACTGCGGGCTCCAAAAAACCCAAAGAATGCATAATCCAATACACCAAAATAAACTTAGAACTACTCAAACCTGTAAACATCAAACATGTGCTTCATAATTATTATAAATGTCATCCATGCCTAACAGCACCTTTTTAAGATAACCCTGAAGTAGCCCTTCCTGTAAAGTTTCATGAAAATCCGCCAAGTAGTTTCAGAGGAGTAGTCGCTACAAGTTTTTACTATATAACTCTATGTAAACAACGACGGCCGCTGATCATTTTAGAAAAAGTCCCATATCAATATCACTTATAGTTTTCAAGAAGTAGTCGCTACAAACTTGTATTTTGAAAATTTATTTTAAGCCGTGGCGGCCATCTTGAATTTCCGGCGCCGGCCGACCTGAAATTTTGCTAGGATCAATGAGACATCAAGAGCAACATTCCTGTGAAGTTTCATGAAAATCCGTCAAGTAGTTCAGAGGAGTAGTCGCTACAAGTTTTCATTATATAACTCTATGTAAACAAAGATGGACGCTGGCAGCCATGTTTAACGTGGAATCAAAACGATTTTCGACAAGGACCAACATCATGTCATACTGATCATTTTAGAAAAAGTCCCATATCAATATCACTTATAGTTTTCAAGAAGTAGTCGCTACAAACTTGTTTTTTAAAATCCTATTTTTATATCTGGTGGCCATCTGTAAAGTTTCATAAAAATCCATTCAGTAGTTTCAGAGGAGTAGTCGCTACAAAAAAGGTTTACGGACAGACAGACGGACGCAGCACCACGGCATAAGCTCTGCTGATCTCTTCAGTATTTTGTCTCCATTGAACCAATAACAGACGCAATAACTAATTATTAAGCGGTTGGTAACTTCGCTTGTTGTTCAGCCATACCCTTTCAGATTCGCCGACACCGCTTGCACGGTCGCGGACGCAGACTTTCCGAACAGCGACCTCATGTATGTTCATTCACCCGCCATTTACGGTGTCGATAAAAAAAAAAACACAAGTCTGACTGGTTAGCGATATATTGCATCACACTCCAATTGATTTTAGCGTGAATTTAATTTCTGAACCCATGTAGTTTCGATATGTTTGTGTCAGACATGAATAATAGGTAACTTATAGAGAAAGTGTTTACAATCAATATTCATGTCACCGACTACATCAAAGGTCTCGCAATTAGGCGAAGTCGCTTTAATCTTCGCTTTAATTTGACCGACTTCGTTTTTTATCCATGTTGGGCGAAATCTGAGTCGTCGGCAATAAGCAGAACTGCGAACTTCTGTGAGTTTTATTGACGGCTAATTATTTTGTCAGCAAGTTTCATCTGAAAATCCATTTCTAACCGTGGCCGCCGTTTTTATTTTCAGTCCGACCTGAAATTTTGCTAGAAACAACTACACATCATCAGCAACATTTCTGTGAAGCTTCATGACAATCTGTCAAGTTCTTTCACAGGAGTGGTCGTTACAACTTTTTAAATAGTTAACTGTGTAAACAGACAAGGCTGCTCCCAGTCATGTTTCATCAAAATGATTTCTGACAATGACCAACATCATGTTACAGAAAGTCCCATATCAATATCAGTTATACTTTTTAGGAAGTTGTCGCTACAAATTTGTTTTGTTTTAAGCTTACTTTTAACAGTGCCGGCCGTCTTGCATTTTTTGCCCAGCCTGAAGATTTGCCAGGTTCAACTGGGCTGCAAGAGCAACATCCCTCTGCAGTGTCATGAAGGTCCACCAAGTAGTTTCAGAGTAGGCGCAACAAATTTTTATACAAGTCCTTATTATATCACTCCATGTCTGGCGGGCATGTTTGATGTGGAATCAAATTAGTTTTCGACATGGCTCAACATCACGTCATGGTGATCATTTAAAAAAAAAAACAGCTAACCTTTGTCCATACATATGGTCTTTTGTTCATTTAAGCTTGTAAGAACATGTTCCACCACCATGTAGGCTGTTAAGGAAAAAAAAAAAAGTGTGTTTCCTATTGCATGCTTTAAAAACTTAGGGTCGGTAGGTAGGAAATTTATATAAGTTTGTTTTTCGAGCAAGATATTTTCAGATGCTACATGTATTTATCACATAAACCCCATACAAGTTGATGATACAACTGAAAGTTCCTCTGTAATGTAAGTTTACCTCGATATATTGCAATAAATCATTGTTCAGAACAATTTTTTTTTTCATTGCAAGTTTTAGGGTTGGCCCCTTAAAAATAGGGTCGGTCGGGCCACCGGAAACACAGGTATTGTTGTTTTTTTGGCATAACACAGACCAGCCACTTGCTCTTCGGTAGATCCTATAGTGTATACCTACTAGTGATATGCATGAGGCAACATGTCTTCAACTGATGCCCCTTTCCAATCTGGGTCATGCCAGTTTACACACATAAATATCACACATGCAATGCACGTCCACATATACGATATATAACTAAGACCTTCAGCACATACCTGACTACGAAGGCAAGGACGCCAGAACGCAGACAGCGTGCAATATCCCCATTTTTATATCAGCCTGGCAACAGATGTTAAACTCTGCAAAGACAAGGAAACACGAGATGTTATAAAAAATGATTTCTCCACATACACAAAGAAAAGACACATACACGACATAAAATGTCCTGTATCACACACGTCAGTCAACCTTTATGGCAGGAGTTGCAATGGAATTACCCCTGATTTGTCCATGACAACAAGCAACATCGGTAATGCTCTTGAAAGCAGTTTCGAACCATCTGTGTACAGTTTTAACATTAGACATCCTGTGCCTTTCCCATCTGGGTCATACCAGTTCAACCAACAAAGCTGCAAACCGTTCAATATGCCATCTGGGTCATGCCACTTCAACAACGCAGCTGTAAGACGTTCAATATGCCATCTCGGTCATGCCGGTTTACCCAAGACACTATCACACATGCAATGCACTATAACATATAAGGTACACAGCGACTACCATCAGGACATACCTTAATAGAAAGCAAAGGGCGCCAAAATACAATCAGGCTTTCTCCACAAATGCAAAGAAGATAAACATACACGAGATCAGACAATATTTCCAGTGATAAACATACACGAGATCAGACAATATTTCCAGTATCATACACGTCAATCCATGGCTTTTCGAGACCTTTCTCACCCTGTTGCGAACATGCGTTTACATGGCCATGCTCACATTTTAAAGCGCACGAAGAACCTGATTTTACAGCTCAAGTGGTATTTCAGACAGCAAACCCTTTAAGACGATCTCTTTCTCTCTCTATCATTCTATACTACCGCGGAGACAACATTATCGCAGTTATGAGCAACTACCGTTCAATGCTTCGATGTGTTTGCTCTGTGATCTGTCTCTGTGTCACTTTTGGTCAGTGACATTTCAATGTTACCAGGTTGACTTTCCAAAATGCGCAGCAACCATTTACTTTGCCTTTTCATCCATAAGCATCGGGAGGTATACAGAACTGGTTCTACCCGGGAAAACTGGTGGTCCGTCTCCACCAAAAAATAAATCGACCGTCAGATATAATCTTACATGTGTTGACAATGACGTAAACTACCATACCAAAACAATCAATTTCGACATGGCTGGGAAGAGATTGACAGCAGTCTCTCACGAGGAAAACCACCCATCAATGTCTGTAGCGTGCGGAATTCTGTTTAACTTTAGCTTTCACAATAACATAATTTCTTCACTTATTGTGCAAGACATAGTAATGCTCTTGAAAAGTATTTCGAACCATCTATGCGAGCAAACGAATGAACAAGAAAACCCAAAAGTCTTCCTCGAAAAAACAAAACGACAGTTATTCAGTTAACGAATCATAGTTACGTCACCTGCACACTAAATGAATGTTGCATCTACCCACCTGTCCTTTCAAATGAACTCTTCACCAACACTTCCTGCTTGAACTAAAAGTAACATAAAAAAATAAAAATAAATCAAGATGGCTGTGACAAAGTGAGCGACAAAGTCACCTTATGCGCATGCGCAAACAATAACAACCATAAAAAAAAAACTCTTGCCCCACATAGGCCAACTTTTTCTCACTCAACATAATCTTATAAATCCATATAGACACTCCTCAACATCCCTTTCAAATAAGCCCCGTAATGGTGTGTGACAAGTTCTCAACACTGCCCACAGCCATTGCCACACATTCATGAACTTGTGGACAGCCCCGTGGCCGTGAAGCATGACCTACTTCTCCACCACAACAATAATATGCCATATTACCTACCAAAACTTATCTACGGTACTTACCTTTCGCCCAAAAATATTCTCGCCCACGATTTCGCAATGATTACAATGGCTTGAAATGTCCATTGTAACGTATAACGTCGACCTACTGTACACCAGGATCCGTCGCAAAATGGCGTTCGTAATTAAAGCGTAATAAATAGCCTGCTGCGCGCGCAAGTAAACCGGAACTCAACAGTCAATTTATATTTACCAAATATATACAGACGTTAATGGAGCTACTTATGTAATGGCCAACTATTACGTCTCGTTCATGTATCTACATCCATTACTGATTTTCCGTACTAGAAAAACATGTGTAGAGTACATAAATAGCATTTAAACGTTCACGGAATGAAAATATCTTTATTAAAGGGACTCATGGCAATCTTGAGTTTTATTCAGACATTAAAATTTGCTCCTCAGTTTAGTTACCCTGCGTCATTTTTACTTTAAAGCTGCTTGCATATGATTAAATAAAAAAATGAGATTTCAATTTTCTTCACTATTTCCCCAAGTTTTTAAATATAATTTTGATGCACTATTATAAAAAGTTAGTAATATGTAAAATAATTTGCTTTGAACTATTCTAACAATTACTATTAATGATTGAAGTTCTCGTTGCGCCTCTTGCTCGGCGAGATTATTAGAGAATCAAAGTACTTGAAGTACTGTGAGTATGTGGAAGTTAAAATTATGAGGACATTTAAAGCGAAAAAATGAAAAGATAAACATTTTTAAAGGGATCTATCAAACGATAACAAACACTCCTTCAAATCAGGACACAGCAGGAGAAATTTGGAGTTATTGTCCTTTGTTATTTTATTCATGCATTTAATGTCAGTTAATGATACTCTCATTCCAATTTTCTCTTTAAGTAGTGAGCTTTCATTCGGCGAGCATTCATCGGCTCTACCTATATATTCCTTGTTTTATTTGATTAAAACAAAACCTTGCCGATTGCACACTGAAGCAATTATATATAATGAAGTAATTAATTGCAACCTTCATTTGTTGTATACAAGTCTAATTTCTTTACAGATCACGGTCACCATTTATTTAAAGGTGATATGTCCCACCATCATAGTGTAAGCATTATCTCTAAACAGTAGTTACCATTTCCAATGACATGGTATTTTCGTGTAGGTAAGACCATGTTTCTGTATGGTCAACACTGTTCTGATACTGACATCAGTCAAGAGCATGGTTTTCGTGGTGTAGGTAAGTTCCCGTTTCTGTAAGGTCAACAGTGTTTTGATTCAACTGCAAGTTTTAATCTTTGATTACATAGAAAAACTTCCGACGACTACTCCTCAAAAGACTTCAAAGACTTCTTCTCGGATTTTTCTAAATCTTAACAAGAACATGGTGTCTCTTTCTCTCTTTCAATTGTTTTTGAAAGGTGTTCTCTCTCTCACTCTCTCTCTCTCTCTCTCTCTCTCTCTCTCTATCTGATACTTAAAAATAATAAATGTAATGCCCATGATCTTCATATTGAGCTTTACTGATATTTTATTTCTTATTAATTTGCTACAAGAAATTCAAATAATGGCCAGTCATTTTTATTTTAATGGGCACGCTAAAAATGTTAAAACAATTATTGGTCATCATATTATAATGGCAATTAAAAATAAATTACAGTAACTTATAATGGCCATTATTATTACAATTAATAGGCATTATTTCAATTGAAACATAAACTAGTGGGGCATTAATTTGAAAGTTAATACCACAAGTTGTAAATATCTTTTTTAATGGGATAAATAATGGTTCAGTAATCTATTAATGAACATTAATTTAATATTAATGACCATTATTTCTTTATAAATGGTACAGAACAGAGTTGCCTTTAAATATTCAAAACAAGAATTAATGGCTATATTTAATGGGTTTGGTGATTTTAATGGTATTTTCATGGAATTTTAATGGTTTTGATTTGCAGTAGTGACCTATCAGGTGTTCATTTGATTGTGTGTATGTGCCAGAGGTGTTCAAATTTAAGGAAGTATCAGGTGTTAATTTGAATGTGTGTATGTGACAGAGTTGTTTAAAAGGTGTTCATTTGAATGTGTGTATGTGACAGAGTTGTTTAATTTAAGGAAGTATCAGGTGTTCATTTGATTGTGTGTATGTGACAGAGTTGTTTAAAATGTGTTCATTTGATTGTGTGTATGTGACAAGAGTTGTTTAATTTAAGGTAGTAGCAGGTGTTCATTTGATTGTGTGTATGTGACAGGGTTGTTAAAATTTAAGGAAGTATCAGGTGTTCATTTGAATGTGTGTATGTGAAAGAGTTGTTTACATTTAAGGATGTATCAGGTGTTCATTTGATTGTGTGTATGTGACAGACTTGTTTAAATTTAAGGATGCAGCAGGTGTTCATTTGAATGTATGTATGTGACAGAGTTGTTTAATTTAAGGATGTATCAGGTGTTCATTTGATTGTGCGTATGTGCCAGAGGTGATTAAATTTAAGAAAGTATCAGGTGTTCATTTGAATGTGTGTATTTGTCAGAGTTGTTAATAAATTTAAGGATGTATCAGGTGTTCCTTTGATTGTGCGTATGAGCCAGAGGTGATTAAATTTAAGGAAGTATCAGGTGTTCATTTGAATGTGTGTATGTGACAGAGGTGTTCAAATGTAATGGTGTATCAGGTGTTCATTTGAATGTGTGTGATTTGATAAGTAATAACATTCATGTCAAACACATAAGAATGATTTGATCTCAAAAGGGTCGGACAACACCACACCTCGAGATGTTATAACTCTTGCATTTTTTTTATTTTAATAAAATTATGGCCCCTTTTATACTTAACAAATTTGATTAAAGTTTGTATGTAATCTTGGTTACTTCGTAAGCTTACATCTCGGAAACTACTTTACATGCACTTTATGGGTTGAAACGTTATACATGTATTCGGCATCATTAGAATTCACCACACAACCAGGTTCTAAAACTCATGCTTTTATTCAAAATTATGGCCCCTTTCATATTTAGAAAATTTAATTAAAGTTTGTATGCAAGCTTGTATCTCAGATACTATTTTACATTATGGATTGAAACTTCACACATGTATTTGGACAACACCGCACAGCTAGGTTCTATAATTCATGCCTGTATTTTAACAAAATTATGGCTCTTTTACACTATAACCAAGCAAACAATTTGGCTACAGTTTGTGTTTAAGCTTGGTTAAAGTTTGTGTGTAAACTTGAATATCAGGAAATACTTTATGTTATGGATTGAAACTTTATACATGTATTTGGCATAATTCAACACCAGTTGAAAGCAAAAAGGAAGACATTCTGACACTGAATTTGTGGACTTAATTTGTAACTTCACTAAAGTCGAGCATCTGCACCGATAAGTACAGAAATTATTAACGTTTGAATGTATTTGCAATTTAAGAACCAGTTCCAGAAGACACTGAGGACAAACAAAGCGATGAGGAAAAGGAGGAAGACGTGGAACAAAGTCCTGAGTTATACAGTGACGAAGATGAGGAGCACATTAAAAATAAGAAACCTAAACCTGGTATGCTCCATATACATGTACTTATTGACTGTAATTTGAGACCTTGTGTATTACCTAGATGCAGTGTTTGATTATGACTACTTGGCTTTTAGCTCTACTGGGGTTATACTGGGGTCCCAGTAGAACCCTTTGTCTTGTGTGTTCACATTCAACTCTGGTTGCTAGGCGATGGCAAGTATTTTATAAAGTTTTGAAACCAATCGTCAGAATTCAAAATAACGCAGAAATCATCAATAGTTGACCCGTTATAAAAGTAACTTAAGCCGACTTGTTACCGCTAAAAAAGACAGCTTCCATGGGACGTACAAGATCTTCTTTGAAACTTGAAATACTTTCATGGAAATTATCGAAAGGTGGCCCTCTATCAAAAATATCTAAAGCCAGCTTGATTTAAAAAATGGCGCATCATAGAGATATGGGTATGTAAGTAAACTTCAAAAAAAACACTGGTCAGAATTAAAAAATGGTCACGAGATGACCTAAATTAAACAGTTTAATGTATGACTCTCATTGTAATGGCAATGGAAAGGACAACGTTTTTCTGAAACCTCAGTTTAGAATTTATTATAATTCCACACTGATGATATTAATGTGACAGTCATCAAAATAGTTAAAAGACCTGATCAACTTCTTTCTCCTGAATAGCTATATAATAAACTTAATACATTTCCCAACTGCCTTTCAGAATTGAAAATAATTTCACTACAATAATCATTTAATATATAATCCTCTTTCCAAATAGCTTTAATCAAGCAGATCTAAGCAGAACCATTCTAGTCTAGTGAAATCCAGTCTAGTACAGTCCAGTCGTGATTGTTCCTATACATTTATTTGGCAGAACATTGAATGTGTATTAGAAAATAGCATCTTGTTATTCTAAATGTTGTGCTTGGTAATTGCAGCATGTGCCACAAGAAAAAAGCCACCAAATCCAGACCATGGATAATCACAGAGGAGACAGCAGTAATAAAGCAAAATATGTAGCTATGAGAAGAAAGAATGTGAAGCCACCAAAGCATCAGAGGAGAGACACAGAGACACTTGAAAAGCAGATCAAGGAACTTAATCAAAGATTTTATAAGAAACAAAATAACAAGCCAAGTGAGAAATGCTCATTTCAGTGTAGGCCAGCAAACCTAAGATGTGAATTTATGGATTATCATATGGCAATATTCTTATCAGCCCCCGTATCATCCCCCAGACTCTATATTTGTTAGCTCCAGGGCAAAATATAGGTCATGGGGATGAAGCGGTGCTGATATGAAAATTGCTGTATCATAAACTTATTATTATACACTTTGTAAAGATTCAGTTTTCAATAATAGACATGGTTGCAAACTTAGTTCATATGCACCAAGCTAATCAACATTCAGTCAAACATCAAACGGTGTAACATCCAAATTTCTACACAACTTTTTGAAAAATGTAAAAGAAGCATTTAAAAAAACACTGTTTACATATTATATCGGTAAAAAAAACACAAACAGGCACAGTTTATAATAGCCTTCCATTTCAATTCGAATTCTTATGTTCAACAGGCCACTAGAAACACAAGTTTCGTTTGACTTTTACACCACAGAATTGTTTATGCTAGAGTGTGAGGTTTTTTTCTCTCTCTTAAAAACTGCACCTAACAATTCGAAACTACTATAATGACGCAGAAGTAGACAGCAGTAGAGTCTGAAACAATAGAGATTCACTGACTTCAGAATCTGCGGTAATCAAAAATGGCTGACTGAATGAATTGTGTAACTAAATTGTTGCTATGCTTTTTTGGGGACAATATAATGTGAGCAGATATAATGTGGAAATGTTTGCTATATAAGTGCTGGCAGGAAACTGGATATTATTTGAAAGTATATGATAGTAACAGTTATCTTTAGGTCTTCCCACTTTTCAGTGGACAGACCTATTCTGTTTGTTTTGTTTGTTCTTCTATTCTACTTGTCACCGACTTTTCACAGCAGGTCAACATTTTACAAAGTGGTAGAGCTCAGTCTGGAAGTGGGCACTAAACATTTTGGGGTCATGACACCATCCAAGATGGCTGCTACTGACGTTTGTATGAAAATCTTGTTATCACTGTATCACGTGCATTTATGATAGATTTGAATGAAACTTTCACAGATTGTTAAGTTCAGGATCTAGCTTCCACGTGTGGTTGCCGGGGTAGAATACCACCACTGCAATCTCACAAACACACCGTCACATGCAGAGGGATAGGACTCCCATTCATATTCATTTTGTCATTTTTTATCATGCTCATTCAAGGTTTTTATCATTACACCACGTATGCAAAATGTAGAAACGTGGCTCCATCGTAAATGGAGTGTGTACTGTAGAATTTTCAGCAACTCTGCAGTTCTGCAGGTAAGGTTCTAGGACCATTCTACATATTTTATCTTGATGTAAATGGAGGATGAGCCCGGCATGTTCATTCCTGTTAGGCGCCATATAACCTTTTATGTGTTGTTGCGCCTTAAAACCAATTCAATTCAAGATCTAGTTGTACAAGAACATAAAATGGCTTCATGACTTCATTGCAAAGATGGCCGCTAGTGACGTTGTACGTTAATGAAAATTATTTATTTTCCCTTCTGACCTTTTTTCTTGCAATTTATTGATAAAATCAATAAGGCTTTTAAGTGAGAAATGACCATCGTGACGTCATGACGTGATCCAATATGGCTCCGAGTAACGTCAAATGGAATATATTCTAATCGTTATTTCTCCTGCATTTATGATCAGTTGTATATTCACATTTTGTAGTGAGGAATGACTTAGATGTGCATTAACATTGTTTGGAGTCATGACATCATATAAGATGGCTGCCAGAGGTGTCATGATGAAAACCTTGTTATCGCTACATTTCACAAATTATAATCGGATTTGAATGAAACTTTCACAGATTAAAAAGTTCAGGATGTAGTTGTGCAAGAACGTAATATGCCATCATGACGTCATCATGAAGATGGCCGCCAGTGACATCATAAGATAACTGGATAAAGGAACTTTTATTATTAGCTCACCTGAGCACAATGGTTATTGTTCTTATCATAATGGCATATTTTATTTTATTTGCAGTCATGCAATAATTATGATACAAGATGTCTTCTGCTGGTTCTCAGTGTCAAAATTGAATGTAAACTAATATGATAAATTATCATCTATATGGGGTTTTTCCAACCATTTCCAAGAAACCGATTGTTTAAAATTATTACAGTTATTATGTTGATATGTTTGATCTATCTTATGTTACATAGTAATTCATGTGCAAATGTACAGGCGAATTTTTATGGATACTTTGCTTAAAGAGTAACTGTTCTATGTAAAATACATTAAACGTTTTGATAAATATCATGAATTCCGTTTTACAAGTCTTAGAATGAAAATTCTCGTAGACTACAAAATGTAATTTGGCAGACAAACAGTTGAAAAAGTCTAGAGTGTAAGGTTAGGATTGCATCTGAAGCCTCTCAGCCCAATGTTACTAAAATGAGACTAAAATTAGTCAGGTATGAGATATTGGAACAATATTTGCTATGCATGTACATTGTAGCTTAATATGTTGTTGGATTTCGACGATAATTGACAGGAAGCATCGGTATGATGTCTAGTTGTTCATATCGCTTTTGTGTTTTACTTCAATGATTTTTAGAACGACTATTCGAAGAAAAGGGAGAGCTATCCTACTCACCGCGGCATCATCGTCCCCAGTTTCATCTTACAGTTTTTGTGCAACAGATTTATAACTTCAAACTACTCAAGCTATGGCATTAAAACTTTACACTAAT